>JAPEIT010000015.1:23515366-23659985 GCA_026229545.1 Pistacia atlantica | reverse complement strand
TAATATGGTATAAATAAAAAATTATACTTGAATTTTTTTTAAATTGATTATATAATTTGAAAACTAACCATATATTTTGATTTATTGCGTGGGCCGATTAAGTTGTTCAACCATTTTTTCCACTAACACCTTTGACCTATGTGCACCAAATCAATGTTAATTTAAAGGGAAGAGCGATTTTTCCCACCCAAGGTTTGGCAAAATAACAATTTCCCACCCGTCAAGTTTCAAAATGACACTTTCCCACCCTTCATCAAAATCTGTTATGTTTTTTGTTAATATTTGACTGAAAAGAAGAAAATACCCTTAAATATTTGACTTTATAAATTTTTTTAATTTTTTAATTAGCCAAAAAGTAAGATATTAAAAAGTCAAAAAAGAAAAAATAGTTAAACCCAACTAAAAAGTTAAAAGTAATACTATGAAATTGGTTTAAAATTAAATGACCTTAATATTTATTTATTTATAATGTCATAAATATCTCATCAACTATTATTTAATAATCTACTTAATATAATGTTTTTCATTTTTATTAATTAACATAGGAAAATCTTAATAGTTAATATTCCTAATTAATTAAATAAACAAAGGAAAAAATGTATCTTTACACTTGAGTAAAGGCTTTAACTTAACTAAATTTTAATTTATAATAAACTATTTAAGGGTATTTTTGTCTTTTAGTCAAATATTAACAAAAATACTAACAGAACCTAACGAATGGGTGGGAAAGTGTCATTTTGAAACTTGATGGGTGAAAAAGTGTTTCTCCAAACCTTGGGTGGGAAAATGTTGTTCTCCCTAATTTAAACACAATTAATTTACAATGATTTAGTTAACCTAAACCAAACTCTCACCTATAGAACTTTGATATATACAATTATATGAATTTATTATATAGTTTTTTGTTTTGCAAAAAACATGTATGATCAATAAAGCTAGCAATTAAATAGTAACACCTACTTTTGGTGTTGTAATTAATTAATAAAACATTTGGTTAACCCTACAAGCATGTATGAAATAATTGGTGAGTTGGTCACCAATAAAAACAGTGATTAAATGCACATTCAATACATATTCAAGTAGGCTTACTCATTTGAATGTTTCTTGTTCATAAGTTGGTCTAATAATTTTCTTATTTAAGAAAATACTTAAAAAAAGCCCCACATAAAAATCTTTGATCATAACCACTTGGTTTTTTTGACCGGATAACAAGACCTTAGTTTACTCAAAGGTTTTATGCTCGAGTCCCTCTAAGTGACCACCTACTGTATTTGTGACTTACTTGACTTTTTAGGCTTATAGGGTATTCAATGAACCCTGAGATTATTCGAGGTTAGGGATGAAATCAGTCGAGTATCTATTTACTCGATCTCGACTTGATTACTTGTAGTACTGAATTCGAGTTTGAATTCAAACCTAACTGAGCTTGAAGAATTGAAGTTCGAACTCGAACTCGAACTCGATACTGAAACTAGAATTTGAGTTTGTATAATCGAGTTTAATCAAGCTTTTCAAGTCGAGTTATACCATGCTCGAACTTGACTCGACAATAGTGAGCAAATATTGAAGCCGAGAGCAGCTCGACTTGGTTTTCACCCCTAATCGAGTTGCATACAAGAGGACTTGGACACCTTAGTCAAAAAAAAAAAAAAAAAAAAAAAAAGAGGAAGAATCATTGATCCATTTGGTAACAAGATATTTCTTTAACCGGTTTGAAAAGACTATAATGCCTTTGTAACAAAATAATGACTCATGAAAAAGACATATAAAGCCATAAAATCAAATTAAATATTATTTCTTTTATTATTTTTTAAAAATTGTGCTTACATGGCATTAATTAATAACCATAATTTTTTTATTATTCCTGATTGAAGAAATAAGCGATTCTCTTGAGCATAGCCACGGCATTTTTGCAAGCGGGATTTTTCACATGGAAAACATGGCCCTCTCCTTCGGTCTCTGTAATTTCCGCATCACCTCCCCACCCGCTTTCCTTCAACTTCTCGTAATAATACCATCCTCTTGCTCTAAGAAAATCCTTCTCCGCAACAAAAATCAACACCCTCCGGCACCCCAGCCTCGCCAGGTTCGGATCAGCCGCTGGATTTATCCACCGGTCGTCGCACCCGCTTGAGCTCGGACAAGCCACTCTCCAATATTTCTCCCGCCGTTGTCTGAATTCTGCGTCAGTTGACTCATCACCGACAGGTTCTTTGCCCCAAAAATAAGGATGACATAAAGCAATACCTTTCACATTAACGCCTTCAAGCTTTTCTTGGCCGTGTCTTATGCCCATATGGTGAGCTATGGTAGCTCCGGCGCTGTCCCCGCAGAAAAACACTCGCTGGAAATCAGCATAATCGTTGAGCCAATCCTCGGGGCCTGCTCCGTCTACATGAGACTTAACCCATTGAAGCGCAGTCCATGAATCGTCGAAAGCGCAAGGGACGGGATGCTCCGGGGCTTTCCTGTATTCAACCGAGACTGCCAATGATGTTAGCTTCTGCAACTAAGAAGTTGAGGAGATTGTGGGTTTGAGGGGTGAAAGGGGAATGGATGTAAAAGCCTCCTCCATGGAAGTAAACTAGAAGGGGAAGCTTTTGGTTTCGGTTGGTGTTTTTCGGGATGTGAAGCCTGACGGAAAGGCCATTTTCAGGTGAATATAGAACGTCTTTGGATTCAACATTGGTCTTGGGATCAAGAGACGGGGGAACGATTTCGGAGCCTTGAAGTTTCTCTACGCGGCCATCTTTGTACATTATTATCACCGGAGAGAAGTCATAGGCTACTTCCGGCTTGGTGGCATATTCCATTTAGCTAATTAAGAGAAATAGAGCAGAGGTAAAATGAAGAGCCTTTCGTTTGTTCTATAGTTCCAAGATGGAATAATTGAGAGCAAGGGAAGATTTTTGTATTTCATTTTCTAAGGCTGGGCCATTTAGTTGGCCTCTTTACTGAAAGAAATACACGAGAATATGACGACAAAGGAGTAGAACCACTACTCTATCTTTTGGGTTTTTCCCCTTGGATTTTGGCATCCAATGTTCTCAATTTGTTCCAATAATTCAGTTTTGAAAAATTATGACATATTTGATAGTTAATTAAGCAAAGGACAAAGTTTAGGTATGTAGACTGAATAGGGATGGGCACAGGTCGGGTCGGGGCTAGTGACCTCTGTCCCCGGGCCCTGCCCGAAGGCCCAAGGGGATTCCCCGAATTCAACTCGATCCTTGAACAGGGGATTCGGAGAATCCCCAAAGGCCCGAGGGGATCGGGGTGGGGCCAATTCGGGGCTAGAGATGAGACTATCTTTGTCCTCGGCCTCGACCCGAATTCATGTATTGCTTTTGGGCTCGAGCCCGTCCTAGTCCCCAATCAATTCAGGGGAATCTCTGCCCCGGTCGGACTAGGTCAGAGCGGGGAACATACCCATCCCTAATTTAAGGTCATGTGGGGAAAGGAATCAACCACTCCTCTATCTTTTGGGTTTTTTCCCATTGGATTTTGGGCATCCAATTTTCTTAATTTGTTTCCATAATTCAGTTTTGAAAAATTATTTTGCAGAACAGAAACAAGAACTGAATAATTTTTTTATTTGCTTTGAAATCATAAATGAAGAGCTGAGCAAGTACAAAGTGTTTGATGTAAATCAACCAGCATTGTGCTGATTTATAAACGAAGCTATTTTTTCCAGCAAGGCCATGGCCTTTTCAGAATTCGGATTGAACAAGTGAAACACATGGTCTTCTCCTTCTGTCTCCGCAATCTCTACTTCTCCAACCCATTCACTGTTTCTCAATGTCTCTGAATAAAACAAACCCCTCTCTTTCAAATTATCCTTTTCAGCAACACAAATTAGCACCCTGTTGCAATGCAGGCTCGACAACCTCGAATCAACACTTGGGTTGATTCTATGATCATCGGACCCGCTTGTGGTTGGACAGACGAAAGTCCAGCACTTATCAACACCACCGGTCTTGCCTGCCGAAATATGGTTGAATCAAGCAAATTCCTGACAATTTCACTCCATTTAAGTCTTCAACACTTGCTTGGATGGCCATGTTGTGCACCATGTTGCCTCCAGCGCTATCCCCAGCAAGAAAAACTCGGTGAAAATCAGCGTAGTTGTTCAGCCAAGCTTCAGGGCCTTCACCATTGCAATGAGAAGCCACCCACTTAAGTGCAGCCCATGAATCTTCGTAAGCTACGGGGACATAGTGTTCTGGGGCTAATCTGTAATCGACGGAGACGGCGATGGCATTAGCCTTGGCGGCTAGAGAGGATACAAAGTTGTTATAAACGGAGCAAAATGGTGTGCCCATGAAGAAGCCTCCGCCGTGATAGTAAACCACGAGAGGCAACTTTTGGCCTGGTTTAGTTACGCCTGCTGGGATAAAAATACGTGCTGACAGCCCAGTTTCTGAAACAACAACAACATCTTTGGAGCAGACACCGTTCTGAGAACCATCAATCAATGCAGGAACTCTATCGGAGCCAAAGAATCTCTCCACGCGTCCATCTTTGTAGGCACGAAAATATGGAAGATACTCATGCGCTACTTCGTTTGTGCTCGAATCCATTGTTGCAGGCAATTGCAATCCTGAAGAGGATCCGAATAATTTAAAGATGGTAAGCTATAGTGCTGGGATTGATCATGTTATCATTGACTAAGAATGGTCACCAAATTACGACATTGGTTGGTGATGGCGATGAGAAGATAAAATATGCCATTCCATTCCACACGTTTAACAGAAGATTATGTCAAGTCTTTCTAAATGTTTGGTAAATGGGCACTGGGGTCCCTGGTGAGTTTCACGAGACCTTCTTCCTAGCAGGTGTTTCACATTTGGTAGTGGAGCTTTTGACAATGGAACCAACAGTTCCTCTAACTTTACCTTTTTCTTTTCAAAAGAGACAAGGTTAATTGGATCAATTGGGAACTGAGATCCATAATCTGTCGTCAATAAATCCGAATAATATTTGTCGTGATAAACGATTTGAGTGCAGTATCTGCATTTCTCACCGTTGTGCCTAATTCCTCGCGGTCAGATTTCCACCACGCGTCCTCCAAGTGTATCAAAGACTGACGGCCCTGATCCTCCCATGTGTGCTCCTATTAGCGGTTGTCTTCTCTTATAAGATGACTACTGTCACAAACATGAGTTAAATTGTCATTAGCATGGTTCGGGCTGTCATAAGTACAAAAATTGTTGACTCAGATCCTAATTAAGAAGATTATGTATGCAAGCAACCTCGTAACACTCACTCTCAACTTGTAATGCTTTTCTTCTAACTAATATGTTCGTAAAATAATCAATAAAACTCATTAAAAACATATATAAGAAAATGCACATATAACCCATATTTATAAAATTATATATAGTTACTCATTTTATCTTTGCACTTTCTTTAAAATTTTATCTATGTCTCTTAGTCAATTACCATAATGCCCTCATTTTTATTGTATTCTCCATGAAATTCTATCTCTTTTCACTCCCCACTTTTTCAACTAATTTTGAGTGAAAATACCATTTTACCCTTAATACAAGTTTAAGGCATTTTCTCAAAATAACTTTAACAAAAATCAACTAAAGGTATAAGAGCATCAATTAAATTACGCACCTCCATGTGGGCGTTACACAACCACTATCAAACGAGCCAAGTATAAAAGGAGCCCACGACCTTCGTTCCAGGGGATTTCAGCATTAATAAAGTCTAAGAGAAAAATAAACACTGACTGTTTTAGAAAGTGTTAAGAGAGAATAAGTCGTGAGAGTTGAATGTCATTTACTTATCTCGCAAACTTCCCTTTATAACCTTATTCGACCATGTAATACCCCTCAATAATAGCATAACAGTGGATTTAGGTTTGGTTTCTATACTGTCGAATCACTATAAAACCTCTTTTGTTATTTACTTTACTACATCGTTTTTATCAACCTCGTTAGTTATCAATAATTATGCACACATCTTACCCGATTTCCTCCGAAACCAACCGGGTATCTCTAATTGGTACAAATTTTAACATCAACATTCATTAAGTCCCACCCACTTTACCTTTCAAAACCTTGGCCTACTTTCCTTCTCTGTTTGTTGCGTGAAAGTCTAGAAATGAGTCATTAGGTTGTCGCAAACTCGCAATGCGCCACATTACTTTCAACCATCTCGATCATACGCTTGTCCCAATACAAAATTTTCTTTCACTTACCAATTATACGCTAAAACAGGGACAACTACGCCAATCAACCTGAACTTGAGCCCTTTATACTTCTATGAAAGAAGTTAAAAAAGGATTTACGTGAACTTCATTTTAATTTAAAAAAAAGAAAAAAACAATATAATATGAACATAATAGGGAAAATAAAGAAAAAACCAAAAAATTGGCCCATGTACTGCTCAAATCGAACGGGAACGAACTGAGAACTAGCAAGACGGTTCCTAGGATTTAGGAATCGAAACCGGAATCAATCGTTCAGGTTCCTAAATACCTGTAACAAGTTTCGGTTTCGATTCTGGTTTCTGGTACCCACCGACACTATTCACATAAAATTACAAATACATCTCTATTATTCACAAAAAAATGACAAATATACCATGTAAAAATTATAAATACACCCCCAATTGTTTACAAAAATTATAAATACAATGCGAGGACCCGTCGGTTCCACCCAGGTACTTAGACCTTGGTTCCTGTTTCGGTTCTTGGTTTTGGTTTCAATTCCGATTCCTAAAGTGGTGGAACCAGAACTAAAACCGTACAATGTCAGCTTCACCAAATTTGGAACTGGACTCGACGGCCTAGATACCTATCGGTTCCGGTTTTACCTTACAAATTTGCTCACCCCTATTAGAAAGGTCAAGAATTTACTTAACGTGCCATAATGAAAATTTATTTCTCAATTTATAAAAAAATAAAATAAAGTAAGGACAAGAATTAACAAGGGCTGAAAGAAAACTTGGTCAATTACAAACCACAATTACAATTGATTGATTAATAGATATTTTCCCTCGCTACAATTACAAACAGGCTCGGTCAGGTCAGGTGAGGTCAGTCCCACTCCTTTAATCAAACCCCTCCAAAACCCAACCAATCAAACCCTTCCCGTATATCACAACACGCAACGCAAGAACGAAAACAAAATCAAAACGCAACACTGTAGGCTTAGGGTTATCCACCTGACAGTCGGTAACAATGGAGAGAACGGCTTTGCTTCGCTCTCTCTCGTGTTCTTCTCTAGCTTGCAACAAATATTACTTCCGCTCTTCTCACAAGCTCTCGCAATCTCTCATTTCTCGCGCTTCTTCATCATCATCATCATCATTGTCTGCCTCCAGGAGAAATCAGCTCCGTCTGATTCCCAACCTCAGTAGACGCTCGCTGCACCGCGGTCATACCAGATTACGTGCTCCCTTTATCCTCTTCTCTTCCCTTCAATAAACATTTCTCAGCTCTCTCTATGCGCGCCGTCGCCTCTCCTCCTACACAGCCCTCTCCCGGTACCATATTTGTCGTCGTTTCTGCGTTTTTGGAACATTATCTAATTGGAATAGCATATAATTATTGAAATTGCAGCACAAGTTCTTAAATATCTTCAGTTGAGCTAAAATATGTCGTATACCATTATATTTAAAATTATTTCATTCGAGCCTATTATAAAGGAAAAGCAATGTGAAGAAACTTCAATTTGAAATCATTTTGAATAGATGTGGTATAAATAGATTTTAGGATGCTTTTGTTAATAGGTTAATACAGTGACTGATTAACTGTGTTCTAATAGTTTGTAAAAATTTGTTTACATTTCGTTTTCGGCATAGATGTTGTCGAAGTCAGTGATGAGGTTGCGGAAAAGTATGGATTCGAGAAGGTTTCAGAAGAGTTCATTAAAGAGTGTAAATCAAAGGCTGTGCTTTTCAAGCACAAGAAAACCGGTGCTGAGGTTATGTCTGTATCAAATGATGATGAGAACAAGGTGTTTGGCATTGTCATTCGAACTCCTCCGTAAGTCTAAAATAATGCACCTTGTTTTGCCAATTTATTACATTGTATATATGTGTTCATGTAGATCAAAATATTAGTTGAGGGATTTTAGTCATTTGAACTGAGTGAGGGTGAAATCTTGAAGTTTGTGGACGGCAGTACCTCTTGCTTACATGGCCAATTGATTAATATCTCCAAATATGAGATATAAATTTTGGTAAATCTTTATGTTCTTATTTATAGTAATTGGGTACTTAGATGTTTTTATTGTATTTTGGGCATTGGTTATATTTTCCGATGTGTATCAATTCTTATGGAACTTTATGTGCAAACTGCGTTTGGGTTGATTGTTTAATTGATGGCTGCCTAAGATTGTAGCATCTCTTTGTCTGTAATTGACAATGCAGGAAGGATTCAACTGGGATTCCACACATATTGGAGCACAGCGTACTATGTGGTTCAAGAAAGTATCCTTTGAAGGAACCATTTGTTGAATTGTTGAAAGGGAGCTTGAACACTTTTCTAAATGCATTCACCTATCCTGATAGGACTTGTTATCCAGTTGCTTCCACAAATACTAAGGTAAAAATAAGTTAGAATTATAAAGAATAGAAGCTTGAAACTGGAAAATTTTGCTTTAATTTTTTTTTAAGCCACACTATCTGTTTTTTTGAACAGGATTTTTATAATCTGGTTGATGTCTACCTGGATGCTGTCTTCTTTCCAAAGTGTGTGGAGGACT
Source organism: Pistacia atlantica (assembly GCA_026229545.1). Lineage (NCBI taxonomy): Eukaryota > Viridiplantae > Streptophyta > Magnoliopsida > Sapindales > Anacardiaceae > Pistacia > Pistacia atlantica. The sequence goes on along the minus strand of JAPEIT010000015.1, from coordinate 23,651,265 downwards.
TCCAGACTTTTCAACAGGAGGGTTGGCATTTTGAGCTCGACAATCCTTCAGAGGAAATAACTTATAAAGGTTTCATTTTGATATATCACTTCATTTTGTTATGAAATTGCAATGCCATTTTCCAATGGATGAGGGTTGACTTTTCCTGGTGATGATTCATCCAACTTCTGGATATAATTGTTTTTGACCTTCTTGCTTTATCCTGAACTGCAGGTGTTGTTTTCAATGAGATGAAAGGTGTTTATTCCCAGCCCGACAGTGTATTAGGGCGGACCATTCAACAGGCAAGTTCACCAATATGTTCTGGTTGTTTTTCTTTCACATTCCTTTCATGTTAGCAACTTTGCAGAATGTTTTCACAATTTATTCTTGAGTAGTATCCCTAAAGGGGAACCCTGAATCTATTACTGCATATAGTGGTAAATTATCGGTTGATATTGAATTGCATTTCTTTCAATCTAATTGTTAATATGTTGTGGCCGTATTGTCTACTTGTATGTTAAGATTGTCTAGCTATTGTGTGATATGTGTTCAGAGGCCTTATGTGTCTCTGATGGCTTCAAATGCTTGTATGTTGGTTCACAACACATTGGTTGTGTCATACAAATTCTGATACAGCCATCTTCTTGTTATTTATAACCATGTCTGAATAAATTTTTCACAGGCTTTATCTCCTGACAACACATATGGCGTTGACAGTGGAGGTGACCCCAAAGTTATCCCCAAGCTGACATTTGAGGAATTTAAGGTCTGTCTTGAATTGCATTTTAACATACTTTTTCTAGTTAAGTTTGGCATGATGTTATTTAACTTTTAAACAATAATGACCTTTTTTTTGGTTTGAATGATTATTATGTATATTTATTAAGTTGGGACAGAAATGTAATCTGCCAATATTATCCTTTATTGTTTAAATTATTTTTTTATTTTTGTCTAAAATGATAATTTTCAACTCTATGCAGTTTGGTATCAGTATTGATATGTATAAAGTTGTTAAAACTTAATTTTTTGTTCTGTATGTTCTCTTGAGGAAAATAAACAAAAAAAAGAAAAAAGAAAAAGTTGTTACCCTTCCTTTAATGTTAAAACACTGTGAGGACTTATCCAAGGCCATATGAGGTGTAGAATAGACATGATAATGGAGATTTTTGTGAAACAAATTTTGCGGAAAATGGAACTGTTGATCTGTGCTATTAGGGTTTCTTTAGTAAGCTATGCACAAATGCTTATATCCATCTAGTTCTTCTAATAATCTGGTGGTAGTGCAGATAAATAAGGAAGTGCTAACATGTTTTTACTTTTGTTTTTCTCGATTTAAGCTTCAGTTGGCTAATTTACTGGAGTTTTAGGGTTTTACATCCTGGTCACGATTATATAGTGTTCATACATACCAATTGTGATAAATTTTTTGCTGCCAAATAATCTCAACGTGAGCTGAAGCACATTACTATCCTGTGTAGATGTATTAATAACTGTTTTATTATTCTTTTTTTCCTGAACAAAAATTACAGGAATTTCACCGAAAATATTACCACCCTAGCAATGCCAGGATATGGTTCTATGGAGATGATGATCCAAAAGAACGATTACGCATCCTGAGTGGTAATAAATGAAATCTCAGATGTGATGAATTTGTTTCTTTTTTTTTTTTTGGTCTTTTTCTTTTGATGTATTACGACTTTGGCCTTTCCCTTGAGTTACATGAATGCTTTGTCCCAAAGTAAAGTGATGAAAAACTACAGTTGCAAAAAGTTATAGTGTATAACAGGATATATGAGCAGACTTTGAAATCTTACATGGCTGGCCAATTAAATTACGGAAACTGAAATATCCTTCCCTAATTGTGTTTTGTTTCATGTTGCTCTGATGAGGTCGGTTTGCATAAGAAAGAAAATATTGTGATATTATATTTTATCTTGGATGTGTACCTGGTACATAACCTGTCCTTCATTGATCAGGTGATAGAAACATATATATTACCCCCCAAAAAAAGTTTCCTTCCCGAGTTCTCTTATCATTTTTCTTGGAAACTTCAATTTTTGGCACATAATGTTAAAGGCAGAGCAAATGATTCATGAAGCAACACACATTCTCATTTTATGGTCTCCATTCATGTTATAATGTTGTCATTCTAATAGTTTAACTGAATATACAAGTTCAGAGTTCCAGCAGTTATATGTAGTACATTTAAAACTCTTTCTTTATCACAGAGTATCTGGATATGTTTGAGGCAAGTTCAGCTCCCAGTGAATCCGTAGTTGCACCTCAAAAACTATTTTCAGAGCCAGTCAGGGTAGTTGAGAAATACCCTGCCAGTGAAGGTGGTGATCTTAAGAAGAAAAACATGGTATGCCTTAATTGGTTGCTCTCAGATAAGCCCTTGGACTTGGAAACTGAGCTCGCTCTTGGATTTTTGGATCATCTTTTGTTGGGAACTCCTGCTTCTCCCTTAAGGAAAATTCTACTGGAAAGTGGTCTTGGAGATGCCATTGTTGGTGGCGGAATTGAAGATGAACTCCTCCAGCCTCAATTTAGTATTGGGTTGAAGAATGTTTCTGAAGAGAACATTCAAAAGGTAGAAGAGTTAATCATGAATACCATGAAAAAATTAGCAGAGGAAGGTTTTGATACAGATGCTGTGGAGGCATCCATGAATACAATTGAGTTTTCTCTCAGAGAAAATAACACTGGGTCATTTCCTCGTGGCTTATCACTAATGCTTCGATCCATCGTAAGATTCATTTTCTGCTTTAGATACTTGGTGTTTCTATCTTAATTTTTGTAATCCAGTGCTTTATATGGCTTTTATATTATAGGGTAAATGGATATATGATATGGATCCTTTTGAGCCTTTAAAGTATGAGAAACCCTTGATGGATCTGAAAGCAAGGATAGCTGAGGAAGGCTCTAAAGCTGTTTTTTCTCCTTTAATTGAGAAATATATATTGAACAATAGTCACCGTGTTACTGTAGAAATGCAGGTACTTTTTATTTTGTGTCACTTTCTATATTTGTTTCATGCTTCTAGTTATGGTCATATCAGATGCTAATCATTTCAAATCTGGTACAGCCCGACCCAGAGAAAGCTTCTCGTGATGAAGCAGCTGAGAAAGAAATTTTGGCAAAAGTCAAATCAAGTATGACAGACGAAGATCTGGCTGAGCTAGCACGTGCTACACAGGAGCTACGATTGAAGCAAGAAACTCCTGACCCTCCAGAAGCTTTAAGAAGTGTTCCAAGTCTATCTTTAAATGACATTCCTAAAGAACCTACACATGTTCCCACAGAGGTTATCACAATTCATTTAGGGATTCCTGATTCAAGTGTTAACATATTTCCTTTGAGTTGAAGTGCTAAAACTGAGCTTTTGAACATATTACTGTAGGTTGGAGATATCAATGGTGTAACAGTTTTGCAGCATGACCTTTTCACGAATGATGTCCTCTACACAGAAGTTGTCCTAGATTTGAGTCCACTAAAACAAGAGCTTCTTCCTTTGTTACCACTTTTTTGGTAAGATGATCCCTTAAGTAGCTGATAGCCAATTTTTGCTATGCATACTCTTTGCTTTTCTATTTACTTTTCCTGATTTAAATGTAAGAAGATGTACTCCAAATAGAATTCTTCTTACAGGAAAGATTAGGTTTCCTAATTAGAATACTTAAATGAAGCTATGATCTTTATTCATCTGGAGGTTTGCTTGTTTCTTAATAGACATTATTAGTTTGCTTAAATCAGAAAATGAATTCTTGGCCTATCTCGTTTGCATGGATTCAAGTTGATATCATGATACTCTTTTTTTATTCTCTGAAAATTTTGTTATATCAGTCTTATTAAAAAGAAGAAACCTTTAATCAAATAAATCATCACATGCTACTCTTAGTGGTGAAGTAGTTGTGATATTTATGATGTTGTAAGAACTACCTGCATTTGCATGTTTCTGCCAAGTTGGTGGAGATTACCCTTTTTAACTTTACAATGAACATGACAGTCAGTCATTGCTGGAGATGGGTACAAAAGACATGAGTTTTGTGCAACTTAATCAGTTAATTGGACGGAAAACTGGAGGAATATCAGTTTATCCATTCACATCATCCGTACGAGGCAAAGAAGATCCTTGTTCGCATTTGATTGTTCGAGGCAAGGCAATGGCAGGACGAGCTGACGATCTATTTAACCTGGTAATGTTTATAGCAACTTTACAAGTGAATTTATTTATCTTTATTTTTGAGTGTCTTGTATCCTTGGTGCACTGGAGAATGCAAGAACACTCAAGAATTGGCTCTCAAACTACTTTTGTCATGTAGATATTGCTGTTATTTATCATATAATCAGGGTACATCAGAATTCATGGTTATGCTGTATTTCTCAACTAAACTTAGATATTTATTTTTTTCATTATATGTTTGCATGTGCTGTTTTCTACCAAATTGAATTGGATATAGTTTGTTAGACATGCAGGAATAAATGGCTTAACAGAAGGAATGTTTATAATAACCATGAATTTTATCTTTTTGCTATTTTGATTTAATTAATATGGTGTAAAACTTATTGATGTTGCTTAAATTTTATCCGTCACTGTCAAATGTAAATTTGTAAACTCCTCTTTTGCTGTCAGTATAATAATATTCTGATACTTCTTTTAGGCTATTGTTTAAAGTTGTACTATCAAGCCTGTGAATCTGACATCTTGACTAATTTTGCCTGTGAATTAACAATTGACTGAGAGTTCATGTTTTGTTTTATAATTGTAGATGAACTGTATTCTTCAAGAAGTCCAGTTTACAGACCAGCAGCGTTTCAAGCAGTTTGTTTCCCAAAGCAAAGCTAGAATGGAGGTATATATTGTGATGTTCTAGTGGCTTGAATATATCATATAAAGTTTCAACTTTAATAATCTCAGACTTCCTACTTATTTTCAGAACCGATTAAGAGGCAGTGGTCATGGAATTGCAGCTGCGAGAATGGATGCAAAGTTAAATATTGCAGGGTGGATTTCTGAACAAATGGGTGGTGTCAGGTTGGAATATTTTGATGATTTGTAGTGATTTCCCTCCTTTGATTTGTTCTGCCAATAATGTTATTTGTCAAATCTCGCTCTGCAAGCGTTGTAATCAAGAAGAGAAATATTGTCTAGGATTTGATATATGTATTAATTTTGTTAGAGCTAAAATATTAATTTTGGTTCCTTACCTCTCAGTTTAAGCTTTTAAGGGCAAATTGGTAACTTAGCAAACTTTATAACTAAATGCACTCTCCTATTTTGTTTGTTAGGGGTTATTATTAAAGTCTACCTTCATTTTTACAACCAAGACACCTTTGAGTTTTGACATTACATTTTATACCCAATTGACTTTACTGATTTGAATTGTATTTCTTCTTGTACTTTTAGCTACTTAGAATTCCTGCAAGCTCTTGAAGAGAAAGTTGATCAAGACTGGGCTGGGATTTCTTCATCTCTTGAGGAGATTCGCAGATCCTTACTTTCTAGGGATCGGTGCCTGATTAATATGACTGCTGAAGGGAATAATCTCAAGAACGCAGAAAAGTTTGTTGGAAAATTTCTTGACATGCTTCCTAGCAACTCTCCTGTTGAAACAGCTAAATGGAAAGCTCGACTTCCTCCAACAAATGAAGCTATTGTGATACCTACACAGGTACAGGTTTTGTTTCCTTTATTGTTAAAACAAAAACAAAGCACTCCCACTTTCTGAAGATCCATGTCATTCCTTTCTCAGGTAAATTATGTTGGGAAAGCAGCTAACATCTATGACACCGGTTACCAACTTAAAGGGAGTGCCTATGTTATATCGAAACACATAAGCAATACATGGTTGTGGGATCGCATTCGTGTTAGTGGTGGGGCTTATGGTGGTTTCTGTGATTTTGACACTCATTCAGGTGCATCATCATTCTCTCTGTGTTTGCTAGCGGTATCTAGTTGCTGTTTGACAATCTGACCTCTGAATCTGTGTGTAGGTGTATTCTCCTTCTTATCTTATCGGGACCCAAACTTGATGAAGTCGTTAGATGTCTATGATGGAACAGCAGATTTCTTACGTGAGTTGGAAATGGATGATGATACGCTTACTAAAGCAATTATTGGGACTATCGGGGATGTAGATTCATACCAGCTTCCAGATGCCAAAGGTTATAGTAGGTACGTGGACAACTAGTTTTGTTTTCTTGAAGATTTTATCTGTTCTTTTCTTCTTTATATGGTTTTTTCTGTTCCTTAGTTTGATTGGCATCATCAGAGATTACAAGTTTTGCTTTTGAATGCACCCATTATTATTGTTGTTTATTCTGTTGGTGTCCTCATGTTAATGTTGAATATCATATTCATCTCTTTTATTTTTCCCTTTTCAGTTTGTTACGCCATCTACTAGGAATTACAGAAGAAGAAAGGCAGAAAAGACGTGAAGAGATATTGTCTACAAGGTAAAGATTTTACTTGTTATTATACGCGTAGATCAAATATTGAAGTTGTAAAACATGCGAAACGTAGAAACACTTCCTGTGTGTTTACAAGGCTTTCTGTTGACCTTTTTTTTTTTTTTTTTTAAAATCTGACTCATGGATGAAGAGTCTTGCTTCCATCCAAGTAGATTTGAGCTTTTTCTCTTTTAACTGTATATAACTCTTTTTTCTTTTTCAACCCACAGTTTGAAGGACTTCAAGGAATTTGCTGGTGCAATCGAGGCCGTTAAAGACAAAGGAGTTGTGGTTGCCGTGGCATCTCCTGATGACATTGATGCTGCAAACAAGGAGCGCTCTAACTTCTTTGAAGTGAAGAAAGCCCTCTGAGAACCATGAACTTGCTTATGACCTTGAAAAGTTGCTTTGACAGCAAGCAGTTCTCTTACCTCATATTTTTCCATACGGTATGAGACGCTCAAAAGTGTTTACTTTTTCTCAATTTTTTTCACAGTAATCATGGAAATAAGATAGCAAAGTAGAAGAAATATTCACAGCATATGTCGTGATAGGTACCGTATCAGGTCCTGCTGTTAAAAGACTGTATTTTTAACATCAATAGTATCCTTCAATTTATTAACCCCCTCGAAACTCTTCTTAAACAGTGGTCCATCTTTCCTTGTCCATCTTAAATATTTATAACAGATTTAATAAGCTATTATGAATGTGGTCCGTTATTTGGGTTCCCATAGATCCTAGTTCTGTGCAGCCCTTTGTTTCGATGCAAGGTCCACAATTGAATGTTTGGTTCTAGCTCTGGGCAATGTTGATTATGTAAGAGGTTTTGAGTTTAATTCCTCTTTAGAGGCCCCTAGAAGGGGTGATCCAGGAGGATTAATTAAGGTGTATGGAAACTAGCAAGATCATCCAAAAAAAAAAAAAAAAAAAAGGAGAGAGATAGACAACATGATGCTTAAATAATCCATAAAATTATTAACAACGCATGGTTGGAGTTCAGTTTTTGAATTGCCCAATCATAATAGTATTAATCAGTGTTTTAAAACCTAGTCTAGTCAGTTTAATCGAGACTCGAGCTTTCATTGTGTCGAGTTAACAATTTCTTTATTCATGCAAAATCTTAGAATTTGGGTATGATAATTGGCGAACAATTGAAAGTCGGGATGTTAGGGGCTTATGAAGAGAAAGTGTTGGTGAGTGTAATGGTGGCGACGAAAGTTGATTTTGGGTGAGTGAATCGATTGGAAATTAAAAAAAAAAATGTGGCAATAGTCAGCTCTTGCTAGCAATTGGCAAGGCTAACGGGGGTGGGGGTGAGGTGAGGTGGGTTTTGGTCGGAAGGAAAAGATGAGTATTTTTGGGGTGATGGGGACGGTTGTTGACGTCAGCGTCATTGATTTGACTTGGAATGTTGGCGTCAACGTTCAATTTCGACTAGATGTTGGGTAAATTTTCTTTGGGAATTGGGGTTCAAGGGATGATTGAGATTGCATTTGGGGTGTCGTCATCGCCAATCAGCCATCAGCCGATTTGTATTTGGGGATTTGTTTGCTAAATTTCAAACATGTAGGGACTTAACAAATTTTTAGGGGTGTATTTGTGAATTTTAAAAGTTGTCACTCGATTTGACCAGTTGGTCAAACTACTCAACCTTGGACCCGACAACTTTTGTTAGGTTTCACCCCGGGTTAGTTATTAAAACATTGGTATTAACTAGTGCTTCACTGAAGGAAGGATAAGAGTTTTATACTTGGAATTTCATTTTTATGTTATTAAGGGAATATAAATGTATGTGAGATTGTTAGATATAGTATTAACTTCCTCCAATATATCAAGGGTTGAAACTTATTTTTCCCTAGTGAAAAACGTTATTTATAAAACCTTTTTTATTTATTTATCTAGAATTAAAGAAAAATAACATAATAAATACAATATGAATAAAATGAGATGATAATGATATATGTACAACCCGCATGCACAATATGCTTGTACCTCGTAGGGTTGTTGCTATGGGTGAGCACAGGTAGAGATAGAATCAGAATATGCGGGTAGGAACTGAAATCTACTCGGAATCGATCATTGTACAAGTAGATTCCGATTCTATTTTATTGGAATCGATACTATGCGTTTCGATTCCTATAGGTTTCGTAACCGTAATCAGAACTGAAACTTGGGAAAAGAACCTGAAGCGGGTCTAATTAGTAAATTCACGTTTTATACGCCTAACCATATAATTCTTGTATAAAATGCGAATTTCTGTATTTTATGAGCACTGTCGAATTATATGCGAATTATATACTCTAGTCGTATAATTCACATATAATTAATGTGTAATTCTCGTATAATTAGGCCGTATTTTTAAAATAATTTTTTTTTTTTTTTAATGAGTCAAAATGACTTTTTTTGAGGTGCCCTCTTCCACTCTTCTTCTTCAACTTCAGTTCTCTTGGTCCCATACACCCCACCATCCCTCAGGGGTCAAGACCCTCACCCTCACCAACCCCAATTTTGGTGTGTGTAATGGTGATGGAGGCTGTCATAGTGGTCTTGCCGTGGTGGTGGTTTCATGCGTTAACTGGGTTTTAGGCAAGTTGATTCTTGAATTTTTTGGTGGCTTTGTTGGTGGTGCAGTGGTGGCGGCTTTATTAGGGTTGAATTATTGTTGTGTAGTTTGGGTTTTGGATTTGAATGATTTTTCTGGTATTTTTTTTTTTTCTTATTTTAATTTTATTATCTTGATATTTAATTTTTAGTTTTACTTGTGAAAATGTTTCAATTTTTTACAAATCCTGTTCATTTTATTTTTTATTTTATTCATTATTCTTTTGTTATATTAATCTCTACAGTCGTAGTTTTTTATTTTGTATTTAGTTTTCCTAATATGAGAAATGGGGGCACATTGGACGTTTGCTTTCAAAAGCATTAACACATTCTAAAATTCCCTAACGACAGCAGTCTTACAGAGACTAAAATGATTTTTTTTGTATTTTACTGGACCAGTCCACTTCTACAACATTTGTAGTAATTAATTGCGAATCAAATGATACAATTTTTTACCAACTGAAATATTATAATTGAAAAAGACATAAACCAACACCTATAAAGAAAAACAAAAGAGGATTAATTCAATGATTATAAAAAATACTAAAATCAAGATTAATATTGTTAAATTTTTTAAAACGTATTATTAATAATATATCGTATTAAACACATATATACATGTACCATATTTTTTTCGTATCGAATTTTATGGTTCGAATTTTTACAAACGTATTTTTTACTATTTTTCGTATCATACCTTATAAATTCTCTTATCTTTTTTTTGTCATACCTTTATTTATTAACTAGGGAAGCGAGTACCCTGCTTGAAACATGTTTGTGTTTTGGTTTTGATTAAGAAATTTTATGTGAATTGATTGAATTTAAGTGTTACTTAGAGATTAGAGGATTTATGAGTCACATTGGACACAAATGAATGAGTAATCAAAAGTTGAAAATTGCTAAATGTAGGTTTTCTTAATTTGTTAAGAGTGTATTTGTAAACTTTTAAGGATATTTTTGTCATTTTTTAAACTAATAGGAGGGTAATTGATTTTTTATAGGGTATTTGAGTAAGGAACCGAACTGGAACTTGCATTTCAGGTTTTGGTTCTAGGAATTTAATAACCGAAATTGACAAGTTCGATTTCGATTCATTCTTTTGGGAACCTGCACTGTGCAATTCTGTTCCGATTCCGATTTCTTTTCTCCCAAAAAACACAGTACTGGAAACGCTCACCCATAGTTATTGCTATTTTGCTCCATAACATTTACCATTTAAGATTTCGCAAACATAACAAACACATCCAAAAATTTCATAGACGTTATTAAAAAATACCTTCTTTCTCACACAATAAATTTAATGTAAATACCAAAATAATAAAATAAAATTCAATCTCCTATTCCTTAATTAAAATTAAAATTAAAATTATTTGAAAAAGGAAAAAAAAAAAAAAGAAACAACTAATTAATAGAACTTCCCAATTTCTAGATGACAGATTAGAATGGTTTTTTTTTTTTCTTCCTTAATTCGTATATCATGCTTAACTGATTTCTATATTTGAACCATCACTAGATGACTTGATAGTAAAAGAATAAAATGAAATTTTATGAGCTTTTGAGTTTGAGTCAACTTCAGAGCCTCAGTGAATTAGTTGATATGCGCGCAAGTCGATCTGAACACCTCTGTTCAACAAAAAACAAAAAAACAAAGAGATTTTTATATATTTGAATTTCACTGTTCGTGGCACCTCTTCTCTTCAACGACAAAATAACACTTCCCTTACTCTTTATGAGTAGTGTTTTATCAATCTAATTCAGACGGCAAGTCTTTGGGTTAATATATAAATTCAGTCAACCTTTTTCTTTGGTTATCCTTAATACAGAAGTGTTCTTTCTAAACTTTGAACAAAATATATGTATGGAAACATATTCTTAAATCATATTAATGAAACTGTTAAGTATAAAATCATTAATTTCCTCCAATATATTAATGTGCTTAAACTTATTTCACTATATAAAAACGTTTTCGTAATACTATAAAAGTAAACAAAAGTTTAATAATAGGATTAATTGTTGTTAAATTTTTTTTTTCTTTGTGATCGGGTGTGTCCGGGTCATTCTGTATGCATCTCAATTAATCATTCGGAGCCTTGAAGTTGACAGTCGAGTAAATCCCTTCAGTAGCTACTCCTATTAGCAACCCAAATGAATTGAACTCAAGATCTTTTGAGTAATACACCCAAGAGTAGAGGCGTCTGATTGGAAAGCCTACATGCAGAATATGCTTGTTGGAATTTTTGCTTGATAGCATTTACTTATGTTTCTGGAAATAGAACCCGTCTCTCCCTTCTTCTTCTCCCCCATCACCATTTCCTTCTCACAGAAAACAAGGTTTAAAGTCTGAACCTTGCCATTGGGAGGACGGATCTGACTTAGGGTTATAAACGAGCCGAGTATCACCCTTAAATGAGTCTGACTCTGTTAAGTATTAAACGAGTTCGAGCCAAGTCACGAGTCAATCGACTCGTTTATGACTCGAACTCTTTTTACTCGACTCGAAAAGCTCGATTATGACTCGATTAACTCGAGCTTGAACTGATTCGATTATGGCTCGATTACGGCTCGTTTGCCCCATTTTTATATAACCCACAGATCTTATTTTATACAAATTAGATCCAATTTTTGATAAATTTACATCCAAATCAACATAAATCACATCCAAATCAACACATCAACAATGTATTACACAACAAATTATAAAATCCTAAAACTTTAATTGGGGTTTGGGTTAATTTGCAACATTTCAAAACTTTTATGTCAAATTACCAAACAGACCTAAGACATTTTTTTTTTTTTTTTTTGCAGAAAAACCCTAAACGAGCCACTATTGAGTATTGACTCGCAAGCCAAATCGAGTTGAGCCACGGTAGACTCGAACTTGGTTCAGTACCTAATTCGAGTCTTATTCGAGCCTTCGGCTCGTTTATAATCGAGCCGAGTTCGAGTATTTAACAAGCCGAGCCGAGCCGACTCACAAGCAGCTTAGCTCGGTTGACACCCCTAAATTCTTACTGACCTTATAAGTTAGTTTTACATTATTAATGTATCGAGATATATATGAAGTATAAACACAAAGAAACCCTAAACATACCAATTACCAAATGTATACATACATTGATGACGACAGAGTACTTTAATTTGACAGAGATGTAGCATGGCTGCTTCAGTGCTTCTATGAAAAGTCCTTTTACATAACACGAAAAAAATAAAAAAAGGCTTCTACAGAAGCACTTTCAAATTGGCAGCACGTAGTATTCAAAATATGGACCACCTTTGATGTAAATTATGGCATGTGCTTTCCCAATAATCTGACCCCTCCATGCATGATTTGATGCCTCCATTTTTTCTCTTAATAAGACACATTTTACTAGTAGTGCTCTCCTTTGTTCTGTGTCTGCTAGCTTCTTTTGTTCTTGACCTTGTCCCTTCATCAGGGCCACTTTTATTTATTGCCTAATTCAATTAGTTCAACCATCTCGATTCCATTTTTATTTATATTCACATGTTTACCTCAATATTTCAACAAAGAAACAAAACCCTTCATTTTTTATTTTTTTTGGTAATCAGGGTGTTTGGGTTAGCTTACATGCACCTAAACCAATCTCGGGATCCATTGAACACCCTGTAAGCATAAAGAACTAGGACCCTTCAATTTCCCATCTCATAATACTAAATAAAAAAACCCAGAAAAAAAAATAGGGTTTATGCATGCATGTCGTAAAAAAATAAAACACTGCTTATAAGCCTATGAAACTAATCCTTGGAGTCCATTGAATAACCTACAAGTTCAAAGGACCATGACCTTTCATTTTCCCATCTCATAATACTAAATAAATAAATAAATAACCCAAAAAAAAAAAAATTAGGGTTTATGCATGCATGTCAAAAAAAAAAAAAAAAAAAAAAACTGCTTACAAGCCTATGAAACTAATTTTCGAGGTCCATTGAACACCTTACAAGCTCAAAAGAACAGGACACTTCATTTTCCCATCTCATAATACTAAATAAAAGAAGAAGAAAAAATTAGGGTTTATGCATGCATGTCACAAAAAAGAAAAAAGAAAAAAAACTGCTTACAAGCCTCTGAAACTAATCCCCGAGGTCTATTGAACATCTTACAAGCCCAAAGGACTAGGACGCTTCATTTTCCCATCTCATAATACTAAATAAAAAGAAAACCCAGAAAAAAAAAATTAGGGTTTATGCATGCATGTAGCAAAAAAACTGCTTAATTGGGACAAACCTTATAGTATTTAGTATTTTACCTGAAGAGATGGGTTGATTTAAAATAAGTAAGACTTACTAATAATCAATTCACATGGAGGTTTTCCAAGATAAGTGCTTTTACTTTCCATTTACAAGAAACAAAACCAAACAGGTAATAAACCCTAATCAATGGCAGTGCCATTTTCACCTTATGAATTTACCCTATCTAGTTAAGATGAACGACGAAAATAGCATCAAATTAGGTATCCCAAATCAATTTTTTTTATTTAATAAATGAGAGAGAAACTTGTTCTTTTTCCTTTTCTTCTTTTATACCATAATATCTCAATCTCTTCTTCATTTATGTCTACACAAAAACTACATATATTTGCAGATAAACTTTGGAGAGGTTTTCAAGAGAGTAATACCAGCTAGTACAATATATTGAATTCAACTTCAATGTGCAACAGTTCAAACAGTAAATGAGCTATATATATATATATATATATATATATATATATATATATATATATATATATCTTGTGGGCATTCACCTTCTATATGTTAGGCTTAGACTGAGCATATATATCGAAGAAGAAGTAGAATGAAGAAGGAAGAAGCGTGTAAGTTTCTTCAAAATTCAATGATATTTCAGGGGTGAGGTGAATAATGTAAATGGCAGTTGGGCATTAATATATAGAGTAAACGACCTTTTTTTCCCACCCAAGGTTTGCCTTAAATGACACTTTTCCACTCAAAAGGTTTCAAAATACTACTTTCCCTCCCAAAATTAATATTTTGTTACTACCCAAAGCCGATTCTAATGGATTTTGACGACTAAAATTCTCTCTATTACCACCATTTGAACCTCTGGTCTCTTTTTTACAAAATACCCTCTCACTCCAACACCTTGATTTCTTGTCGATTGTTAGATACTACAAAGCTAGAATTTCATGTTCTTAGGTGATTTTCAACTAATTCTGATAAATAATATTCAATCGATCACCACTATTCGATCTACTAGCCTTTACTCTACAAAAATCCTATTACCTTGCCTTAATGACTCTTTCCCCCCTAAAATGTTTCTAAACACCGCTTTCCCACCCAACGTTTATATTATGTTAATACACTTTACTTTTTTAGACAACGTTCAACGAAGTTACTGAGAGCTAGGGTGATAGGATTTTTGTAGAGTGGAGGTTAGTAGATCGAATAGTGGTGATCGAATTGAATATTAGCTACTCTAATCGCTTGAAAATCGTATTAAAAACAAGAAACCCTAGCCCCTTTTACAAAGGCACAAGAATCGCTGAGAAATCAAGATGTCAGAGCGAGAAGGTATTTTGTAGAGAGAAGACCAGAGATTCAAATGGTGAGCGAAAATGTATTTTGTAGAGAGAAGACCAGAGATTAAAATGGTGGTGATAGAGAAAATTTTAGTCATCATAACAACTCAGCTTTGGGTAATGAGAATGTAATATTAACTTTAGAAGAGAAAGTGACATTTTGAAAACTTTTAAGTGAAAAAGTGTTATTAAGGCAAACCTTGGGTGAGAAAAAGTCGTTTACTCTTAATATATATATATATGAAACCTAATTCTCTACACAATTACCAATGAATGTAACTAACTAGCTACCTCCAACGACTTCCTTCCCCTACACTCTACTGCTTCATTTTCTATTTCACCAACATCCTTTCAGCCCCTCTTCCCTTTTATATTTCCACAACCTAACCCACCTTCTTAATTTATTTCTGTCCAG
The DNA here is from genome assembly GCA_026229545.1 of Pistacia atlantica. NCBI lineage: Eukaryota > Viridiplantae > Streptophyta > Magnoliopsida > Sapindales > Anacardiaceae > Pistacia > Pistacia atlantica. The sequence goes on along the minus strand of JAPEIT010000015.1, from coordinate 23,636,262 downwards.
CATATTGATTTTGCCATTTTGGGGTCCAAAGTGTCATGTTTTAGAAATGAGAGGGATTATAAAAAGTTTACGAGGTTAAAAAATAATTAATGAAAAAGGGGGGGTCAATTGAAAAATTGAAATCAAATCATTGCATTCAGTGGTGACGTGGTACACAAGTGATGCATTTTGACTCATTAAAATTTTAACATCGTAACAGAATAACAGTAACTGCGGCTTTAGCGCACCGTCATGTCACGGTTAACAGATTCTCTTCAAACGAATCTTGGCCCTTGATTCAATCGACGGCTCTTATCACACCACACCACCCCTCAAATCCCGTATTTTTAACCCCCTCCACCCTCTCTCTCCTCTCTCTCTCAACCCAAAAAAAAAAAAACAAAAAAACAAAACAAAACAAAATTTAAAGTATTTGCAGTAATGGGAGACTGTACTAACACTGGACGAATTGCTGGTACCGTAGAAGAAGAGATGAAAGAAGCAGAAGAGACTTCAAACACAAGCTTGCTATCTAAGAGGACAAAATTTACTTCTCAACAGTTGGAGGATTCGGAGAAAAACGACGAGGAGTACTACAACAACAACGTACCGTCAGCCAACAATGAGCTCAAAAACGATCACGTTTCTGTCCAAACGGCGACGTCCTCTGCTTTCTTCTCGGCTCCTCGCTCCTCCAGCAATGACTCGCTTCAAATCGTCAAGGATTCCTTGAGTTCCACAGATCTGGAGGTCAATTTTAAACTCTTAACTTTCAAAAAAAATTTCTCTCAAAATACTTTCGAGTTCTCTCTGTTTTCGTGTTTCTGCTTCCTCTTTGCTTCAAAAAAAGAAAGCAAACAACACAATGTTCTCTGCATTTCAGAAATTTCCATTTCTCATGCTTTTATTTTTTTTTATTTTTTTCAGTTGGGACTGAGGGGTCGTCATAATAAATTTCGCGTTTATTTAAGGGAGGTTACCAGCTTTGAAACCGATATTTCTACGAGCAACAACAATTTCAGGTTTACAATTATTTACATTAATGAAACGAAATTCTAAATGAATCGTCGTTTCAGTTTTTTTCTTTTCTTTACGTTTCAATTTACTGTATAAAGCCAATTTTAGGTTTTCTTGCAGGGAGGCGAGTCCGTTGAGAGAGATTTGCGTAGCCTCACAGAAAGCCTCAATGGACTCAGTACTGGCGAACAAGCCGCCAACGTCTCGCCGGAGAATTCCGCCGGCGGTGACTGTTTCAGCGGCTAGGATGCCGTCACTGGTGGAGATCGATGAGTTTTTCGCTGCAACTGAGAAGAACGAGCAGAAACGATTCGCAGAGAAGTGAGTAGAGTTTGTGTTATTTTTTGTTTAGTGCGCAGATAAGGACTGACACTTAGTCTGCGCATTTTAGCACAGTAGATAATCGAATTCTAACTAAACGAATATTTTTTTTCATAATTTTTTTTTACAGGTACAATTATGATATCGAGAAGGATGTGCCGCTTGAAGGTCGCTACCAGTGGATTCAGTTAAAGCCTTGAAATGGAAAAGAGAGAAAGAGAGGGGGACAAAAAAAAGGCTAATTCACAGTGGGTAGTATAGAAAATATGTGACAAGTGGGTTGGTTTATTAATGGTTAACATTGTACAGCTTTCTACCTTTCTCTATCTATCTAAATATATGTAAGAAGCTAGCTCAGTTCAGCTCAAGCTCACTCACTCTGGTTTTCAGTACAAATACATTAATCAAAAGAGAGAAGCTTCTTATTCTACTTATATATATGAATAAAAATTTCACGCACTTCCATCCCCATTTTGCTTTGATATGTCCCTTCGTCCCTGTTTCTGGACACAGTAAACCAGAGAGAATTTGATATTATTATACAAAAGTCCTGATAAAATTTGTGATGTTGTATCACTTCACAGCATCTGACAAAATTTTAATTTGATAATAGGCAAATTTTGTGGCTGGTTCTGGTTATATTTTGGAACGGGTAAAATTTGTTTTGTTTGATGAAGAGAATGTGGGCATTAATTGATGGATGATTTTTTCAAAATTGAAAGGCATTTTTTGTTTGAGCTATGGTTTTGGGGTTTTGGCTGGTTCCGTTGTTGGGAGTGACAGATGATGATTGGTTTGTTTTCAGCTTTTTCTCTGGAGTCTGCAGTTTGTTACTACTTACTACTACTACTAACTTTTCTTCTTTTTTTGCTTTGGGGGCTAATTTTGGAATATTCGTTTTGAAATATCAGGATAAGATTCTTTAGGCAGCAAAATCATTACCCAACTGGCTGTGCCTGTGCCTGTGCCAGTGCGCCTCGCCCGCCCCTCCTTCTCGCATGCAGCTGCAGTTTGTTTGTATGGCAAGACCAACAGTGGGACCGTCTCAATTCCTGAAAAGCAGCCACTAGTTTCATATGCGTTGTTTGTTTGTTGCTTGCTTCAATATGCCAATGCAAAATTACTAAAAAGGTCACGTTTTATGAAATTGAATTATATTGGGTGGGTTCATTCATTATGGTTTTAAAACTTTTGAGTACAAGAAATCCTCCCAAAAAAATCTGCATTTTATTCTTCTTTTCCCTTCAAAAAGCTGACAGGATTTGCTGTATATTGTGAATTGTCTTTTGCAATCAAAGTAGGAGGAGCGAGCAATTTCTCAGGCCAGAGAGAAAGAAAGAGAGTCAGCTTTCCCAGGAAACAATCAGCCAAGGCCAGATCATAACCCTTAAAAAGATTACAGGACAGAGGGGACAACGAAGGTGGTGGCAGAGAAAGTTTCATTCTTCTTTCCTTTTCACCATGACCCATGTGAAGAACAAAAAAAAAAAAAAAAATTCACGGGGATGCACGTGCCTGTTAAATTAATTAATGGGTTTGCTTTGGATCTGGTGAAGGATTTAATTAAATGAGGTGGCAGGGGATATGGGATTGAGATTGGGATTGGAGATAGAATGTTGCTTATTCATGAAGAAGAAGAAAATCTATAAATCTGTTTGTTCCCCTCTCTCTATGAAACTGATTATTATTCTTTCTAGGAATTACTATTGATACTGACTGTTTTTTTTTTTTTTGTTCCTTCCAGGTTTGTTGATTTCTATGTTAATCTAACAATTAATTAATTATTTAATTAATCAATTACTTGCCCAAAATGTGACATGGACCCTTCTCTTCTGTCCCTTTCAGCCAAAGCAGAAGCTGTCAAAGGCGAAGTGATCATAGAGCTGATGCTGCAGTGCTGCCTGTCAAAATATATGGTACTTTTTTCTCTCTTTTGGCAGCAGCCAAGGTAATGTTTTAGTAAACAGTACAGTGTACGCCACTGTAAATTATCAAAAGGGTTGAGAATTGAAGTGCAGGAGTTAAAACACACCAGTTATATAAACATCAAACTAGTTGATCGAAGGGTTGAGATTTGAAGTGCAGGTTTATTATAAGTATATAAACACACAGAAATTTACCATTTTTTTTAAAAAATTTTTTATTTTTTAAAAATAAAATTCCAATTTCGCTAGAAATATCATAGTTTCGGTTGGGTCAGTTCTATTAGCAATTCGCGGACTTCATGTCCATGTGGGCTTTTAAAGTCTTGTATGAGACTTCGTTTAAATGATACGGGCTTCTAATCTGAGCCCGCTTTGTATCTTCTCAATATTTTGGGCTCGGAGCTCCCACGTGAGCCCAACAGAAGAATTCCCCCACTACCCCTAGATAATAAGCAGGTAAACATTCATACAAAATTGATTAGAGAGCAAGCAACCCGACAAAAGAGTTCCCTTAGACTTTGGAATTACCGACCGAATAAGAGCTCTAAGTGCACCCCTATTAAGCAATTGGGGGAATAAAGAAAGATCAAGTGACTTTTGAGTAATATATCCAAGAGTCCCCTTATTTATTTCATTTACTTGTAAGGTTGATTAATTAATTAATAATTAAAATTATTCATGAAGATATAATTACACATCATAATTATTATAACCCGAAAGATAGGGTGTGTTTGTTTATTATTTTAAGTAGTATTTTTTGAACTAGTTGAGTTAGATTATTATTATGAGGATAAGATTTGAATTTGAAAATGTTTTGATAAGATTATTTTTTTAATCTCTATATTTGTTAATTTAGTTAAACACCCCGATAATAAAAGTTTTAAAATTAACAAAAACACCCTCACCCACACATTAAATGTCGGTAGCCGATCACTAGCTGCCGGGAATATGTGAGTGGGTATGGATATTTTTGTTAATTTATAAACTTTTATTGTTTAGGGTGTTTAGTTAAATAAACAAACCTAGAGGGTTAAAAAAATCTAAATATTTTGAGTTGAATATAATATGATTGAATTTTGAGAATAATGAAACAAACATGTATTTTGAAATTTGAATATGTATCCTAGGATACGATACGTATCCTTAAAAATATCGATACAAATCGATACGAGTTTATTAATTTAGGCCAAAGGCCCAAAAAAATTTCAGGTCGGATCTAGGTCACCTAACCCTGGTTCACTAAAACCTACCCAAATTTACTTATTTTACATGGAAAAAGTGAAAAGAAACATGTGTTGCCCATTTTGCATGATAATAATAATACAAGTAGAGATATATATATTAACATTGATCTTGGAAATGATATAAATGGTTGAGAGAAAACGATATAAATTCTTAATTTTGTGATTAATTTTGATTACGTAATAACATAATTTAAAGTCAATAATACTACAAAATTCTTTAATTAATCTTTGGAATGATATTGGGTCTATTTGTTTTATTATTTTGGATAAGATTTTGGGAATAATATTGGATAGTTAAATAGGGGAGTATTACGAGGTAAAATTTAAAAATTTATAAAAAAACCCGTTAGGTTTGCGAATTTAACTAAACACCCCAATAGATAAATTTTTTGTAAAATGACAAAAACACCCCTATCCACAGTGCAGATTAAGCCACCTACCATAGAATCTAGCTGAAAAATTGTGTTACGACACAGGTTGGTTGGATCTAGTATTTGGCCGTCGATATGGCTTTTTCCTGGTCCAGATCCACCATAGATCTAGTCGAAAAAAAGTCCAAATCTACTTGCGATCTGTCGTGACAGTAAAGTCCATTTTTGGCCATCAGCCAAAGATATGACCTTCATTGTCGATCAACGATGGCCAAGATTTGGTTGTCGTTGATGGCCGTATCATTGTGGATTCTCGGCGTAGGCCGACGGTAATTACTGGCTAGCCCATTGCGTGGTGTGACCAGATTGTGATGATTCCTGATATCACCGACGATGGTTGTCTAACGCAAGTATATGTTTTGGGGTGTTTTTGTTAATTTTTAAACTTTTTTTAAGGGGTATTTAATGAAATTAATAAACTTAAAAGGTTTAAAAGTAGTTAAAAAATTAAAAAATATACTAATATTTCTCAAATAATATGTCAAACAATATTTGGGAAATATGATTGAAAATATAGATAGAAATAATATGCCAAGCACCCATTAATTTTTAAAAAATTGTAATTATTTTAATTTATTATTATTATTATTTTTAAAAGGCCTATGTGATAACCATGTTTATGTTTTGAATATGATAGGATGAAGATTAATAAAACACATTTAATTAATTTGGGAGATGACATGATGATCTAACCACCCAAATAATAGGCTGCAACCAAACAACAAATAACCAACCGTTCAAATTTCAAAGGTCAAATTCCGAATTACTGTCTCGTCTCGTTACGTGAAAGAAAACGACAACCAATAACAACCTCAAACCGACGTCGTTTCCTCACACACCAAATCCATTCTCACATCACTTATCCTAAAATGCGCGTGGTGCGCACAGTCTGACGTGGCACCTCCTCCTTTTTCATCCACTCATCCGATCATCTCACAACTCGTTTTTTCTGAAGTAAACAAAATAAATAAGATAAAAACCAAACATAAAAGTCTCGTGCTCAACCAAAGCACGCATATTATAATCTGTTCGTAGAAATGCTCGGTGGTGGGAGTAACGGTGATAGTACCGTGTTTTGGAGCCGGAGAGAGCCGGTTTTCCGCGGAATTGTTGTGTTTTTCGCTTGGGTTTCAGTTCATGACAATCAGCTCAGAAGTTTTGTCGATTTGTACTCTTCTCTTGGCTGGAATTCCCTCGTCTCTCATGCCCATTTCCTTGACGCGTAACTTCTCCTCTCTGTTAATTATGCTTTTATTGGGGTTTTGTTTGTTTATTTATTAGGATTTTTTTTTAAATGTTATTTTGGTCAAAATTTGTGCAGATTTTATCCCGAAAGGGCTACATCGATAGCATTTGTTCTTGTCAACGAGCTTGTGGAGGTAATATTTTATTCTAAAATCTTACTGAATATGTGAAATTCTGATTGAATCTGTTGTGTGGTTGGTCGTAACAGTGAAAATTTGAGTTACTAGTGAGATTAGGTTAGTCAATTTAAAGAGAATTAGGCGTTTATGCAGCTTTGAAAATTTTCTCTTTGATACATGCGTTGAAACTTAGCTTTGATTTGGGGTGTGTAGGAGCTGAAGATTAAACCATGTCCTGTGGTTTTCGTGGCTTTTTCTGGTGGTCCGAAAGCTTGCATGTACAAAGCTTTTCAGGTAAATTAATGTTAATTTCTTGTTATAATTTGTGATTTTTAAAAGTGCTTGCGGCTGTAGAATTAATTTTTTTTTTTTTCCGTGCATGTGATGCTGCAGATGATTCTGGAAACATGTGATGGTCATCTTACTGCGGTATGTGCCATGTCCTTTCTAATTTCAAATTTAAACTTATTGAGTTATTTAGTAGGCAACTATTTTATTATTGCAACAACTCAAGAACTTCAATTCTGAAGTTTCCCTTCTTTGGTTCCTGTTTTAATGAAGGATGAAAGTGGATTGGTCAGACATTGCCTTGCTGGACACATCTACGATTCTGGTCCCATAGATTTTACTAGTGATTTTTGTGCTCGATTTGGTCTCCACCCCACCATTCAAAAGATTCCTGGACCGCTAAAGATTGTATCGTGGGTTGCAAAAGGGGTTGCTTCTGGTCTAGATGGTTTATGTCTTACTAGGTTCGAATCTCAACGTTCTGAGTATTGGCATACTTTGTACTCCTCTGTTGTAAGTTTCTATCTTGCCTATGACCCTGTTGAATTGTCTTTAAGTCTTTCCTGTCCATTAATCTGACATTCCTATGTTTCTTATGTAGGACCTGGGGGCTCCATTTCTTATTTTATGCTCAGAGAATGATGAATATGCATCACCACAAGTTATTTTTCAATTTCACTCAACGTATACAAGAACTTGGGGGTGATGTTGAGCTTGTGACATGGAATGGCTCTCCTCACATAGGTTTGTCTTAATTCTCAAGGCCCATATGTCGGTTATTAAAATCATGTGGTATAGTTTACGAAATTTGACCATTGTTATTGGTGTTTACTACATTTAAAGTAACAATTATGTTGGCTATTAGGCACTGTTGCTTTTATTATTTGCCAGTGTGGACATTTAATGTGACACAATTTGCAAAGTGCCTAAAGTTGAATGCAAATGTGCAAGCAAGCTAATATGCCGAATTGTGGGTGCCTTGGACATTTGACATTTTCTCAGTTAACTCCACATTTGATTAAAAGTTTTTAACAGATGAAGTCAGAATTTGTCATTTCTAGTCCATTCATTTGATATCTTTGTTATTTGATCAGTTAGTTAAAATCAATCTTCCTGGCAGATTCCATTAGATCATGGTCAAGAATATATGTTATCTTCTAGATTACAGGGATGTGCTATAAGCACTTCTCATTTCTAATAATGCGTGCTTTTGTCATTTTTGATAGTTTTGTTTGTGTCATGATTATGCACTAAAATTGAAGTGATGCAATTCTTTTTGCTTCAGGTCATTACAAGCATTACCCTATCCAATACAGGGCTGCGGTAACCAGTTTGCTTGAGAAGGCTTTGTCAGTTTATTCCCAAAGAGTCCGGCAACTTGGGGAAAGAGCTGGCATAGAGGGTATGCATGATGAGATGTCTGAGTTAATTTGTGACCTTCAGAAAGTAGCAGTTAACTCAAACCAAAGCCTAAGAAGAGTTGCAGTTGGGCCAAGTGACCACTTCTTCTTGCCAAGTTCAGCAGAGCATCACAATGGTCAAGACTCTCGGTCTTTACAGGATGAACGTAATGAAAGATCAGTCTACATGCCTTCTCCCCCAAGAATCAATGCACACAGTGTTCTTGGCCAGGTCCTTTTTGATGTTTGTGTTCCCAAGAATGTTGAAGGTTGGGATATTAGATTTTCCAGCTCTGCAAACCGGCTGCCATTTGCCTCTTCTCGTAGAAATTTACCTTTCCGTGGTATCAAAAGCAACCGTCGCTCAAAATTATAATATCTTAAAGATTATACTGGAGGAACTCTGCAGTTGGTTTTGTTTGGCTTGTTCAGAAGCTCCTAGAGATTATTAACATAAAGTTAATAAAATCTCTACAAAATATCATTGAGGTGTGGCAGTAATTTGATGAGGCCTTCCAGACATTTTGGAAGACAACTTGGTCAGTCATCAGTTACTCTTCTTTAGGTTGTGGACTAAATCCTAAAGCGTAAAGTGTACATATATAATAATATATCGAGGATGATCATCGCGTTAATACAATGAAGTACATGTTTTAAGATTGATCTGTATCTGTATGTCTGCTGAGCTACAGGATGCAGGTTAATAAACCTTGTCGATATACAATATATCACCCCAGAAGCAGCGCCGTGATCACCAAACTTTGTGCAATATATGGTGTGCCAATGGTATCGGAAGTTGAGGAGCAGATGTAAATTGTAAAATAGTTGTCTGTACAAAGATCTTTTTTGTATGACCGGAGAGCTAATTAGTAACCTGTATATGGATGTTAATGTATGAGCAAGAGGCTGGAGTTCGAAATTACTTAGGCTTGAGCTTATGACTACCCTTTTTCCTTCTGTTATTTTATTCGGGAATGTTGTGAAATTTCATATTCGGAATAAAAATACTGTAATTTTACTGTACCTGAGCCTTCTGTTCTGTTTCATCGAGGATTTGAAGAGTTTGTTATTATCTTATCCACTTCAAGGGTTGAATATAACCCTTTCGAAAAGTCTTTAAGTAACAAATTTCTCAAAATCTTGAGATTTTTGGATAACGATCTCAATTAATATATTGTATGAAGCGTGTTCATGTCTGTTTTAGCAGGTCCACCATTTGGACCCTATTATTAATTATATTGGTTGTAGATTCATAGTTTCAAACTACAAAACAATTGATCATTGACCACAGGTTTGGCATCTTTTCTCATTAGCTGTGACACAACCTTTGGGATTAGCAAATAGCAACCCTTAATTCTGTGACGTCAATGGCCAAGAAAAATTGGATATAGGTTGTCACAATTCACAAATATCTGTTTCTTTTTATGGATCACCAAGGGTGCTCAGCTATCTTGTTTGTATCTCGACTAATTTTTCAAAACTCTAAAACTGTCGGTTGGATAAAAGCTCTAATGACCACCCCTATTAGTGTCTCGGGAGACTTAGGCATGGCAATAAAGCGGGGCGGGGCGGGGATCTCATTCACTCCCCACGCTCGCCCCATCCCCGTTGCGAGGTTGACAAGAATTCTCCATCTCTGCCCCATGGAGAACGTTGGAGGCCTATCCCCACCTCATTGATTTTACCTTTGGTTAAAGTTTGGCCAAATCAGAGATATCAAATTGGTGTTAGCGAACGGCAATATAAAGTCGACTAAAGGCGAACGGCAATGGCGACAAGTTTAAGACTTAAGGGTTAGGATTGTTCTTGTTCAATTGTTTAGGTTGAGATAAATTGGGAAAATATGGAGTTTGAGTAATGCTATCTTTACACCACCCTTTACACCATTTTTATTACATCATGATGTGGCATACACAATTTTTTAATTATTTTTAATTTTTAATATTATAATAAAATTATTATTAGTAAAATGGTCATGGTGTAATGAAAATGGTGTAAAGGGTGGTGTAAAGGTAGCATTACTCATGGAGTTTATATAGGTAGGATAATTATATAATTACGTAAAACATATAGAGGGGTATTAGTAAAAAGTATATATATATATATATATTAACGGGGCGGGGCGGTGGAAGGGAAACGTCTACCCCTGCCCCATCCCTGAGGATGGGGATTGAAATTCCTCCCATCCCCACCCCTATCCGCAAAAAAACCGGGGAATCCCCACCCCATACGAGATGGGTCGAGATGGAGTCCCAGAATTTCGGGGCCCATTGCCATGCCTAGGGAAACTCAAACTCATAAAATCTCTTTTTTACTCTTTTAACATTAAGGTCATCCAGTGGTGGTTTAAAAAAAAAAAAATACATTTCAATCAACTCTTGTTTAATCCTGATGATATATGCCTTGAAGAACGAAGAAAGGAATATAACAGTTGGTGCATCTTTCTCTTTTGTTTTTGCTACCTAATTGTTTGGTTTCAGAAATTATTTCAAGGGTCACAGATTAGTTTGTAGTCTGGAGCCAAAGTATATATGAAACCAACTTGAACATATTTATTTTTTCCTTAAGTATTCCATTTTCTGATGGTGAAAAATGAAAATCAAGAGTGCATGGTTTTATGTTTATTTCATTATACTTAGTTGTTTGAATGTCATGGCCATGGATGGATTAATTAGACTGCGGAACAATGAAAATTTCTTGCATTCTTCTGTGCAGAAATCTTGTACTGAAAACCATTGAAATGTGTTTTACTAGTTGCTAGTTTCAGCATATTGAAGCTGGAGTTTTCTTCTGAAAATGGCTAATTTTTGTTGTATTACTAGCTTTAAAAGGTTTGCTGGTATATTATACTCTTATCTCATGGAAGAAGCTGGATTCCCATGTTCAAACAAAAATAAATTACTCCGACATGAAGTTGAAAGTTTTAGTTTTAATTCCATTTGCTCATCCAGGCGTCAGGGATTCCAAATTTTTGCTTCTTTCTTTGCATGGTCTTGAATTATGTGTTCTGACAGAAATTTATTGAATGACAGTAAGCAGACTTGGAATGCTAAAGCTGAAAAAACTAATTAAATACAGGTGGGATCATCCAGGTGAGGTACAAAAACTAGTGCAGAACATTTCAAATGTTGAAGGAGGAAGAAGATGCTGGTGTTTGAACAAACCTGTAAGTCCACACAGAATAAGAAACCTTTCAAATATTGATCATCACTTTGATAACCCTTCAACCCCATTTCAGGAATTCCATAAGCTTCTGATTGACTATGAATATGATAGTTTATTAGTCCCAAAAGCTGAAAGATAAAACCCTGATTAGACAGAGAGGTTTTTCATTTTTGCATATTCCTCAATGTCCACTGGAATCGATTCTCATCAGCTTAACTACACTCCAAATTTTCACTTCTTGATCATCAAATTCTCACCCTGAAACATATTACAAAAGTCTTTTGCCATACAAAATTTACAGAAAGCTTCTCCCTCAACTCTTCTTCACAAACTGTGGTAGGTGGCCTAAAAGGCTCAAACTTGAAATGGGTTAAGCAATTAAAGTTACTACCTTCTCTCCAAACCCAAATCTTTCTTTGATGAGAATCAAATCTTCTCTAAACAATTTACCATCTTAGACTAATTAGACCTAGATTTCAGGATTTTCACTTTAATTTATTTAAAAAAAGAAATAGTCACAAAGTTTACAGTAATTTTACCTCCCCATACATTTTATTGTTTTGGGTAAAAAGTTTCCAACTGTATGTAATTAATTGAACAGTAAAATTTAAGCAAGAAAATTCGGATCATGGTTGGGAGACACTAAATCTAGTAACATTAAAAACGTAAATTAACCTGTCCGAAACACCCCACCTTTACCTCGTTTTGTCGACGTCGGTGTAGTAATTATTTGGGGAAAAAAAAGGAAACGGAGCACCAGGAAAACAACAGGAAACCCAACTCAAGCTGATTTCATTTCAGACTTTTCAGTTTCTGTTTCAGAAGAGGAGGCTGGAAATGGATGACCCAGAAGCTACACCCCCTCACCTTTCTTTCTCTAAACAGGGCGCCTCGGATTCTATTTCTTATCCCACGGTTCTCTCTCTTTCTTTCTTTTTTTTTTTCCTGGTCGTGCATGTTTTGATTCTGTGTTTTGGCTTGAATTTGTTCGTTTGTTTCTTTTTCAGATTAATAAGCAGAGGAAGTCTTCTGAGAGCAAGCTGAAGCTGACCCAGATTGGTGATATGTCTCCGGATCCAGACTTCAGGACTGAACTAGTAAGAACGAGTTTCTTTTTTGCAACCCTTGTTCAAAATTGTTTTTCAGGTTTAATTTAGGATTGTTTTTCGGTGATATTTATCATTGATTATCAGGGGTTTTGTGCTGGATAATTTCTGGTTAAGGGTAATAACAAGGTTTATCTTCAGGATTTTGTTCATTTTTGGTCCTGTGAAAGTTGAGTTGTTTCCGTACTTTTTCTTCTGGAATGTTTTAAGGGTTTATCAGTTTTGAGGCATTTTTTTGCTCGGAAAGTGAGATTATATGCAACCTGATGCTTAGTTTTGAGTGTGATAACCCTGGATAAGGTTTAGGACCACTGTGCTCCTGTAGGGACTTACCATATCAGTACTGAGTTTCAATGGTGGAAATTAGGCGAGGTTTTTATGCTTCTAGTTAGGTTTCAGTTGGGCTGTTCTCCATTTTGTGCTGCTGTTAATATGATGGGGCAGCCTCCAGGGTTTTGTCCTGCCAGGTGAATATAGGATTGCGGTTTAATGTGCCTGGGAATTAGTCTAGTGCTTTAAGAGTCTGGAATGTCTCAAAGTTGAGAGAACATACAAACATAAACAAGGTGGTTATTTTCCTTTTGCTTATTCCTGAGAGCCATCTCCATGGATTTAACCGACTAATTTCCAGGTTTTTGTGCAATGACTATCATGTGCTTGGCTACTACTGCTTTAAGAGTTCAAACGCCTAGATAGTGAGATAAAAGAGAATACATGCATGTAAACAGAGTTCCAATTTTTGTAATGCCTGCTTCCTACTCTAGGTAGCCCTTTCCTGTAGAGACTATTCCATGTAGTTCTAACGCCAGCTAGCTTTGGCCTTGCGTGTTGTTTATTTTTTATAACTGTGTTCTGGTCAGGGTTACCCCTTTGAAACCTGAACCACAATTTGGAGCTTGTTCTGAACTCCTAATACCATATATCATGTACTTAACTAGGACATTGAACGTAAGAAATATCAATTGATGAAAAACATCAGCCCAAGTCCAAAAACTTCCTGGAAACATAACGAACCTGTCAAAGCTTGAAATTGGTTTTTCTTATATATAGGTTTAGAAATTGTAACTGTCTCACTGTTAAACATAAGCCAGACATAAAGTTGCTGGTTTCTTTTATTTCTTTTGTCTTCTTAGTCTTCTTTCAGTCATCAAGAATGGACCAATTTTTTCTTGCTTTAGTTATACGTTATCTTCAAGTGTTCTTCAAGGATTTATTATTGACTTTGTAATAAATTCTATGTGATGTTGTTCTTGAACTGGCCATCTGGATTCAAGCTTGATATTCCTAATAGATTGTCTTTGAAACACTACATAACCTAGTGTCTATTTTACTTCTCCATCATAAATTTTCTTCTGGTTATTGAATGGTTTATATGGTATCATTGGGATTGTAAATTGAGATGACTAATTAATTGAAAATTTCTTGTGAATTTTTTAACAGGTAGCATATGATGGTTCAAAGGAGTCTAGAAGGTCCGTGCTTTTATCTTTGATTCTCTTAGCCTTAATTTCTGTCTCTGAAAAGTTGAAATTCTGTTATTTCTTGTATTGATTCCTTGGTAATATACCTGAAGCAGTAGACGGAAGAGAGCTATGATTGATGATCTCTATGACCATACCAAAGTTCATTCCCCTGTAATAGAACGAGCAGAAGAGCTTCGAGCCAACCTAGAAGCTAGCTTGCCAAGCTTTTGGAAAGCTATGGTTAAGTCAAATGTTACTCATGGCTTTTGGCTGGTAAGGCTGATATTCTGTCCCAAATTTAAGAATACAATAATTTGGCCAGTACTGAACAGCTTTTTTTTTTTTTTTTTTAACTTCTATGGTGACAGCATCTTCCTATGCGATTCTGCAAACTGCATATGCCAAAGAATGATACAGTATTTACTTTGGAAAATGAAAATGGGGGTGAATATAAAGTAAACTATATTTCACAAAGGACAGCATTGAGCGGTGGTTGGAAGGCATTTTGTGATTCAAATGAATTAAATGAGGCTGATGTTCTAGTTTTTCATTTAATTGGACCTTTAAAGTTTAAGGTACCATTCAGATCTTTTTGCTATGTTTATATATCATAAAACTGTCTTATAAATCGTTGACATCATTAGTAATTGTTTTAGTTCCTCATTTGAGAAAAGGAAAAATTCAGGAATGTAGTCAATGCCTTGTGGTGTTTTGGTATTGGTTGACCAAACAAATTCCATAAAGCATCTGAAATGTGCAATTCTTAGCATAGAGAATATTATAGAAGCACTCTAGTCCATGACTTATGACACGACTGAGTTTAGTGAGTAAGTTATACTGTTTTTCTGTGGATAATTGACTTTTGATAAGAAGTCCTTGTACTTTTTCTACTTTCTCTATGCCTTGAATTGATATATTGTAGTTTTTCATTGAAATAGTTAATTTAGTTAACGTGTGGGAGTGAAACTATGAAACCTGTGTGTTTCTACCTGGAATGGTGAAGCAAAAGTCCCACAATTTATTTCCACATAATCACGCATGGAACTGAGCATAATGATCTATTAATTTGACATTGAGTAGTGTGAAATCTCTTAATGATTTTTGTAAAGGTAGGGAAGTCTTTTCCTCTGCATGTGGTTTGTTGGGTCCTTTGGCTACTTTCAACTCAGTTAAGTTAGTGTGAAGTAGTTGCTAAATCTTTAATAGGTCTTAACTTATTTGTTGCATCTTTTTTCTCCATTTCTGTAGGTTTTTGTAGTGAGAGCAAATGGAATTGCGAATGTGAATGCTGAAGCAAAACCACTAAATTCTGGTGTGTTTCAATACTTCTGCTTTTAGCTCTGTTGCTATTTGTAGGTGACTAAGAAATTAATTTAATTTATTTACAGTTCCCTTGGATGTTGAGTTTGAAGCAACAATAAAAGATCAGACTGAGAAGGGAAAGAGATCCAAGAAAAGGGCTAAACGCTTAAAGTCTCCTCCAGGCTTTATACAAGACAATATTCAAGACAACGGTCTGATGGTATTAGAGACCAACTAACGGGCATGTTACAGATCAGTTTGAGAATGGAAGTGCAGATCTTGGCCCTAACTCTTCAGAAGGGCTTCAGTCTTCAGAATCCACCTGTAATTTTAAAGAAGTGAGAAGCATCAACGATTTCACCATTCTTGTGAATGATTTGGCTATTGACTCCGAACTCTCTGATCACCATAGGACTAAATACTATGAGCTCTGCTGCTCTCAAAAGTTCCTTTTTGCATAACCATCTTCTGAAGAGCATTAACTGTAAATTGGCTGCTGAAATAATTACCCAGACTGTTAACATTGCAGAGGCCATTAGAGCTTGTAACCTTTCCACATCTCAAGCTGATTATGAGGTTTGGGACAAAACCTTAAAGGGCTTTGAGCTATTGGGCATGAATGTTGCATTTTTACGTGCTCGGTTGAACCGGTTGATGAGCCTCGCACTAGAATTAGAAGAGCCTATGGAATCAAAGAGGCTCAAAGAAGTAACTCTAGAGAAATCCCGTGCAGAAGAGGAGATAAGAGCTCTTGAATTGAAGCTTTTGACATTGAAGGAGACAACGGGAATGCTTGATTATAAGGTAGAGTCTTTGAAGGCGAAAGCTGAGAAGCATGCACTTAAATTTCAGGAGGAAGTTAATGCTCCATGGTGATTATATACATTCCATATTAAGAATTACTAGGTAATGAGAAATATCTCTCTTGATATACTGTTGCTGTTGCTGTTTGCTGGTTCATTTTTATTATTTGATAAGGGTGTAGGGAGGCAGCTAGGATTTCAGAGTCAGAGCTCATTAGTTTGTACTAACTTTGCAGATTAAAAGTTTCTGTGTAAATACTGCAATTTACATAGTTTATAAGAGTCAGCCATGAGAGAGCTCAAACAATAATGTAATTTTCTAAGCTGATAATGTTGTAGCAGTACTCTTTTGTTCCCCTTTCTCTAACCTTTGGATTGGCCTTTTAACTCTCTTCTTAACAACTTCATGAGCTGTGATTGCAGAAAATGGCTACTTTTACTCTGAAATATTTGATGAAATGCTATAAGACTTGAATCCATTGAGTTGACTTGGAATTCGGAGCATGATTCTGCATATTAATCTTACAAGCGTAACATGATTTATGCACCACATCTAGATAATCTTTATCACTCCATGCCAGCCAAAAGGGTGTTTGAAACTAGTTAACCGATTTTATGGAATGAACAGGTTTTTAACTAAAAAACCGATTAACCGGTTTTAAATTAGTTAATTTAATATTTAATATTTTTTTAATAAAGCAGTTTTAGTTAACCGGTTCCTTATATTCTTATAAACTGGTAATCGAACCGAAAAATTGGTTTTTGTATTTCTTTGAATCGAAATTGAACCGATTTTTCGGATTGAGTTCGGTTCGGGTTCTGTATTTTTTTGAAGGCCACTAATGCCAATCCATTACTATTCAACCCTATCATTATTCATCTTAAGATTATACTATATACTGTAATATTACAATTTTCTCTCCTACTTTAATTTATTTTAACTTTGTTCTTCTAAAAAAAAAATTTATGTGTAACCAATACAATACAAGGTAATACTATGCTCACAAATTTTTCTCACTAACTTTCTCTCACAAATGCGACGAGACAACTCACAATTGATTAGCTAATAATGAGTTTCGTCTCCCCAACAATTAGATCCTCGTCTGATCAATTGTGAAGTTAACCAATTGTGAGTTGTCATGTTATATTTGTGAGAAAAAATTAGTAAGAAAAGGTTTGTCACCATATCTTTATTGATACAATATATAATGTGCTAATACATGCACAAATAATCCAAATTTCCCCCAACCTTTTGAAGCCAAGTGTGTGAAATCAAGTTTGTAATTGGAAGTCCTGCAAAAACTTACCAATCTTGAGGTGTCTATGAGACAATGAGAATCAACCCTCGGTCTTGAATAGCCCAAGTGATACGACCAATGCTTGGATGTGTGGATTAAGATATACAGTTTCAAGTTTGAATCTCCCTAGCTTTCAAAATTTAAGCGGTGAATCATGAATTAGTTACCTACATGCTACAAAGATTAATCGAGTATACGCAAACTAATTCGAACACCCTGTTTGAGAAAATATTGTTTGTGAGTAACCCGGAAAAAAAAGTGTCTATGAGAAAGACTAGGGTTTTGTATATAAACCCATCATATCATATGTTAATTTTACGATATTTCAACTATTAAAATTCCAATTTCTATATAAATTTGTAATAATTGGTCTGAATTTTAATATATGATTAAAAAAATTAGATATAGTTATTTTTTTATCACAACAAGTGGTATATAAATGTAAATATATTATTATATTAGTTGAGAAAGATTTAATTTAAATATTTTTACAGCATAAATTAATTTTTAAGAAGAAAAAAAACATGAAGTGCTCTAGAAATCTCAAGAAAGTCCCTTTATTTTAGGACTAATTGAAAGTTGGTGTACTTTACGAATGTGAGCACTGTTGAATCTCGTTCATGAAAATGGACAAGAGTTAATCAAGGCGCAATTACGAATTTCAAATGAAATGGTCTTTTCAACCTTCTCTCTTTCTTTCTTTAAATTTAATAATAAAAAAAACTCCACCCCACTTATTTTTGAATTCACACCACAGTTGTTTTTGGCGCTGTTGGTCAGAAAGCCAAGCCATGGCTATTACCTCAAGAAAAGAGAGAGATAATACCTGTCTTCCCAAGGTCCTCATTCTTTCTACTTTTCTTTTTATATCTAGTTATTTACATGTATTTCTCATCTGGGTTTGTTCATTTGCAGCCTGTTAAGAAAGATAGGTCACTGAAGGACAGGAAGATGGTGACTGGCAAGGAAGTGAGTTAGAAATGAGCATAGCTTTGCTCAGTGTCTTTGTTTCGTAGCTTATTTTACTGTTCTGTTTCATTTTTAGTTTTACTTGTTTGCCTTTCGAGTTTCATGATTTTTGTTTACTTTTTATGTGTTGGGTGGGTTGTTTGATAAAAACACTCTGAGAGTTTAAGGCCTATTGTGGTAATTATTCAACCACCCAAATGAAATGTATAACAAAATTTGTTGTTTTCGTAAGTTGCTTTTTCTGCAGGTTTTAACGAAAATGTTTCTTATATTGTTTGAGTTTACTGTTTTTCTGTTTTCGGAACCAGAAAATGAGTCAACACGAGGAAGTGCTCGTTGTCAGGATGTCTCAGAGCTGTTTTCTCATAAATTCTTTAACAAGATAAAGTGGTAGAATCATAGAAGTTAGAGATTTTGAGCACTTGGTTTCTTTTAAGAACAAAAAAACCTGCTGAAAATAACAAGTTCTGAAACATTCTTCGGCTTCGGTTTTGAGAATAAGGGGCACACATAGTAGTGTATATAATATGGATGGCTGTTTTCAGAAATCGAAGTGGATTTGAGAAAAGAAAACAGGTTCACTGAGGTTACCAAATAATGGTCTCCCATGATCATTTTCATGGTTTTAAAAGATGTTCAAAATAGTTTCTACAAATACACATCCAAATGAGTTCTCTGATTCTCTCTTTCTTTTCTGGAAATGACAGCAAAAGAACTTGGATCATGTTATGTTATGTTGCTCTTTAAGAGGATTCATTTGTTTCTGCATGGTTTTTTTTTAAGATTAATTGAAGTCCCTTAAATTAGGCCAACAAATTAACATTCACTCTTCTCTACCTCCGCTTGCCAGTTGGACTTGTGTATTAATTCCTGAATTCATCTGTGGCCTTCTTGACTTTGGTTTTTTTCAAAATTACTGCATTGCATATCATCTTTACACTATAACTCTTTTAATCAGTTGCAAATCTAGAATTTTCCTTTTCTGAATGTTGAGATAGGAATAATAAATTAATGGGAAATCTTATAATTTTTTGGACAGGTTATATGCATATATGCTGGGAACTCCAAATGGTAAACGACTTATGTGTTATTTCTCCTTCAATATACGGGAAAAGTGAATTATGTCCTGACTCTTGTTATTGGCTTTAGTCAAAAGCGAAAGAGAGCCACACATGCTAGCTCGTACATTAATGAAGAAGTTAAGTCTTCTGTCATGGAGAAAGCAACGGATGTTCAATCTAATCTGGCGCCTCAATTCCCTAGCTTCATTAAGTGTATGCTCCGTTCACATGTTTCTGGGGGATTTTGGCTGGTAAACCTCTTTTGTCAATGCTTTTGCATTTTGAACAAGCAATCACTGACCTGACATTTGATCACGTTTCTACTGATAGGGTCTTCCGAGGTATTTTTGTATTAATCATTTGCCAAAACAAGATACGATGATGGTTTTAGAAGATGAAAGTAGTAAAGAATATGAAACAAAATATCTTGCAGAAAAGGTAGGCCTAAGTGCAGGATGGAGAGGATTTTCCATTGCTCACAAATTAGTGGAGAGGGATGTCTTAGTTTTTCATTTAGTTGGTCCATCCAAATTTAAGGTAATTGTTTGAACCTTGCTGATATGTTTTTTGACCTTTCAACTTTTACGTACCTCTTAAGCATGATTCCCATTTCTATTATTCTGGAACTAAGTTAAAATGGAAACATCAAATGATTTAGCAATCTATGGCATTTCTTCGAAAATAAAATTTTGCAAAACATTTAAATATTTACTGTACACAAGATTAGTAGAATAATTGACGTTATTAAGTGCAATATGTTATACAATATGAGAAGAAAAAGAAAGCAGAAGCATTGGTGACCTTGCCTAAAAAGAAAGAGAATGCTTGAATTCCTTGAAAGTTTAATGTGACAGATTAATAGAAGTTTAATATTACTCTTGGAGTTTGTCAAAACTTGATAATTGTGGTTGAGGTAGTTGTATTCTTCGGTTAAGTCTGGGAATGGCCTTATCTTAATTTGTGAAATTTGCCAACTTCACTGCTCATAGACGCCTGGGATTCTGGTATCTACTAATTTATCGCCAAAACAATGAAACCATAGAAGCATGCCACAATGGAAGTGTTTTACCAATTAATCAGGTTCCCTACATTGACAAAGCTCTCCTGGAGCTTACTGGTGAAATAGGATTCCATTCTCCCTTGTGTACAACTCACAAATATCTTATTGCATGAAGCTATCACTTTTTTCTCTTTATATACATATTCAATGCTTGATTGTTACAATACCCTTTCTTAGGTTTACATTGTGAGATCCAGTGGTTCGGACGAAGTGGATGGTGCTCTTGGCCTTCTAGAATTAGAAACTTGCTATAGCCGAAGGGACTCTGGTATATTGGTTTGCAGTTCACTTTACTTCTTCCTTCTGTATTATCATATGGACACTAATGAGTTGCCTTTTCTAATTTATTTTGAAGTTACTTTCAAAAAGAAAGGGTATGCAGAGAAGGACATTAATTTATGTAAAGAAAAGGAGGATGATAACTATTGGGAGCCCCAGCCCCTTGCACAGGCAATTCCTCAAGTAAATTCTGAGAAGCATGAACCAGATGACTGGTAGGTTGTAAGCTTGAGGCCTGTGTCAGATCAGTCAGAAGATTCTGAGGTTATGGATGGAATAAGATTATCAGAATCTGCTGTTGACTTTAAAGAAGTGAAAAGTGTTGAGGATTTCAACATTGTCGTGAATGGTTTAATTATAAATTCAACACTCACCAAACATCTCCGGGCCAAATACTATGAGCTTTGTAGTAGTCAAAATTCATTTCTTCATGAAGGTCTTCTTGAAGGTCTTAATTGTAGGTTGGCTGCAGGAATGATTTCGGAGACCATCAACATTGCTGATGCTATTAGAGCTTCCAAGATTACCACCTCCGAAAGGTAATTTTTTCATTTGGGACGAAACTTTGAAAGCCTTTAAGATGATGGGGATGAATGTCAGCTTCTTACAAACTCGGCTGGATCAGCTTATGAACCTTGCTTCAGAACCCAAAAGATCTAAACAAGCTAGACTTGAACGAGCTGAAGCAGAGGAAGAGAAAAGAATTCTGGAAATGAAGCTCTTGGAAGTAAGAGAAACAATAAAGAAACTTGATGCCAAGATTGAGACATTGGGGGTGAATACTGATAGCCTCCAGGTTAAGTTCCAAGAAGTGGCAACAGCCCCATGGTGATGAAAAACCTCTGCAACTTTGCTTGCAATTTTTGTCATGGAACTTGTGCTATGTTTGTTGTAGTTACGAAACACTAAGTTAGGGAAACAGTCAAATACTGTGTATATCAGTGTTGACATCTTTTTTTAAGTACTTGCTCCATGAAAAAGACAATGACCAAAAGACAAAGTTAATGATATAGTAGTAGTTCTCTGTAAATGAGATTACTGACCTATACAAAGCTGTAATTCTTTTGTGCTCTCCCTCACTCTCTCTAAGCTTTTGTCACATATAATTATGTTGATTGTGAAGTACCAAATGCCATTTTGAAAGCCACTTTAACCTGGTCAGTTTACGTAAACCTCAACTAGTTATTCGGAGCCCTTAAATTAACAGCTAGATAAGTTTTTAGTGGTTACCTGTTATTAGTAGTTATAGGGATTTAAACTCAGAACCTCTTGAGTAATACACCCAAGAGTTTCAAGCAAACCATCAAAACCTCTTGACCTCATGTTATCACAATTCGTTTTCATCGGGTTAACCCATCTCAAAATGGTAAGTTGTATCTCGATCAATTAGATGGAAGAACTGATCCCGAACATCAAAAAGTAGATGGGTTTATGTACAAATTCTTCACCCATGTCAATTCTGATCTTTTGACTCTCATCCATCTCACAGAAAGAACTGTAATGACATTTTTACCCCTATGTATGGATCAATGATAGTATCACCCTTCGGATTTCTGAAACTAACAAGATCACCCTCAAAATTCCAATGAATTATATTACACCAACAACCCTCTCTCACAAATTTTTTTTTATAGTCCTGACGTGACAGCTCGTAATTGATCAGTTTGCAACGGGTCCTACATAAGTCCCATTAATTAATTACGAGTTGTTACATCAAGATTGTGAGAGAAAATTTGTGAGAAATGGTTGTTGGTGTAAGATTACTCAATTCCAATTGGTCCCCTGTTACACAAAATCTGAGTTAGAACTTCCTAAATTTTGTAATGTATGGATAAAAGGTAAATGGTTTGTGCTAATTTTTTTTTTTTTTTTTTTAACCAAGGTATCCAAGGCCCACTACATGTCCACTTACAAGTCCGAACCCACCAAGTCGAACCTACCTAGTCCTTGGGGGGGACAACAAGAACCTACCACCACAGCCCACTCCGCACTACAAGGGTGCATTGATGGGGATTCGAACCCGAAATCTCTAGCAAAAGCTGAAACCAGTTGCACCTCTTACCATCATGTTACCCACCGATAGGTAAAGTTTGTGCTAATTTTTCACAAACACTAAAATAAAAAACTGGCAATTCGATACTCACCTTTAATCTGTACGTTAAATATTTTAGGATATTCGTATATACTATATCACACATTAGACATATAATTGTTATTGTGTAGCCTCCAGAATTAACAATTTATAATTGCTGAAGCCTAACATAAAGAAAACTGTGTATGGTAACTTAACCTAAAATATAGTAAACAAAAAGCAAAAATGGAAATAAAAGTCAAGATTCTATAATCACATTTTCACCCTTATCATTCGTTAAAGTCCAAAAACATACTGTTATTTGAATTCAAACAGAACGGCTCTTTTTAGGTTGGCGCCCACTTACGGCTGACAGCAGCCACTCTCCTGCACAAAACCCAACACTAATAATTCATTCTTTTCCTCTTTCGCCTCTTCTTCTTGTTCTGGTTCTTCACCCAAACCCTAATAAGAAAATGGTGGGATCCAAGTTGACTTATGAAGAATGTCGTCGCCAAAGGCTTGAAGAGAACAAGAAAAAATTGGAAGAACTGAATCTCACCAAGCTCGCCCAGGCTCTTAAAACCCCCACTCCCAAAAAATCTCCTGTTAGTCTAGTCTACTTGTTTCTCTTTCTCTTTTCTTTCAGATTTTTCAGGTTTTTAATCGAATGGGTTGTTTTGCTATGTTATGTAAAGGCTAAGAGGCGGGTTCTTAAGTCCCCGAAGTCGTTGGAGCCAGTGAGAAGGTCAAGTCGTTGTGCTGACAAGCCGGCTCCAAACTACAAAGAAGTGAGCATTCTGTTTCATTTTATTTATTTTTCTTACACCCAGAACACCCTGACCTGTAAGTTTTGAAAACTTTACATAAGCATCGACTTTGAAATTCAAAACTTGTGGCTTTACATTATAACTTGTTAAAATTAATGTCCGAATTATCTCATAATCGTTGATAACTTGTGGGGATTTAATATGCAAAGTACATGGCTCGGCGGGATTTTGAACCCTTGGGGCTTTATTCTATTTTATGATGGGGTTTTTATGGGGAGAAATTGTTTCAAATGGAATGTGGAAGGTCATGTTATAATAGTTAGATTTCAACCTTTGTATGATTTATGATTAATTATTTGTTACTGTTTGAACTCAAGTTTCAGTTGTAGACAACTTAGTATAAAACATTCATCTGATTACAGTGGTTTTTCTTGGGTTTACTTAATTTATTAATTACTGGCAGGATCTTCTTGGACCTTTAATGACCATCGGAAGAAGGTAGATAATCGTGACTTGATAATTTTCCTTTTTCAACATTTCTGGTGCTTGGAACAACTCTCACATTTTGATACTTTGATGAATCTAATGCTACTTATGAGGTTTACTATTGCAGGAGCTACCAACGGAGAGATATACTTAATCGCGTTTATGCTTCGCATGAAGAGAGAATCTATGCTATTGAAAGAGCTAAAAAGATTCAATCAAACTTAGATTCTCAATTCCCAAGTTTTATCAAGCCTATGCTACAGTCACATGTGACTGGGGGCTTTTGGCTGGTAATGTAACAACCAAAATGCATACTTGATATAGCAACACCTTTCGGGTATTATGTCTTTTAGGATGTTTTAACTACTTGATGGTACTTCAGAATGTGCTGTTTCTTTTGCTTTTGGTCGTTAATATCGTCTGAAAGAATAGCCAGAATCACAATCTCTATACAAGTTTGGCAATTTCTTGTCTTGCACTTAAAGATAAAAGTTAATAACATCTGTAGTTCGTGATAGCAGCAGAACTATTGTATCCGTCTTAAAAAATCTGTACTTGTTTGACAGGGTCTGCCCAACCACTTCTGCAAGAAACATCTCCCCCATTATGATGAAATGATCGCTTTGGTGGATGAGGAAGGAAATGAATCTCAAACAAAATACCTTGCTGAGAAAGCTGGTCTAAGTGGTGGATGGCGAGGATTTTCTATTGATCATGGACTAGTAGATGGGGATGCGGTGGTGTTCCATCTTGTCACGCCTACAACATTTGAGGTGCTTAAGAAATAAACTATATCTGCTTAATTTGAATAGGAAACTGCATTTGTTATACATCAGGACTCTAAAATGTTTTTGAAATGTACAGAATGTTCAGTATCCTATGAATTTATTTTTTAAAGCTCACAACAAAAACTTACATTATTATAATTTGTACAAGGTAGGTCTACCTTCAAACAAAGTTACTGTTGATGTTCTGTTTACCCACCGAACCCTGCTCATTGTGAAAGTTTGAATATTTAGTGTGTTCTTTATTATTACAATTGAGAGAATATTTATACAGCCTAGAAGGAAGAGAGAAATCTACTCCTATAAATAAACAATCAGCTAATTCTAGAAAAAACAAAATTAGGATCTCCTATTTCTAGAAAGAATAAATATACATGATATTTGGTATTAATACCAAACTGATTCCCTATAGCTGTGGTCAAATTCTAGAAAGAATAAATACATGATATTTGGTATTAATACCAAACTGATTCCCTATCTACAGCTGTGGTCAAATTCCTAATTTAGGAAATAAATTCACACTCCCCCTCAAGTTGGGTTGTGTATATTAAACATCCCAAGCTTGCACATTAATTCTTCAAAACGGGTTCTTGGGAGAGCTTTGGTGAGGATGTCAGTTGTTTGAAACCTTGATGGAGTACAAATGATTTGAACAATGGCATTCTCAATTTTCTCAGTGATGAAGTGTCTATCTATCTCAATATGCTTAGTCTTTTCGTGATGAACAGGATTTTTTGCAATACTAATGGCACTGGTTGTCACAAAACATCTGATAGACTCTTCCATAAATACTCCAAGTTCACCAAGTAACTTTTTAGCCAAATTCCTTCACAAATGCCAAGAGCCGAGCTCTAAATTCGCTTCACCTGAACTTTTAGAAACAATTGACTGCTTACTCCTCCATGTTACCAGATTACCCCAAACATAAGAATAGTAACTAAGTACTCCTTCTATCTCATTACATCTCCCGCCTCTGCATCTGTAGACTTTTATTTCTCTATTATCACTTTTCTTGAATAGAAGACCTTTTCCAGGAGTCATCTTGAGGTATCTAAGGATTCTAGTAATAGCTTCCATGTGTTCTTTAGTTGGATTATTCATGTATTGACTGACCACACTAACAGGGAAACCAATATCAGGTCTAGTGTGAGATAGATAAATAAGGCGTCCAACTAGCCTTTGATATTTGCCCCTGTCCACAGGTGTCTTATCTATCCCTGAGCCAATTTTCTTGTTAAAGTCCATTGGAGTTGATGCCGGTTTGCACCCAAGCATACCTGTTTCTTTGAGTAAGTCTAGAACATATTTACGTTGAGAAACAAATATGCCACGTCTTGATCGTGCAATTTCCATGCCAAGAAAATATTTGAGATACCCAAGGTCTTTAATCTCAAATTCCTTTGATAAGAAACTTTTCAATCTTGCCAGTTCCTCCTTATAATCGCCTGTCAGTATTATATCATCAACATAAACGATTAGGATAGCTATCCATTTTATCTGATGAGAGTTTGACAAACAATGTGTGATCTGCGACACTGAGTATAGCCATTCTGAATGATTGATTTAGTGAATTTACCAAACCATGCCCGAGGAGATTGTTTAAGGCCATATAGAGATTTTTTTAGTCTGCATATTTTGTCTTGGTTGGATGAATTCTCGAAGCCTTGTGGAATATCCATATAGACTTCTTCTTCAAGATCACCATTCAGGAAAGCATTCTTAACATCTAGTTGGTGCAATGGCAGTCCCTATTTGCAGCAAGAGAGAATAGAACACGGATGGTGTTGAGTTTAGCAATTGGCGCAAAGGTCTCTTGATAATCTATCCCATAAGACTGAGTGAAACCCTTAGCAACTAGACGAGCTTTAAACCTCTTAATGTTACCATCTACTTTATGTTTAATGGTAAATACCCACTTGCATCCCACAGGTCTCTTCCCAATTGGTAATTTTGTAATTGTCCAAGTACCATTCTTTACCAAAGCGTTGATCTCATCTTGTACAGCCTTTTTCTAATCAGGATCAATTAGCGCCTCTTGGAGTGTATGAGGAATCTGTATATTATCAATCACAAAACAAATGCCTGATATGATGGAGATAAGGTTTTATAGGACACAAAATTGCCAATAGGATGTTTAGTACAAGCACGAACTCCCTTTCTCAAAGCAATAGGCAGATTTGAATCATCATTTATAATCATGACTAGGATTACTCAAACTTGAATGTATTTCTGGAGGATGTGGATCCGGGTTCCCAATTCATGGTGGTCCTCGAGATGTGTACTGTCCTTTATTTCTTTGTTAGAATTTTTCCTTCTTTGGTAGACATGAAGCTCTTTAGGTTCTTGTTGAGGATCATCAGTTATAGATGGCCCAGAAGTTGTTTTTCAAATTGATTTTCTATGACTTGGGAAATAGATGGACTAGATGGACTTTGATTTTCTATGACTTGGGAAGTAGATGGACCGATCGGCTATGGAGTGGCAGTTTGAACAATAGGTGGAGGTGGAGTATGGGTACTCGGAATAATATCCCAAAGATGAGATTCACTCACATTCTCCCCCTGAATCTCAGGTTTGTAGTAAACATGATTTTCAAAAAAGGTGACATCCATAAAGTTATAGGTTTTTCGAGTAATAGGAGAATAGCACTTATAACCCTTTTGATGAGATGAATAACCAATAAAGATGCATTTGATAGATTTAGGGTCTAACTTACTACAATGTTGGGAATAGAGATGGACAAAAGCGGTGCAGCCAAAAACCTTAGGATCAATAAAACTAATGAATCTGATATGAGGGAATAATTGCAAGAGAGTTTGACAAGGAGTTTGAAATTTGAGGACTTTAGATGGCATCCTATTGATTAGATAGGCAGCAGTAAGAAGAGCATCACCCCAGAAAAATTTGGGAACGTGAGTGGCAAACATGAGAGATCGAGCAACTTCAAGAAGATGTTGATTTTTGTGTTCAACAACTCCATTTTGTTGAGGAGTGTCAACACAAGAACTTAAGTGAATGATGCCCTGTTGGATGAAATAGGGACTAAGAAGCAATTGAAAAAGTCTTTGGCATTATCGCTTTGAGAATTTGAATCCGAGTTTGAAACTGAGTTTGAATCATAGAATGAAAATTCTGAAAAATCTCACTCACTTCAAATTTATTTTTCATAAGAAACACCCAAGTTAATCTAGTGCGATCATCAATAAACGATATAAACCATCTTTTTCCAGTTAAAGTGTTAACACTTGAGGGTCCCCATACATCACTATGAATCAATGAGAATGGTTTGGATGGTTTATATGTTAATCTAGAGTAACTATTGCAAGCGTGTTTTGCAAACTGACAGATTTCACAACAAAAGAGTTTGGATTTTTATTAATAAATAAAGAAGGAAACATTTTTGACAAATACAAAAAATTCGGATGACCAAGACGATAGTGCCATAACATAATATCACTATTCTTATTAGAATGGGAAATGGACTGATTATTCAAAGAAAACAAACTGAACTTTTGAGCTGTGCTAGCGGATAGAGTTTCATCTTGTAGAATATAAAGACGAACACATCTCAAAGATCGCCAATCCTCTTCCCCGAATCCAAGTCTTGAAATACACAAAGATTTGGGAAAAATTTAGTCACACAATGGAGGTCACGAGTAAATTTACTAATAGAAAGTAAATTACAATCCAGCTTAGGCACATAGAGTACAAATGTGAGAGTTAGGTCCTTATTTATTGTGGAGAGCCCGAACCCTCCACCTTAGAAAGTGTTCCATATGCAATTTTAACTGTATGATTCCTTGTACTCGTGTTATACTCAGAAAGAATAGATGCATCTCCGGTCATATGATTTGAAGCGCCAGAGTCAAGAATCCAATATTTAGTAGTTCTTTTATTGACAAACAAGGCTACTGATTTATTACCTCTCATGGCCAACATCCCAGTACCCTGAGTAGTTGGATGACTGACTTAGAAGTTTCTGAAGAGCCTCAAGCTGAGCTTTAAGTGAAAGGAGTTGACTCAGATGTATCATTTTTTCCTTTAACAGTAGGACTAGCAGTCGCAGCAACATTCCCATGACTCTTCCGATCACCCCATGACTTTGGTTTCCAATTTGGAGGCTTTCCATGGATTTTCCAGCATGTCTCTTTGTAGTGTCCAGGTTTTCGGCAATGGTCACACCAAGGGCGTCCCTTGTTCTGACGATTATCAGGATTGGCGCCATGAGACTGTCCTCGGGCAGTAAGGGCAGGATGATTCCTGATCTGATGATAGAGTTGGAGAGCCCATCATAACCTTTTTTCTGCTTTCTTCAAGACGAACTTCAGAGAATGCTTCTTTGACCTTAGGAAGAGGGGCTTGGTGCTCATGATTCGGCTCCAGACTGCATCAAGATTTTTGCTGAGGCCATGAAGAAATTTACAGGTTCTCTTTTTCTCCACAATAGTATGGTATAGAGTAGTATCATCGATGCACTTCCAAGCATATTCTTCGAACAGATCCAGCTGCTGCCAATAGCGTGTGAGAGTGTTGAAGTATTGAGTGACAGAGGTATCATCTTGGCGGAGATCATACAAGGCAGCTTCAATAGTAAACAGTTCTGAGGTATTTTCAGAACTTGAATAGGAGTCTTTGACAGCATCCCACAATTCCTTTGCAGTGGCATATAAAAGAAAATTTTCTCCTATATCCTTATTCATAGAACTTATCAGCCATGATTTAATCATATGATTATCGGCTTTCCAAGTTTTGTATGTAGGGTCATCTTGTTTTGGAGCAAAAATTTCACCAGTGAGATATTCCTCCTTGCCTTTTCCACCAATATACATCACCACAGATTGGGACCATTGGAGATAGTTGTGTCCATTGAATTTGTGGCTGGTAACCAGGGAGACAACTTCATTGCCATGAGAGAGAGCTGGACCAGAAAGGGACTGATCTGACGAGGACGGCTTGGAGGTTACCTTTCTAAAATGAAGCCGTCTTTTTTGGCAGCCATGGCAGACAAGGATGGACACAAGGAGAAGAAAAAATAAGGAAGAGCTAGGAGGAACCCTGCTCTGGATACCATGTGAAAGTTTGAATATTTAGTGTGTTCTTTATTATTACAATTGAGAGAATATTTATAAAGCCTAGAAGGAAGAGAGAAATCTACTCCTATAAATATACAATCAGCTAATTCTAGAAAAAATAAAATTAGGATCTCTTATTTATGGAAAGAATAAATATACATGATATTTGGTATTAATACCAAACTGATTCCCTATCTACAACTGTGGTCAAATTCCTAATTTAAGGAAATAAATCCACACTCATGGTTCTCTTTACTTCTCCCGGATTTATTTCACTGAAAATTTTCTGTTTATGTGTTTACACTATTCATGCTTCAGTTTAAAGGGATTTTTCCCTTTTTTTAGTGCTTATTGCATATTTTGGCCTCAAAGTGAATTCTCCGTACCCTTTTATTTAAAGTACATTACCATATCTTAATTGCATTGTCTATTCTCCTCAGGTGTACATTGTCAGGGCGTACGAGTCAGAAGACCGTGATGATAACAAAGAGGATTCAGTTGACACTTACTTGGGCAGGAGTGACAAACAAACCAGATCAAGTATCTTTTTTTCACTCCCTTCTAAATCTCTACAAGTTGTTTTCCTTTTTAGTAGATTTCAAAGCATGCTTGTTTATTAGTTACTACTATTTTTGCCAGCTTATTCTAAGTTCATTCAAGTTTAACAAATCAACCATGTAACTAATTTTATCAATATGAATCAGAAGACAACAAAGACAAAAGCAATGAGGATTCGGATGACACTCACAAGGCCAGAAGTGGCAAACGAACCAGATCAAGTAACTGCTTTTCACTCCCTTCTAAATCTCTACAAATTATTATCATTTTTGGTAGATTATGAAAGCATGTCTGTCCAGTGATTAGAAACCCGACCATTGCAGTGACCCGGTGGCCTATCCGGCCAGGCCATCAGGTCACGGGTTGAGCGGTTTGACCAGCGGTTTAAATCTAACAAAACCACCCCTAGCAATTCATGTAAGTCCCATAGGTTTGAAATCTTGTAAAAGCACCCCTAACACCACCATCAGCATCGGCAAATAGGGCATATTTCTGATGACAACAACACTCCGCATTACCACAAAAACACTCTTCTCAGCCTCCTGACCAAAACTCATCTCACTCCTCCTATATTCACCTCCCCAATCACCAACAACAGCAGGCTTGGTTTTGCTATTTCCGAAAACATTGTTTTGCGATTTCTAATCGATTCATTCACCAAAAATCGAAGTTGTTGCCGCAATTCTACTCACCGGCCATTTCTCTTCAAAAGTCCTAACATTCCAATCTTCAATTGTTCACGGATTGATGTCCTAATTTCTAGGGTTTTGAATGAATAGAGAATTTTATAACCTGACCCGATAAAGGCCTGGTCACAGTTGAACCAGTTCAACCGGCCAGGTCAGGTCGGGTTTCCAATCACTGTGTCTGTCTATGAAAATCATAAGGCCAGTAGTATCCATTTTCTGCCAGCTGACATGGACGAGTTGACATTCATTCATATATTAATCATATCTATGGCACATATTAATAATTGGTCAGTATGAATCAGAAGACAACAAAGACGAGGAGGAGGATCTGGATGGCACTAACAAAGGCAGGAGTGGCAAACGAACTAGAGCAAGTAATTTGCTTTTCACACCCCCTTAATATCTGTAGAAGTAGTAAATACGAGGCATGCCTTTCCCTTAAGTCATTATGATTTCTGACAGCTTATAGCTTATATAGATGAATTGAAATTTGCTCTCAGGTTCTCATGTCTATATGGTTTTGCTTGTGGCAGGTAGAAAGTAATCTGTGAAAATGTCAGATTTGGCAGCATAGAAGCCATAGTAGAAATTTTATCTCCGCAACATGCTCTGGAGTCTTATGTTAGTGTCAAAAGTTATTAAATTGACTTGAGCTTTAAACCATCGTAACTTATTAGTTTATAGAAACAGTTGGGATTACTAAAGAAAAACAAGTTGACCGTAAGTCAAGCATGGCAGTGTGGAACATAGACGAGCAATGGGATTAGTGCATTCTGTAAACTGGAGGACATCTTCTGATGTCTTGTAGATACTGAAATTTGCTAGTGAAAAATCGAATCAAGAAGATGTACTCTTTGGCAACGAAATATTTAGTCTTGTTGAATGTCCAGAACAATGTTTTAATAACCAACTTACAGTGAAACCGACAAAGTTGCCCAGTCATGGGTTGACAAATCGATCAAATTGGGTGACAAATTTTAAAATTCAGCAAATACACTCTTAAAAATTATGATAAGTTCTTATAGATTTAAAAGTTAGCAAACACACCCCAAATACAAATCAATGGTCGATTGGTTGGTTGCAACGACACCCAAAATACAATTCCAATCATCCCATTGAGCCCATTTTCTAGAAAATTTACCCAAGATCTGGCCAAAATCGAGATCTCATCAATGCCAGCATCGACAGTTTAGGCTAGATTTCACTAACGTTGGCGTCGACAACCTGTCCCATACCTCGAAAATATTCCCTTTGCCTACTAACCAAAACCCACCTAACCGCACCCCCATTAGCCTCGCCAATCTTCGGCAAAAGCCGACTATTGCCACCACTTGCTTTTTTCGATTTTCAATCGATTCACTTACTGAAAATCAACTCAATGCCACTATGGCACTTACGCACTTTCTCTTCAAAAGCTTCAACATCTCGGCCTTCAATTGTTCGTCAATCATCATCTCAATTTCTAGGATTTTTGGTGAATAGTGAAATAGGTAATCCAACTCAATGAAAGCCTTGGGTCCCGGTTCAACCAGTTGGGCCGATCTGGATTTAAAAAAAAGGTCTAGAATCTTAAATCAAATGTTAGTCGTAAAGACTAAAGAGGCGTCTTTCCCATCGTGATTATACATATGAAAAATCAATCATGGGACGAATGCATGAAATTTCAAGAGAGTATATTTCCATAGAATTCAAGTAATAATGGGTATAAGATAAAATTCAACAAATACTGTGGCATCAGTTAATAGCTCAAGCCTCAAAGTTTGTACATCCAATGTTTTCATTTAACTTATTGTTTCAAAATTTTATTCTTGCAAGATACAAACACACTTGTTTATTTAGTGGCTTACTTGATTTGACCAACTATAAGACAGACAAGGATATGCATATAGTAAAAGCCTGATCTGAATCTTCCTTTCTTTGTCTAAACTTATTGTTTTGTATTAAGAATTGCTTGTAGAAGGATGATTCAAACAAAAGTTAATTACTCATAATTTTGCCATTTGTTGACTGAAAGTTGGATCTACACAAACAACCACCTGCAAAATTTTCATTAAAGTAACAAACACATAAATTAGCAACTGAAGGTTATCGACGCTTTTAATAAACAGAAGGTAGACATAGAAATAAGTATAGTACATACCTTGCCGACACTTTTACCAGAATGAAGATATTCAACTGCATCTGCTACAGAATCAAGACCTATAAACCTTTTTGGGTCTACAGAAACCTGTAACAATTATACATAAACAACTGAGACACTCAGACCTCTTCTTTCGACCATAATACTCTTTAATGGAAATCTAACACTTGTAGTGACTACTGCAAAGAGGACAGCCTTGAAAATAGGTCCATAAAACACAAGCCATTTACATCTAACATATATAACATTTATGCTACTGCAATATGATAAATACAAATATTATTAATCTTCAAGATGATAGCATTAATGAATAAAAATTAATTTAGAGAATACGAGATGCATGATTGGTATGTTTGAGTTGAACAATTATTTACTTATGCAAAATAATGTAAAAGCTGACCATCATTCTAGAAATAATAGTAGCATGTACATGCAACACCAAAAATATGTCTTATAATCTGTCAGATTGGTTTCATGTTGCCCAATCAGAACTATCGACAGGTTAGTCTTCCCACGGTACTAAAATAAAAAATTCTAAAAAAAATAAAAAATTACTAGTTATTATATTTCTAGTCATACAATTTTTCATGTGATCCCAATGGTAGATGGATTCTCAGTTGACATTTTAGTAAATTTTAAAAAATATATGAATCAGATTTTAACAAAACATAAGAATTCTTTTATTTATTTATTTATTATTAAGTATATGTGAGGAGAGAAAAAAAAGTGATTTTACATCAAAAATAAAGGGAAAACATATTT
Organism: Pistacia atlantica; assembly: GCA_026229545.1. Classification (NCBI taxonomy): domain Eukaryota; kingdom Viridiplantae; phylum Streptophyta; class Magnoliopsida; order Sapindales; family Anacardiaceae; genus Pistacia; species Pistacia atlantica. Next base: position 23,602,454 of record JAPEIT010000015.1, on the reverse strand, counting down.
TAAATCACAATAAAAGAACTTATGTCGATATCAATCTTAGACATTACTATACACAGTCCATAAACGCAAGGCCAATGAGGATTACCTTAAGCTTTCCTGTAGAGTAAAGATTGATGAGTCTGTCCAGATGCTGTTGCCACAGGTGAGCATATTGTACCAAGAAAAATCCAGCCTGAAAAACATCAGCAACTTTAAAACAACCATACAAAGAAATCCAATGTTCTTATAAATCCTCACAAGATATTCTACTAGTGGTCCATTTGGTTGATAAGCACCGAGAAAAATAAAAAACAAAAGAGGATTTGGAAGTCCATAACTTAACAACTAAAATTTGAGACTCAAAGCTACTCAGAAATGGCCCAACCATATTATTTCTACTGAAGAAACTCTCATATGTGTCACCAAAATCACCTAATGGACTTGTTATGTGGATAAATACATGGAGGATCTAGACAAAGGCCAGCTTTCTTTTTCCCTTTTTGTGGTTATAACTTATTTAGTCTATGGAATAGTAAGCTTAAAACAAAAGACCTCTTGGTAAAAGTTTTAGATGTTAGGAAATGAAGTAAAGATGAGCATTCGAGACATTTATTGTCGTAAAATCTTTAATATCGAACTAGCATGCAAAATTTCACTAGATATGATCTATAAACATCCCTGTCAATTTCAGAAGTTAAGACAATGCATCTGAAAGAAAATATATCCAATGAGAAAGGAGCAGTGGCAGCATAATTTCATCATTTAGCAGCTACATACCACAGTTTGGCTTTTTGCTAAAATCTTTTCACATAGTCCAGTATAATTTGATGGCTTCCATCCTTTTTCTCCTTGATACTGAAACAAAAATGAACCATTTATTGGCAGTAGACCAAAAAAAGAATAAACAAATCCAAGAACAGGCTTCACATATAAAAATAAAAATTAAATCAAAGAAACTTGAGAATGCTTATGTTACCAGATATAAATTTAGAATAAAAACCAGATATGGATTCCAATGATTTATAAAGTATTTTTTAACTTAAATCACAATTTATAAGGTAAATCCATGGAAGAAATGACATTTCTACTCTTCCAAATTGGAGACCATTTACAAAATATGTGGTGGAGTGGTATGCAATCAAAAATCTTAAGAAACCACCAGATAAAGTCCGTCAAAAGGCGACAATTCAATTGGATACATAAGAAAAATAGTATATGAATAAATTAACATGATAAAAAGCTTCAAACACAGCTATGGATTTTCAACTCTGACTCTTAAGAAGTTAGTAAAGACCCAGTTGATATCTTCCGAAGTTCAGTGCATCTCCTTCCCCTGCTTACATGCCTCTGATCCAACATTCAATTTATCAATGGCAGCCAACAACTAACTCTATCATTAACTCCTACAATCTTGCCAAAGTGCTTTTGAACTGATGATCAAATCCAAAAATCAAAAATTGGAAAGAGCAAAAACTTTAAATTGAAATGAAATTGTCTGTCAACTTTCAGGAAACCCTTTGAATTTTTATTTTATTAATGATGTATCAATTTTTGTATACAAATGGAATGCTACAGTGATGGATAAAACAACAATAATGCAGGCAAAGAATGATGAGAAGTTGTGAAACACTACAGAAAACAAGTAAATAGCAAATAAAAAAATAGGAACTATAAACTTCAGTATGACACCATTTTGATGAGATGCAGTTCGGAGAAAACAACCTGGGAAATCATTCCAATCACAATGAGTCGTCCATAGACTGCCAAAGCATTCAAGCACAAATTAAACATGTCACCCCCAACAGATTCATAAATGATGTCAAAACCTTTGGGAAACTCCTTCATTAGAACCTGGCCAAATCAAGTCATAACTCATAAGCAATCTCTACATAAGAACATATCTTATGAAGTATTTAAAATAATAATTAAAAAAAAAGCAGGAACAAATCATCACATTGTTTATTGGAATAAATAAGATTCAAAAGTGTGAAAACACATATTCTGGTATCTAAGACCATGCTCATATATGGGATCAAATCCTAGGACATGCTTTGATGGGCAAGATAATTTGACATACAAACAAGCGAATCCTGAAGTTCCTACTAACATTATTTGAAAGTTTCAAACAAGTTTGTTCTACTAAAAAAAGAAATTATAGGAAACAAAACGCATGTTATTATTGAAGAAGAAGAGAAACAGCAGTGGACCAGGTGTCCACAACAGCAGGAAAACAAGCAAATCAGTGGAGAGAAAATTCTAAAATCCTGTAATGGCTAAGCTGAAAATCTTGCTTGTGATTTAAAGATATTTGACTTTGTAATGATATTAAAGGCCAATGAATTTACATATTTGCACATGCACACATGTAAGTTAATGCTGAAAAAACATTTCTAGAAGCCTATGGAAAAAGAAAAAAAAAAAAAATCATAAATAAAAGTGCCTAATTGATCCCACTGTTGAATCAACTAACTCACTGCATCAAAAATGAAAACATTGATAAATCTCAGCACACCAATTCCTCCCAATAATAGAAAACAGTAAGAAGATAGAAAACTGAAACAAAAATTACAGACGTACAGATTTGATATCTTCAACTTTATAATTTATGACACGATCAACTCCTAGGTCTTTCAAAAGCTGGGCCTTTGTCTCTCCTCCACATGTTGCCACCACTGTATTTCCTGCTAATTTTGCAAGCTGCAAATGTAGCAATTCATTACTAGTACGCTTGGTCAGCCATGAAAATAAATGCAAAAACATTGACTTGAGTGTACAGAAATCAATTTTGACTGTGACCCAAAAAAAAAAAACAATACCAATACAGCAATACGAAGTCAAATATAAGATGAACTGAGGGATAAGCTGGTCAATAGAAATATGCTATGTCTTCAACAATGACATAGATAATGTCAGTATGATCATAAATTTATCCATGCATTAGAACCTCATGTGTTTTTAAGTACAAGTGACCTTCTGCAATTTACATCAAGAAGTAAATTTTTCCTAGGCTACAACTCCAAACTCCATTCTCCAGCATGGTAATCTTTTTTTCTCTCACCTAAATTACTAGAAGTCCTCAAATTTAGTAGCCCAGGGATATATACCATGCCTACTAAGAAACAATGGTAGCATTTTCAATATCAATAAAGTGGTGCACGAGAGGTACATCAAAAGGACCAGAGAAAGTATATCAGCTTCAAGAATTAGACTGTTAAAGATAAAATAATAATAATAATACCCACATAATGTGAATATAAAAAAATTATTCATCACATAACACATGATTATTGCACTTTATTAAATAAAGAAAATAAATGAATCACCTAACTAGTCTAGTATAAGGATGGGCACAAACTATTGCAATAGCTGAAGAAAATTTCATATTTGTACTGAAACAGAGTAAAACATTTATGAGAGGATAATTATTCTGAAAGTAAACCTGGACAGCAAATTGCCCAGTCCCTCCAGGCAGCAGCTGTAACAAAAACTTTTTGCCCAGATTCCATCTGCCCAGCCTAAAAGTTCCAAAAGGAATTGTCAGAAGTGAAATGTATTGCTTAATGAAGGCTTTATTACATACTACCAAACATGATAAAGAATACCAAAAGAAGGAATATAGAGCATAAAAGCTGAAAAAAAGAAATGAGCAAGTATAAATATTCACGGATTTGATGACAAAAGAACCAGCTTAGAACATTTGTGTTTGTGTGTGTGCGCATGCATGTAGAAAAATCAGCACTCAGAATTGGAAAGTATATGGAACATACCTTTTCTAGAGCAATTGATGCTGTTAGTCCTGAAGTAAGCATGGCAACAACTTCTGGATCTGGTCTGGCCACAGGAAGGATGTGTTTGGAATGAACCTAATTCATGGGATAGAATCCACAATCGATGAACTTTATAGCTGAAATAACTGAAGCAATTTTACAATTAATTAACATGTGGAAACTTGAAAGAAATTTACAACGATAGTGTACCATGGAATATTCAGCATAACTGCCAAAAACCATGATGGCAGCCGGAGTGCCAACTTTCAGGTCAGAGACAGAGTCCCCTACTGCTGCAATTATTCCCACCGCCTGGAAGTTAAACCATGAGTAGCACTAGGTTTACAAGGGTTATGTTTATAAAAAACATGATCAACCATAGCATATCTACAAATTAAGTTGCATCATTACACCATGACATTCAAAATATAATCTTTATGCACCTCAAAGCCAGCATCAAACGGAAGACGAGAACCAACAGTATTGGTGTTGCCAGAGAAATAACGACCTGAGCTGAAATTAACCTGTTCAGGAACTTTACAGATCAGAGATATCCACTTAATTGAGAAGAAAAGAGAAATGAAACGAGAGATCTTATGTCCAGAAAATAAAAGAAAAAGTAACACAATAATTCTTTTCAGGAGTCAGACTTACATCACTAGCATTTACTCCAGCATAAACGATTTTCAGGAGAACATGATTTGGTTTAATGGGCAATCTCAATGGAGAGCGGACTTTGCCAGTTGCATTTCGAAAATCATGAGTCAAGGTGTGAACAACTCTGTAAAGCATGATCAAAGTGAAGTTTTCAGCAACTGTCAAGTACTAATACGCATGTTACTTTCCCTCCACCAAGCTCCAAGAAAATTAAACAAATTTAAATGAATGGTTGCTTCCGTGCGACAAATATATGGTAAAACAAGAAATTTGGAAATTCCAAACAGATAATATAATGAAGCATGAGGCGTGTGCAAAAGTAAGTTATATCTGTACATTTGCATGACCACTACTACACCATATCAAGAACATTAAGAGATTGTCACAACTGTAAGAGCTGTAAACAATTGGGCTTTCATATTATTTGTGCCATTCACTACTCAACCCACTGAAGCACTTTCTTACTCACCATATGTACTGCACTAAAACTTTGTAGAATTTAACAATCAGCATCTTTTTTACTATTTCTTATATCTCAAATAGTCACCTCTCTTAGTGACTCTCCTTATTTATTTCACAAAGAACTTAGCCATTGAAAATGTACCAGAGCTTTCAGAATGTAAGTACGACAATGGAAAGAACCCCAGAGTATACTAGAAGAGAAAACCAAATTATGATGAATTTAAAGATTATTGGAGATAATATGGCTTGAGATGAAAATGAATATCCTAAGGAGAACTTTTAAGAGTTTTCAATGTGAAGAGAAGACAACTGCAATGAGCTAGCTTTTATAAAAGGAAAGACTATGGTGGCCATTTTGATGAAGGTAAAGCTTCACATTCAACTCATGTCAGAAAGGGCAGCCTAATAAATAACAGTCAGCACAGAAAATTCTAACATGTTAGCTTGAAATAATAGATTATTGTACCAATGCCAGATTCAGTTCACTTTGTAAATTCATGTTATCAAACCAAATGACAAGTTGAATGGATTGCTTGAAATTCTACTTAAATTTCCATCACCAACCACTAAATAGAAAAGCAAAATTGACAAACTTATACTCACATTTTCTCAAAACTCTGTGGAAGTTGGATGTTAAGATTTAAAGGGGTGCTAACTGAAGACCTCTTCCTAGAACTTGAAGAACGCACAAGGTATTTTGCTTCTTCAGTTGGGGTGGGCCAATACTCCAAGCCTCTGCGATTTGTAATCCATAGGCATGAACCAGCTTTACTCTCATCGCTAATAAGCTCAAAAGCACCTAAAATTATAAAAGATTATATTTAGCTGCAAAAAGGAATGGGAAAAAAATAGAAGACTAATTGCCTGATGATATCCTATCTTGAGTCAATTTTTACAACTAAAAGTCCTCTGACATCAAGTACGTTCTAGTAGTAGCATCAATATAATAAGGTTGCAAAGAACCTTAAAAATCAATCTCATACCAATCCAAAAAACTTATAGAAAGCAACTGGAAAATTCTGTCCAAGTTTAAACTTTTTAATAGATAGGGTTGACATCCTACAAAACACTTGGCACAGTATGCCAAAGTTTATTCACACTTCATCTCTTCCCCCCAACTCCTACCACCTTCACTGCGTCCAAAAGCTGATATGTGTGGTAATTTTAGCTTGAAGTTTTGGAGAAGATGAATCTAAGAGTGGCAGGGGAGTAGAAAGGCTTTGCAGATGTAGATTCTGGGTAAAGGGTTTTTGTGGAGGAGTTGAAATAAAAAGGTGGTTACTTTGATGAGTATGTTCAGCAAATTGATGCAATCAAGCAGCAAGTTGCCCAATTTGAAGCTATGTTTCTATGCTTGATAAATATGCAATCACTAAACAACATCAACTTTCTTAAATAAAGCTTTCACCCACTTGTTTTAAAAAACAAAGAATATAAAAAATTATAATCAGAACTGTTTCGATTGAAATTTATATGCAGAATACCTTTCACCACCATTTTCATGGGCACAAAGCCCCCCATCCAACCAATAAATTTAGGATCCACTTTTGAGCCCATGTCAGTTTCAACAAACTGCATCAAAAGTCATAGTTAAAACCACATGAAAAGCCATAAACTCGCCCAAAAATAGCAGTGGATAGTTTATGTTGCATATAAGTAAAATAACTAGATGACTGAGAACTCATAATAGCAAATACAAGCACTACACATCGTAAAATTATATACTCAACTAAGAGTTGGGCTCCATGATCAGTTTTAGAAAGATACTATTTCTGCAGATACTGAAAACTACAGGTTGAGACACATGTTTGATGACACCTAGATAAGAAAATGATGGCCACATATTTGTGGACCCAAAAGTCACTCTTGTAGCCTTCTTAACATGATATGACCACAGAAACAAATAATATTTTGCACAAAAGAATATCCCAAAACCCAAATACCAAATACAGTCCCGGCACTCAAGTTCATTTAACATATAACCATCTTACCAACCAGAAATTTCAAAAAATTGGGCAGACATCATACTAGAAAATGTCCCCAAAATGCTTCAGAACTAGAGTTACCTCAGGGCAAAGCACATTGACACGAATTCCCTGACGTTTGTAGGGAGCAAGTGATCTAGTAAATAGAACAACCCCGCCTGCATGAACAAATGTCGTAAGTACCAAACTCTACATATGCAAGTACATGCTTTAGGATTTTATTTGTCTATGTTGACACCTAAAGAAAAGCAAAACTTGACTAAATGCATGCTAGAATGAAATTGGTAGCATAAAGTGATAAAAGACTGTAAACCTTTTGAGCCTGAGTAGATAGGGTCTATATACATCGGATAAAGACCAGAAGATGAACCCATATTTATAATCACTCCAGGCTTTTTCATAGCTTGCATAATTCCAATCTGTTCAGAAACAACAGACGATTACTCAGAGTTACCACAAATTCCCATCAAATTAACATAATATAAAATATAAACCCCTACTGGAGTGTAATCTTAATATCCCCAATTCGTTAGGCACTTTATTTTGTTGAGCTGGACAGGAGGAATGCAACCTATCTAGCATAAATTGCATAAACTTAACCTTTACAAACAAATTTTCCAGAAAAATAAACTTAAATAAGGTAACTGGTGAAAAGTAGAAGCAATGATATACCACAGTTTGTGTGGTATAAGTATAGAAGATTTAAAGAAGCTTAAGAACAAATGCAGTTTGGGTTTACATCCAACAACACCATAGAATAAATACTTATGTGCGAAAAGGCTAGTCCAGAAATCTATGAGACCACATTCATTAGCAAACTACTTCTGGAAATATTAAGGTGTTAAGAGCATTCATAAGAGAGTAAACCATGAAAGGCTTGCTAAACTTTAAGCATACCGCTCGGCGAGTGCAATCAATAATTGCATTGAGATTCACATCAATGGTGAGTCTCCAAGAACGTGTTCCATCAGTTTGATCCTTATGGAAAGGAATAGGATTGCCTATGCCAGCACTGTTGATACAGATATCCAATCCTCCATATGTTGCTACATGCTTCTCAAATGCAGCAGCTATATCTCCTGTTCATAGCATACGTATTCACATAAATATCAGAAGGGTGCCAATACTACATTATTTTGGATCAATTGCAAGCATGCGCAATGAGGAAAGTGAGCAACAGTAAAAGATTATGCAGAATTTGTATTTAGAGAGGTGTATATGATTCAATGCCCTGATTAGCAAATGCCAACACTGAACAATAAAATTGGAAGAGATTTCGTGCCTTCAAGAAAAAATTTATATATATATATAGTAAACTTACTAGTGTTGGTTACATCACATCCTATAAAAATAGCTGGTGGAAATCCCAAGTTTGAATGGAACTTAGCATTCTCTTTCTCCACAAGGGATGCAACTTCCTTCCCCCTATCTTCAGAAAAATCAACAATTGTCACAAATATTCCCTTCTCTCCAAGAGCTAAGCTTAGAGCTTTACCTGCATATGGGATAACAACATTTTACCAAACTGAAACAACTGAACAATCATACATCAACAAGATTCACCAAAAGAAGAAAAATATGCTTTGACAATTTAAATTCCAATGAGTTTTCACCTCTTCATGACACAAAAAGATTAATAAACGGAGATTCCTTCTACGATTCATTGAAATGCCTATATTTCTTTTTTTATTTTTATTTTTAAAAAATATTACATTCGAGAATGACTACTAAAATTATCGTAGTTCAAATACTAAAGATTCAAAATTTGCCATGTCCACAGTTTTAAACTGGAGTCAACTACGTAGGTTCCTTGGATTTCTGAATTTTAAAAGAAAATTACCCAACATTCTAAACCCGAATTCTAAATCAATCACTAAACAACTCAAATCACTACAGTACTGTAATCAATCAAAATAGACGTTTCAAAACTTGAGATGAATACATACCAATCCCAGAGGCCACCACCAGTGACAAAAGCTGATAAAGCCCGGTTTCAGTTCCATTTTCTCTGAAGTGCGTGTTGACTTTCCAGTTCGTTAAGTAATATAGGCAGGTTCTAAATATGGAATTGGTTATTAAACTTGTTCTTAATCAATAATCGCTTTCAAAACTAAGCCTTTGTCACCATTCTTACAGAGTTTACAGTTCGTTCACTACAAGACAGGCCTAAAAGTACAATGCTTGCGTTGCTTCCTTGTATTATCCGTACTTTCCATTTTAGAGGTATTTAAAAAAACAAAAAACAAAAAAAAAAAAAAATTGTAAATGTTGCACCAGATTTGTATGAAAAAGATATACGGGTAGCACTCTTTTCTTCTTTGTGTTATAAGGTTGATTACAACTTTTTCATATAATCATGACGTGATGAAAATTATGGTGTGATAGTTCGTGATTAATCAATTTATAATAAATTTTGTTTGACTAAATCTGGATTGATTAATCATAAATTATCACATTATTATGCGTATGAAAAAGTTGTAAATATAGCTTTATTGTATTTCAAAATACCACAATCCCACATTGAAAATGAAATACTCTCCTAAGCACTTTACAAAGGAATGTGCTACATGCAAGATGCAGCAAGCTTATGTTGACGTTTGAATACTAAGCTTTCTAGTTCATCATCTTGTTCTAGTAATGCTAGGTCTATAACCCAATCTCATTTTTGTCACGAGTAATGTTAGGTTTATAACTCAATCTCACTTTCGCCACGAGTAATATTAGGTCTATAATCAAATCACACAACTCTAAGTAGGTGGGACCTATTTGTGCTAATAAATTACAAGTTGTCACGTCGAGGATCAAGTTATTTGTGACCAGTTTGTGCCATGAAATTTGAATTTGAAGACGGTGTGTTTCTACATTTTTTTATAACTGGGGACTTTCGAGACCCTAGAACCACCAACCAGGTAAGAGATCTCGTGGCTTCCTATTAGCACGCGAGGAAACACTTAAACTCAAAATCTTTTGAGTAATATACTTAAAAGTTTCTATCAAACCAATCGATCAACCCAAAGGTAGTTTGCATGCATTGACGTGTTTGTTGTTTCTTACCGTGCTCGATTCTGCTAATTCATGGTTGTTCGCTGGTGTTTTTGTTCCATCTGATTGTTCTTTGCCGTCATTGATTATGCGGCAGTTGTTGCTTGTCTTTGGCGAGAGCTAGTTTCTAACATTCTGTCTACCCTTATTGTCGATAACATTCTAATCCACGTCATTAATAAATCTCAGGACCAAAACATTTGAAAAATTCTACAGTACTAATTTGATTTTAGCCAAACTTTAGGGACGACAAAGTGCGTTTGGTTTATTATTTTGGAGATAGTATTGGATAATTGAATATGGGAGTATTACGAGGTAAAATTTATAAAAACAACCCCCTAAGTTTGCTAATTTAATAAATACCCCTCAACATATAAAATGACAAAAATACCCCCTCCCCACCACGTGCAAAGGCGATTCCTACCACCACCTATCGAATCGCGTAGAAAATCACGCTATACGCATCGGTGGATATGTATCGAACGCACGTTATGGCCTTTTCCTTTTCCGGCCGTATCCACCACGGATCTAAGGAAAAGGCCAAATCTATGGCCTGCTGTGGTCGTCGATGACCAAAAAAGGTCAAAACGATTGCCAAAGATATGGCTGCCATTTTCGATCAACGATGGCCAAGATCGGTGAATTATCACCGGCCCATGCGGTAATTCACCTGCTAGACAGATTTGACTACCACCGATGGTGGTTGCCGGAATCTAACAAGTATAGGTTACAGGGGTATTTTTGTTAATTTTTAAACTTTTTTTTCAGGATGTATTTAATGAAATTAATAACTTTATGGGGTCTAAAAATAATTAAAAAATAGAATAATACTTCTAAAATAATGTGTCAAATATTATTTAGAAAATAGGGTTAAAAATATGGACAAAAATAATAATCCCAACATACATGCCTATCATGCCAAAAAGGTCTTTTATTGGACTACGGCAGCCGTGAAACACATGTCTTGTGTATAATATGACATATAATTAAGTCAGATTTTTTTCTACTGGGTAAAATTATTAAGACAAATCATTACACCTTTATTTTATTTTAAATAATTTTTTTCTTTTAAAACAAAAAATTGAATTTTACAAGTGCGTTTGTTTGCTATTTTTAACTTATTCTATTCTTATTATTTTCAAAATATACATTTATTTTTTTATTATGAAAATATTATTATATTTTATTTTAATTTTTAAAACTCATTACAAACTTATTAATTTAACTTAAACACTCCTAAAAAAAGTTTAAAAATTGGAACAAAAAACCCTTACTCACCCACATTTACCAGATTTCAGCCATCGCTATCGGTAGGTGATCAAAATCTAATATAATGACACTATCGGTTGGATCGGCTATTAACAACTAAGATATGATCGTAGCTAGTCGTCAACGACAACTAAGGTATGACCATTGTTGACCATCAACGAGGACCATATATTTTGCCATCGTTGACAACCAAACGCGACTAAATCCGACCTTCAATTGTTAGATCTAGCCGTAGATTTGGCATTTTTGACCAGATCACGATAGATCTAGTTAGAAAATGTCATCTTTTAGTACACGATTGGTTAGATCCAGTTGGTTATGCACCGATACAGCTACTCCGACCACTATCCTTAAGGTGGATAGTCGTTCGTTGGTATTTAATGGATGAGTGAAAGTGTTTTTTATAATTTTTAATATTTTTTATTACAATGATATTTAATAAATTAATAAACCTAAAAGAATATTTTTATTAATTTTTAAATCTTACCCTTATTATTATCATCTAACTCTTATTTTTTTGAAAATACTAAAAACAAATTAACCCCGCATCTTAATTTACCATATTACAAAACGAGGCAGACAATTTGGTCCGGTCCGGTTTGGTTATTATTTGTCTTTCTTAGTGGTTGTCATACTCATGATACGACATGTACTCAGTTGTCGGTTTTGCTGAATCCTCAAATTTTGTCGTTTCCTCATTTTTTTGATATGCGTGGCAATCCTTTTAGTACAAGCAAGCCTTCAAATATTCCCATTTTTGACTTTATTGCATGCCTCTCTTTGATCCCACTAAGCAGGCTTTCTTCAGCTCTAAAACAACAAAATAATAATAAAGTAAGAAAGATATTAATGTAAGGCTTATTTAAATGAATTTTCATATTTTTATAATTCTTTTTTAGGTAAGGCAATACAAAGTGTTTCCATAATCCATACCTTTAGAAAAATTTAATTATTATTATTATTTTTGAATATTTTAAATATCAATGGTTGGTGGTTGTTTAGGGTTTAATTGATTTATTTAGGTGATATTTAACGCACTTAGCCATCTCATTATCAAGTTCCTGGATTTGAATTCTCCGATTTGGGTTTAATTCCACCACACTGGGTTACGTTGAATATTCCAAAACCTATCGTTTCGGCCACGTAAGAGTCTTCACATTGACTATCGTAGGTCGAATTGGAATTACAGAATCCTGTCCCGGGCCATGAACCTCAGTATTTGCATTGGAGTTCATACATATAGGATTAACAGAATTTATCAAGCGATAAATTAGCCTATACTGAATTGCTATTCCATCACTAGAAGCCATCAAGTCTTCCGGTCGAAAGTATGAATTCGAAAACCATAATCCGTTTAAGGTTTGGATCCTAGAGACTAACCATGTATCCTAGTTTAACATCCCAGAGGCCTCTCCCAAAGCTAAGTTAGCATGAAAACCGCCAACTAAAACTTTACCAAACGTAAACCATCATCTGTCCCAAGAAGGCAACTCAAGTACATTCATTCCTCCATGGAATAGACCACAGCACAGAATCAGACAACACCAAGTTGTACATAATTATACTTGCCATTTGCCCGTTTGGACAAGATTTCGAACCTTCCGTAGCCACTCATCATTCGAGAGTACTAGTTCTCCCTCTCGAGACTGAGACAAAGCTACACAAACAGGTTTTTCGTGTACATCTTCCAAGCCTTCAGCTTTAAAGAGCCACTTAGAGCGTTTCTCAAAAACCTCTCTAGGTGTTAACCTCGAATTACCCAATTATCAAGGTTACCCGAGTGATCCTCGTAATTAGATGATGAACTAATTACCGAGTTAGGGTTTTCATCTTCATTTCTAATTGGGATAAGATCATCCTCATCACCAATACCGCTATTCCTAGGATATTCATCTAGACTACTAGTCCGTTGCATGAATACACCTACGCGTTGAAGATTTGAAGATTGTTCCTCAAAAGTTATAACTTTTGAGTCATCCTCTGAAGAATCCGTATCATCAGAGTAATCCGAAATTAATTCATAAACCTCATCATCAGAATCAATTTTGTATCCCCAAACTGGCTCAAATTCAGAAGTTTGACTTTTTGCGTTGACTTCCAAAAAATCGCATCACATCCTTCTTCTTTCCTTATGAGGGCATTTATCCATAAAATGATTTTTGTCACCACAAATCCAAAGAACAATTACAATCTTTTGCGTTTTTGCCAGATGGGCAGGTTGCACAAAACTTACGCGCTCCGCGTTCCTTAGCGTTAAGTCTACCTTTCCCTGTTCGCCTAATAAACCTTCCATGATCCGGAAGATTCCATTTATTAGTAACAGGTTGTTTTAACATATTACGAAAACGTTTCGGCTTAAAATTCCTTTTACCAAACGATCATTTTCGCTTCATATGGTTTTTCCAACCTTGATGTTTAATCGAACCCCTCGACTCACAGCCATATTGTCCTGGCACGCCATCAAAGTTTTGACAACAAGATTCGTTGAACTCAAGCCTTTTTGCTTCCTTATTCAGCTTAGCGTTCAAACATCTCGTCCTCACGAGTTGTCTAACAACTTATTCTTCCTCCCAAAGAATCAACAACCTGATTCTTTTCAAGTAGAAGCTTAAACGCCTCGTTTGCTGCCTTATCCCATCTTGGGGAAGCTTAGCAAAGAAAGTATTTTTCATGACTTCTTGTGTGCCACCAGCAACCGATAAAAATATCGTCTATACTCACAGACGAAATTTTCAAACAAACACATGTCACAAAACCTAAGCTTTGTCAAAGCTTCTAAGGCAACTACCTGCGAGATTCCTACTAGGTAATAGTTATCCCAAGAAATTCTCGAGCATATCCTTGAAGAGTGCAAAGATAGCCTCTCTATTCTTCAAGTCACCTACAATATCTAGCAGACCCGTCAGCTTCTAGACTTCTCCAAAAGCTTCCTGCAGCTCCTTGCAGTGTGGATCTTAGAAACCTGTAAGTATCACTGAGTCCAAAATTCTTGTTTTGGATATGAACCCAATTAACAATTTCTCATGCTTCGATTGCATCCGTTGCATTCGTAACACAATCGATGTTTAGGAAACTTCCGCTAGACGGTATCTCCACCATTCTAGGTACTCCCCTAGATACAAATTCTGACCTTATCTTTGTAGGATAAGTAGGTTTGTATTCAGGGTTTGGAGATTTCCTTAAGGAATCCTTCAAAGGAATTTAAAGGATTACGAATTCCTTCAAGGGGATCATCTTTAAACTCAGATTCTCCCTGAGTTTCGAGATTAGCTCATCGAGCTCCGCCTTTTTAGGACCTAGACCTGAGTAAGTTTCAATCCTCCAGTTTCATCTCCTTTCCTTTGTTTCTTCATTTCTTCCTCATAATACCTGCTGATTCGTTCAGCATCCGAGGTAGAAATTTCCGGAATATCAACCTTTCATTTTCCATCAACTTTAGAAACAAAGTCTTCTTCCTTAACACCTTTCATAAAGAGTTTTTCGCCTTTTCCCAATCACCTTGGGTTTCTTTGGCCATGAACTGAGCATATCCTGGAGGCAATCCAGGGATATTTTTTCTGCAAACTAGCCGCGAACTGATCCAAAACATCCTGACCACCCATGGTCACTCTGAATCAGGTCTCAACTCAGTTGCAAAGTCTGATTCTTTATATGGTGTAGGATCTGGATCCGGATGGGATTCGCCGTACCAGTAAGGAATTACCACCTCAACCTTTTCCAATCACTTATTCCGAAGCTCTAGCTCAGAGACTTCAATGGTGGAAATCCGGCAAATAAAACACAAAATCTTTGTGCACCCTTGACTAAAAGCCTTTTGAATAACATCCAAAAGTCGCTTTACACCTAACCAAGTCAAATATTCTTCTCGAATATCTGGATTGCCGTTACAGAGGTCCAACACAACCCGTTTAACCTCTTGTTTAGTATATCCTTCAATAGGCCACACTTGTTCGATGTCACTCAGCACCAGAGACATCTCCTATTTTACTAGCTTAGTAAAATAGTTAGAACACGTTCCAGTATTTTGACCTTTTGAAGTATAGAATTAACCTTTTCAATCTGATTCCCGATTTGGGTTAATTCTTCGTTTAGAGCAAATATACGATACACCGTATAATTCACTCTCCTGTTTAAGTTTTCAAGCTTCTGGGTCAAAAGCTCTAACTTATGTACGACAAGATTTAACAAACCGATCTCCGGTTTTCCCTCGAGACCATGATCTAAATGAAAACAAGTCTTATTTAAACAGACTTCATCATTTAAATCATTATTCATGCTATCAAAGAACTTTCAACAGGTTAATAGGTATAAACTCCTATACCCCCCGTCTTCCAAAGCTCTGAACATGTAAATCATCTTAGACTAGTGATAAAAAGGTTCCTTGATAATGGAATGATTCTATTTGAAAGAAAGGTAGAATGGTTTAAGAACAAGGTGAAGTTCTTAGGCGTTGAGATAAGGTGAAGGAGGTATTCAACTCCAAGAACATATCTCAAAGAAGTTGCTGGAATTTCAAATGTGCTAGAAGATAAGCACATGTTATAGCAATTTCTTGGATTAGCCAATTACATGCACGAGTATGTTCCTAATCTCACTAATGTAATTAATGGCTTGACGCCTTAAAGTTAGTGATAAAGTGCCCTGGGATTGGACACTTGAAGACACTAATTGTGTTAAGTGGACTAAAGCCTTGACAAAGCAATTAAAAACCTTTAAAACTCCCGGAAGATGAGGATAAACTCATTATAGAAAGTGATGCATCTCACTTGTATTGGGGAGGTGTGCTTAAGGCTAAAGGTACTGATAATATTGAACGGATTGTTCGATATGCGTCAGGAAAATTCTCTCCTGCTGAAATAAACTATCATGTCCATGAGAAGGAAGTTTTAGTAGCGAAAGAATGTATTGACCGATTTTGATTGTTCATAATCAGTCAGGAATTTACTTTAAGGACAGACTCTAAATATTTAAAAACCTTTATGAAACTGTCTTTAAATGATGACAAAGCTAGACTAATTAGATGGCAGATTTGGTTTGCAAATTATAGAATCAAATTTGAATATATTTCTGGTAAATCTAACTTTGTTGCTGACTTTTTGTCCAAACATTTTGCAGAAGAATTGCAGGATAATGGCGGACAAGAAGGAAACTGGAAATCACTTCTCATGCTCCAAGTGTAAGCAACGAGGACACTTGAGAAGGAATTGGCCTTTTGAAGGTTTCAAAGGTTACTGCTAAAAAGGAGAAAACTCGCGGATAAGCATGTAGGCTTCTTCTTCTAAGCGTTATTCGCGTAAAGCGAGGTTGAAGGAAAGAATGTGACTATGATTACTGATACTTAGGATAGAAGAAACCCGAAATTTCAACGATTGTAGGGTGAAACTTCTACGAAGGTACATACTTCTGAAAAGAGGGTTACTCTTAAGAAAGAAACGACTAAGAAAAAGGCAATAGTTTGCTGGTCTTGTAAACAGGAAGGACATGAACGGGCTAATTGTCCACTGTCAAAGATAAAAAATTCTGAGGAATCATCGTTCAGCTACAAGCGTGGTGACACACACTCCACAAAAAAAGCGGTTAATTGACGTAGATATTTGTGGAGGTTTAGCTTTCCAAAAGGCGTAAGATTAACTTCTGCAAGTCAAACACTTTGGGAGAATCTGGAAACCCAAATTAGGATCGCAATGGCAACAGGACAAGGGGAAGTACAGCTGCAGAGATGTTTAAAGAAGCTAGCAAGAAGGTTAGCGTGGCTGGAAGCTGACAAACCGCTTTTATGAGGATGAGGAGTTCAAGGGAACTGCTTTACTCTACGAAGCAGGAATTCAAAAACTTGAGGTAATGAGTAAATGTCATTTGTTTGACATGTCAACACTCAAATTCGAGAATTTGAATGAATTAATAGTGAAATTGGGAAAAACTAACTTGACGGATGTGGTTCAAGGATTAGCGGTTTATCCTAATGGAGCTATGGAATTGTTCATTCCATGGAAAATATTTAGAAAAGGTTTCTGTAGAGATCTTTTGACTAAAAGGATGGATCGATACAATGTAAATTGACGTACAGGAAGCGATGGTGGATCCGAATATGCCGGATGTAGTTAAGCAAATGCTCTATGTATTGAATCGGAAAGTTGACACTTTCACTTGCATGATTACTTCCTCATTGCAAGAAAGCTATGATGTTCAACCTTTGTATAGATATGGGAATTTCTTGTAGGAGAACCATGGTACCGAATTATGCTCGATAATGAGGTAAAAATGGGTTCTTATGCACTAGAAGAAATTCAAAAGAAAGAAGAGGAAGATTGGACCATGTTGCCTATTGCAAAATTGCTACTGGTTAAGTCTAAACTGTAGGATCTTGTTAAAGCAAATGCTACTGTCCATATTTAGAATGGAATTGTGGTAGTTATACCAGACAAGTATGCATTGATCCAGGATACTCTCTTTCAACATAATTAGGCCTAGTTGAGAACGCTACTAGAAGGGTTCGATTTGGCCCAATCTACCGAAGCAGGCCTTAATGGAAGGAACTATTGATCTTCTAAGGTTGGTCTTAGCCCACGACCAGGAAGCCCAAGAAGATGACACTCTAAAAGATTTTATTGATCTTATCGAAGTAGATAACTTCAAAGATTGATAAAAATCTGGAGGATGGAGATTTGGACAACTGGAAACGTCCAATACGTAATACGCTGACGTGTATCCAAAAAGCGGAATTAATACGTGGATCATCAAGATTTTGTCGACAAAAATTAACACAGCATATTTAAAGGCAATCTTGAATATTGTGTCATATGTAATTAATAACATGTGTAAAATGTAATAATTTGTTTTAAACATGGGAAACATATGGAACCCATGTCATATTTTCTTTATTTTCTTTAAGTTACGTGTTAGTTTTTCTTAAGTAAAGTCAAAACACATGTGTTTTGTGATTGACATTGTGTTTTGTAAAGTTTATCGTTTTCATGGATTCAAAAATTTTGAAATCCAAACCTTCTCTATATAAAGAGAACCTTTGTACATTTGTAATAAGAGAAAGTTAATAATATTTTCAATTTTGAAAAATTCTCTCGATCTCTTGTTTACTTTTGATTGTATACACGAAATAAGAAAAATGATCCATTCAAGACGATCGATATCCAAGTATGAATTAATCTGTTAAACTGAATTTATGAATTTTCTCTCCAATTAATCAACTAGGTTAATTAGTTTTTAATTGTAATAATATTTGTTAGACTAGATATAACAAATATTATGTGGGAGATGCAACTCTAAAAGATTTTATTGATCTTATCGAAGTGGATAACTCCAAAGATTGATAAAAATCTGGAGGATGGAGATTTGGACAATCGGAAACGTCCAACACGTAATACGCTGACGTGTATCCAAAAAGCGGAATTAATACGTGGATCGTCAAGATTTTGCCATGACAAAAATTAACGCAGCATATTTAAAGACAATCTTGAATATTGTGTAATATGTTAATTAATAACATGTGTAAAATATAATAATTTGTTTTAAACATGGGAGACATATGGGACCCATGTCATATTTTTTATTTTCTTTAAGTTACGTGTTAGTTTTTCTTAAGGTACCATTTACCCACATAATATTTGTTATATCCAGTCTAACAAATATTATTACAATTAATAACTAATTAACCTAGTTGATTAATTGGAGGGAAAAATTCATAGATTCAGTTTAACAGATTAATTCATACCTGGATATCGATCGTCTTGAATAGATCCTTTTTCTTGTTTCGAGTATACAATCAAAAGTAAACAAGAGATCGAGAGAATTTTTCAAAACTAGAAAATATTATTAACTTTCTCTATTACAAATGTACAAAGCTTCTCTTTATATAGAGAAGTTCGGATTTCAAAATTTTTGAATCCGTGAAAACGATAAATTTTACAAAACACAATGTCAATCACAAAACACATGTGATTTGACTTTAGCTTAAGAAAAACTAACACGTAACTTAAAGAAAATAAAGAAAATATGACATGGGTCCCATATGTCTCCCATGTTTAAAACAAATTATTACATTTTACACATGTTATTAATTACATATGACACAATATTCAAGATTGCCTTTAAATATGCTGCGTTAATTTTTGTCGGCAAAATCTTGACGATCCATGTATTAATTCGCTTTTTGGATACACGTCACAGATACGTGTTGGGACGTTCTCCAAATCTCCATCCATCCAGATTTTTATCAATCTTGGAAGTTATCTACTTCAATAAGATCAATAAAATCTTTTAGAGTGTCATCTTCTTGGGCTTCCTGGTCGTGGGCTAAGACCAACCTTAGAAGATCAATAGTTCTTTCCATTAAGGCCTGCTTCGGTAGATGGGCCAAATCGAACCCTTCTAGTAGCGTTCAATCGGGCCTCGATTATGTTGAAAGAGAGTATCCTGGATCAATGCATACCTGTCTGGTATAACTACCACAATTCCATTCTGAATATGGACAATAGCATTTGCTTTAACAAGCTCCTTCAGCTTAGATTTAACCAGTAGCAATTTTGCAATATGCAACCTGGTCCAATCTTCCTCTTCTTTCTTTTGAATTTCTTCTAGGGTTTGGGATTATATATTGCATAAATCAAACACAAGACCTTTAAGTATAACTAAGAGTTAACGAATTTTTTATCAACAAAATAATGGATTTAATGACATTTTTTTACCTACAGACTTTTAAAATACAACTTTATTACGTAAATTTATATTCTAGTGGCAAAAAGAGAGCAAACTCGGTCCAAGCTATTGGGGTTTTTGAAGAGGGGAGGCCAATGAGTCTTTTGGTAGTAGGAATGTTAGATATTGGTGGTTGAAATTGATCGAAATTTAACTTGGGAGACACGATTCTGCAAACCCATAATCACTCACTTGTTTGCGATTGGTAGGATCGGTGGGAGTAGGGTTTGAGAGGTTTTAGTGAGTGATAATCGGGAAAGAAAAGAGTAGTGATGTGGTGTTGCAATGATACCAGAATCGGAAACAAAATATAAATTTGGATAATAAAATAGCATTTTAAAAGTATGTGGGTGGGAAATATTATTAAACCAATTATTTTGGTGGGAAAAAAATGTTTACTCATATAATTAAACCCAATGGTTAAAGGACTTGTCATTTGGCCGGGGAGAGATAAATATTTCCATGATATAAAAATGTGCTAAAAGAAATAATGTAGATGAATATTTTCAGGGTAAATACTATCCATAATATATTTCTCAATCTCATTAATATTATGCCCCCAATAATTTTGAATGTGACACTTGCCAAAATAAAGGGGTTTTTTATGCACATGATAAGATATAAGTCTTTTTGTCAATTTCTGCAAGTGGCTCTCTTATTATCTAACCTTTTACCAATTTATAATCAAAGATAATATAGGATGCCAAACCGTTTACTCATATAATTAGTACTACTTTGTACTTTAGCCAAACTTTAGGGACGACAGAGTGATTTTCCCTAGCGCGTGAAACACATGTCTTTTATTGGACTACGGCAGCCGGCATCTAGCGCGTGAAACACATGTCTTGTGTATATGACATATAATCATTGCACCTTTATTTTATTTTAAATAATTTTTTTTCTTTTAAAACAAAAAATTGAATTTTATATCAACTACAAATTAACCCGCATCTTAATTTACCATATTACAATTTACAAAACGAGGCAGACAATTTGGTCTGGTCCGGTCCGGTTTGGTTATTATCATGATACGACATGTAGTCAGTTGTCGGTTTTGCTGAATCCTCAAATTTTGTCCTTTCTTAATTTTTTTTTTTTTTTTTCCTGATATGCGTGGCAATCCTTCCTAGTAAAAGTAAGCCTTCAAATATTCCCCTTTTTTACTTTATTGCCGGCCTCTCTTTGATCCCACTAAGCAGGCTTTCTTCAGCACTAAAAACAACAAAATATAAGGCTCATTTAAATGAATTTTCATATTTTTATAATTCTTTTTTAGGTAAGGCAACACAAACTACAAAGTGTTTCCATACCTTTAGAAAAATTTAATTATTATTATTATTATTTTTTGAATATTTTAAATATTAATTGTTGGTGTTTACGGTTTCATTCATTTATTTAGACAACAGTCACCACTATTAACAATTAGGATGAAATATTGCACAAAGTAAATACAAGACCCTTATGTATAACAAAGAGTTAAAGATTTTTTCTCACCTAAATAATGATTTAATGACATTTTTCCACCTATAGACTTTTAAAATATCACTTTACTATTCAAATTTATATTCTAACGATAAACAGAGAGCAAATTTGATCAAAGCTGTTTGGACTTTTGAAGAGGGGAGATCGATGAGTTTTTTAGTGGTAGAATGTTGGATATTAGTGGTTGGAATTGATTAGAATTTGACTTGGGAGGGCGGTTGTGCAAGCCCTAATCACTTAATTGTCGGTGATTCGCGGGGTTGACGTAGTAGGTTTTTAGGGGTTTTGATGAATGATGATCGGGGAAGAGAATGGTGGTGGTGTGAGGTTGCAACGATGTCGAAATAAAAAACGAAATATAAATTTTGGTAGTGAAGTAGTATTTTAAAAAACTATGAGTGGGAAATAGTCATTAAGCGATTTATTTGGGTGGGAAAATGTCATTTACTCTTTTATGAACCCTAATATTTATAATAAACTTCTAGTAAATCAATTTTTTTTTTTAAATAAATGTGTCAACATTAATTGTAAACCACCCCACCTGGATGGATATTTCATGATATATAAATGTGCTAAAAGAAATAATATAGATGAATATTTTTAGGGTAAATACTATCCATAATATATTTCTCAATCTCAATAATTTTGAATGTGACACTTGCCAAATAAAGGGGTTTTTTATGCACATGATAAAGGGGTATTTTTGGTCAATTTCTGCAAGTGGCTCTCTTATTATCTAACCTTTACCAATTTATAATCAAAGATAAGTATAATTTTCGATAAAGTAACATGAAAATTGATTAATTTAAAAAAGAGCAAATGACATATTACCACATGAGGTTTACCGAAATCCTAAGTTAATACCCTTAGTTACATTGATTTCAGATTCCCACTTTTAAAGTAATGTCGTTTTCTTTATTTATTCTAACTTTTCACTAAAGTGCGTCGGTGCTTTCTTAGATAAAAAATGAGCTTATATTAGTAAAAAAATGGTCACGTTGACAACATCTTAGCCGACAATTTTTAACTTTTTTGGCCGATTCTAAAGTCTAAAATCACTTTCAAGACCATCTTTGGACTCCTCACAACTTTCTTTATAAAACTCATACCGTCACTTGCCGACCTAACTCACCGTTTTCAACCACTTCCAACAGTCACTAACGGTGTTAGTTTAAGATGAGAATCTATAATAAATGCAATCGGTTTAAAGATGGAAATCTGAAATAAATGCAATAAGAGGTATCAACTTGAGATTTTGCTAAACCTTGGGTGGGAATATGTTGTTTACTCTTTTAAAAAAAATGAAAAAAAGAAAAAAGCTGTGCCGTGAGGTGTTTGGGATGGCTTTTCAAAATGGTAGGGATTTTTGTAACGAATTTCCAATAAAGCAAGGGTGATTATGATGAACGGTTCAAATATAGTATAGTGGAGTGTATTGTCCTTGATCAACGGTTGGGAAATTTTCATCTATAATTTATTAACAATTTCTTAACCAAAACAATCTCATATTTATTAAATTATTAATCAGATGCTCCCTCACCTACGATAATAAAATAAGATTAAATTTTTTTTTAAGCACACTTGCGTAACGTGAATAAACATCCAAACACGAGACAAAACCCCAGAATCCGAATCCAAATACAAATTCGAACACGACCCGAACTCAAACAACAAAAGTCTTCGTCATCGTCCTGTCTGTCTCATGTTATCTTTAAATCATTTACAGACTCAATCTCTTTCTTCTTCGTTGTTGTACACGCTCTTGATGGAAGTTCAATCTTCCATCACGAGCACACGATTTCAAAACCTAATTTTATTGCCTCAAGGAGACAGACCCTAATTCCCCAAAATTGAAGACCCGGAAACCCGAATAAAGAGAGAAAAAAGAAGGTGAAAAAGACGTTCAGGATGTTTTCGGGGTGGCGGTTTGCGAAAACGGCGGAGGAGATGGTGTCGAAGTGGGCGGTGAAGAGGGTTTGTAAATTCTTTTTGAAGAAGAAACTAGGACAATTTATTTTAGGCGATATTGATCTTGACCAGCTTGATGTTCAGCTCAGTGATGGCTCTATTCAGCTCAATGATCTTGCGCTTAATGTTGATTTTCTTAACCAGAAGGTGCGGTGTCTTAGTTCTGTTTAGTGTAATATGTTTTTTTTGTTTGGCGTAAGTGTGATATGTGTAACGTCTTCGGGTAGCTTTTAAAAAAGCGTTGAATTTTGTAATGTTGATCATGGGATACTAATTTAATGGGAAACACTAGGTTTTGTTCTTAATTTTGCTTTAATTACTGCCTTGGAAGGTTGATTGCTGAAAATTTTAAATTATTTTCTTCTGCTTCTATTAGTTTATTTTTATTTATTTATTTTTTTCTTGATGTTTTCAGTTTGGTGCAGCGACGTCAGTAAGAATAAAAGAAGGGTCTATTGGGTCGTTGCTAGTTAAAATGCCGTGGAAGGATAAAGGTTGTCAAGTTGAGGTGGATGAACTTGAGATAGTTCTTGCTCCTTGTCAGGATAAGTATGAGTTTGGGGCTGGAGATGAAAGTTGTAGTACTAGTCAAGATGGTAGTCGTAGTATGCAATGGGATTCTGGGCAGTTTGGGCATGATATGGGGGAGAATGTTTCCAAACCTTCATGTGGCGATGTTCATGAAGGTGTTAAGATGATCGCCAACATGGTTAAGTGGTTTCTTACAAGCTTCCATGTTAGGATAAAGAAGTTGATTGTTGCATATGATCCGTGTTTAGAGAAGGATGAAAACAAGGTGGGGTCAAATGTGACTTTGGTTTTTCGAATATCAGAAATAGAATGTGGAACTTGTATTGCTGAAGATGCTAGCTTGAATGGTGATGCAAGTGCTGAGAACTTTCTTGGAATAAGTCGTCTAACAAACTTTGTGAAATTTCAAGGAGCAGTTCTTGAACTTCTTCGTATGGACGATGTTGGCCAACAAACAGGCTCTTCATGTACATCAGGAATGCCCTTTACTGATGTAGTTTCCAAGTCGCTCTCCATCAAATGTGAGAACTTCAATCATGACATGGAAAAGAGGTGGATTTTCAGGGAATATAAAATTGAGTATACCCTGGAAGAATGGTTCATTAGACATTCGCAAAGTGGATGTAGATGTCTGTATTGATCCTATAGAATTAAAATTTCAGCCAAGCACAATTAAATGGTTCTTAGTTTCATGGGAAACCTATAAGAAGTTTGATAAGGATCGGAGGGTTCATATGATTCACAAGTCATCAGACTCAGTTTACTTTAACGCAAGTTCTCATTTCTATTCATTGCCAAGCGTTTCTTCTCTTGTTGCCCCCGATATTCATGGTAGCTATTCTTCCAATTTATCTTCTTTGAATGGACAAGATTCTGTTACCGAAACTACTCTACCTGGCTCACATCTTATACTGGATTGGGTGCCTCATCCTGTCAACAAAAACCAGAAAGATGGTATTGGAGAAGTTGATTTAGGGGCAAGGTTGGTATTTCAGTCTGTGCTAGTAATATACTGAAGTGGATTTAAGAGGAAGTAACTTGTGATAGTCCTATAAGAGACATCTAGAGTCTGATTAGTTATTTCGTAATGTTGCAGATTTTATATCAGACAAAAGTATTACAGATTCTGCATCATTCCTTATCTTAACTAATTCTTTTTTCCAAATACGATTTCCAATAATCCTAAGCACTACACTTTATAAATGAAAATCAAGCTTCCTATAACCTTTTAGTTCTATAGCCATATTTGTCCATTATGCATTACTTGCTTACCATATAGTTTGGTCTCAATTAATGCTAATAATTCTTTTGTGTTTGTGCTCTGGCTATTTGCAGTGTGAACCAATTTTTTGAATGCTTTGATGGAATGAGAAATTCTCAATCCGCCCTAGGAAGCAGTGGGATGTGGAACTGGACTTGTTCTGTTTTCAGTGCTATAACTGCTGCATCAAATCTTGCTTCTGGGACTTTGCAGGTTCCTTCTGGTATGTATTTTTTCTATTTCCATGTATTAAAGGTCAGAGAGATGTGTACATGACATCCATTTTTTTTTTCTTTAATTTGCATATGCATTTGCTGTGTGGTAATCTTGGTCAATTTTCTTTAAGATGTATGAAACTATAATTTATACCCTTATATTTATGTGCAGAACAACAGCATGTCCAAACCAATCTTAAAGCAGTTTTTGCTGGAGTTTATATTGTGTTATCCTTTCATGATGAAGATGAGAAGCAGTCATATGATGGAAAAGGTGATCAAATAAATGTTGAGTCACATATTCATTGTCTGGGTGCCGAATGCAGAGATATTTCTCTTGTTGTGCAGGTGATAATTGTGCTTCTGGTATTCTCTTCCATTTCATGTTTCATAGTCTCTCCCCTACACTTAGTGGGTCTTGCTATTTTCCTTCTATGCTAACATTACACTTCAATGAGTTAACAGGTTTGTCCTCAAGAAACAAGGGTTGATGGAACAGTGAAGAAAATAGATGTTGCCGACTACTTTCACAATGACACCGATGTGATGAACTTCCACTTAAGGGAGGGTGGCAAATATATTGACAGTCAAACTGTTTCTGTTCAGCATCTGCAAGACGAAGTTCTTGGTGCTCTACCTCCATTTGCCCCATCTGCAAAAGTTCATGATATGGATGAATCAATTGGGATAATTGATGTGGACGTTCCTTTTGGGAATAAAGATGATGTGGTCAAAATCTCTTTGCTTAGGACTTCAGGTATCACTCATTGCCAATGCACTATGAGTACAAACCCATCACATGCCAGTGTAGCGGGTTCAGCATTGTTTTCATTGAAACTGCCTCCTTTCATTTTCTGGGTGAACTTCCATTTGATAAATATGTTATGGGATCTTTATAACGAAGTTGTTAGTTCTCTTGAGATGACTAACAAAAAGAATAGGTCATGTGAGGTGGTTGATGAGAAGCATAGGTCTTCTCATGGGGATGTGAAAAAAGGCTCTTGTCCTCCTGTTACTACCGTGTCTGCAACAGAAAGTTTTCACGGGGATATATCAATCCCTGATGCTAGGGTAATACTATGCTTTCCTTTTAAAGGTGGTAAAGACATTGGAGGCTACTTTTCCTGGAATCAATTCATTGCTCTTGATTTTTCTTCACCATCAACTTTTAACAAGGGAGTAGTTCAACACCCTTGTGCAAATTTGGAAGGGACTTCTCAGAAAAGGTTTTCTTCAACAGCCATACGCTCTTTGAACTTGAATGTCGGTGATCTTGATATTTACATGGTTAGCTCTACCTTTAAAGACGATGTTGGAATCAACTCCTGCAGTACACAGGGGAAAAAAATGTTTTTCACATAACATTTTATCGGTCAGCAACAGAACTGGTCGTCTTTCCGTCATTAGTATGCTTTGGCAAGATGGTCCTGTGACCGGTCCTTGGATCGCAAAAGAGCCAAGTTCTTAGCTACTTTTGAGGAAGACAGGAGCAGAAATAAATTCAGGGGAAAAGGTTGTGAGTTTGCCACTGTAAATACTCTGAAAGATCTGGAAGATAGATATTCTCGAACTCGAGAAGAGATAGTTTTGAGCTCCGCCTTTTTCTTGCATGTTCGTGTATTTCCAGTTGCCATCAATCTTGACAGTTCTCAATACCGTGGTTTACATGAACTCTTAAACCAGATAATTAGTGGACTATCATGTGTGGCCCATGACAAAATTGGTAGCAGTGGAGAATCTTCTGGGTGCCAAACATCAGTAATTGTGGAGTGTGATTCCATAGAACTCTTAATTGAACCAGATATCAAGGAGAATATAAAAGGCTCTATGGAAAGTGAACTTCCTGGATCTTGGAATTCATTAAAACTGAGAATTCAGAAGTTCAGTTTGCTCTCAGTCTCTAACATTGGAGGCATTAAGGATGCCAGTTTTTTTTGGCTGGCCCACGGTGAAGGTTCATTGTGTGGTTCTGTGACTGGAGTGCCAAGTCAAGAGCTTCGTCTAATCTCGTGTAGCAATTCTTCAATGAAGCGTGGTGATGGAGGAGGTTCAAATGCACTATCTTCTAGATTAGCTGGTTCTGATATTATATACTTGTTGGAGCCAGAGACCTCCCACGGCTTTACATCTGTTACTGTCAGATGCAGCACGATTGTGGCAGTTGGTGGTCGCTTAGATTGGTTGGATGCAATAATTTCATTTTTTAGTTTGCCCTCTCTTGAAATTGAGAAGCGGGTGACAATAGTTTGCAAAAGGGGGATTTAATTGTTCCTTCCAAAGCTTCTTTTGTTCTTAATCTGATTGATGTAGGTCTGAGCTATGAGCCCTACTTTATAAATTTGATGGTCCACAGTAATGCTCTTGATTCTGAGTTGGGTTCTACCAAATTAAATGAAGAAACAGACATCCAATATGTTGCTTGTTTGTTAGCTGCATCGTCATTAGTTCTTTCGAACACAACTGTGGCGAATTCCATGGACAATGACTACAGAATTAGAGTGCAAGATCTAGGTCTTCTTCTTTGTGCAGTGTTGGAGCCTAAGAAACTTGGTGGCACTTACAGTGCACAGCATCTTCATGAGATTGGTTATGTTAAAGTTGCTCAAGAAGCTCTCCTTGAAGCAGTTTTAAGAACTAACAGCCAGAACAGCCTTCTCTGGGAGTTGGAATGTTCAAAATCTCACGTTAACGTGGATACTTGCCATGACACCACCTCTGGTCTGATACAATTGGCTACTCAACTTCAACAACTTTTTGCCCCTGATATGGAGGAATCTCTTGTACATTTGCAAAATCGGTACAATAATGTGCAGCAGGCACAAGAGGGGAATGATTTCATCGATGACAATAGGATATTAAATAGTGATTGTGCCTCATCAACTTCTCAAATGAATATTTTAACTGCAGATGCAAATACTAAATCTGGGTCGGCGGGTTTGATGGATGAGATATCTGAAGATGCATTTCATTTAGATGGGAATCAGACCTGCCAATTTGATTGTACTGGGTCACAATTTCCTATTTTATTTGATGATGCTCTCCTTCGAGAGGCGTGTAGCTTAAGTGTTGAAACTCCGGAGAATATCTCCTCTGATCTGTCCGTTAATGGATCAACACCCCTTTTAGCATTAGAAAACAGTCAAACCTCATCTCTGCAGACTGGTTGCTACCCAGAATTTATAGAAGGTTACTGTTTGGCTGACTTACGCTCTCTGTCAGAATTACCTTTAGGCAGACAGTCATCACCTCAGAATTTTAAATGCAGACCCAGAAATGTGAGGGATGAAGATCTTGGGAAAGGAAATTGTGGTTGGTATGGTGATGCCCATTTTAGAATTGTAGAAAATCACTTGTCAGAAGCAAGTGTGCAAACTACCGTGAAACAAGCTTTAGAGGGCAAGCTTTCAGCTTTTGAATCTGCAGGATCTGATGATTTTGGGAAGGCCTTGGGACGTGTGCTTTTTAAGAACATTAATATCTCATGGAGAATGTATGCTGGTTCTGACTGGCATGAATCAAGAACAAATGGTGAGGACACCACAAGCACACATGGAAGGGATATGACTGTATGTTTAGAGCTTGCATTGTCTGGGATGCAATTTCAATATGACATTTTCCCAATTGGTGGAATGTCTGTATCAAAACTTTCTCTTTCAGTCCAAGATTTCCGTCTCTATGACAAGAGCAGAGATGCACCTTGGAAACTGGTAATTTTGAATTCATTGGGTTACGTTAAATTGGGCCATTTACCTTATCTATTTTTTTTGAAAAATATCTGAAAATTTTCTTCCTTGATTTGGAAGGTGCTGGGATATTATGAATCAAAAGATCATCCTAGAGAATCTGCTTCAAAAGCATTCAGGCTGGACTTAGAAGCTGTCAGGCCGAATCCTGTAACTCCACTTGAAGAGTACAGGTATAATTTCTGCTTTAGCTGTAATTCATATGGAAGTCTTTTTAAGTGATGGCAATTATTTGACTGAAAAATTTTATTTTTAGAGTTCTGTTTACTTAAATTAATGTATACTTGTTCTGGAAAAAAAGAAGTGAAAAAAGGGAACTAAATTGGGACCTAGCTAATTCGGTAAGCGGGTGTTTATGTTGGAAAGCTCTAGTTAGGCTGAATGGAACGGTGGCAACTTCCAAAATGGCATTGTCAGTCATCTATTCGATTTTGGTTTTCTACCTAATGTTCATGATGATATGTAGCGATTTCCAATTTTTAAGGTCAATAATGAACTCTAGTTCTTTTGAAAAATCTTTATCTTTCTCCAATCATTCTTTGTGAGTCAATATGAAAATTTTAAAGGTCCAGTGTCTGCATAAAGTGCATATGAGTTTGATACATATACATGTTACAATTGCTATTTCCTTTGAAAGAAAAGTTGTTGTTTACATTTTCCATCAGAAATTTCAAATCTACAGTTGTTTTTCCTACAGGACATAATTACATTACTGGTCTCTTGTCATCTTCTGTATGCCCTATACTTGTGACTAACTGACTATTGCTCTCCTTAAATTGCTGCGTGATTTCAAAGTTCTATCAGTGATGAAGCACCTAGATATATGTTTTCTTTTCTTTTTCCTTTTTAAAGAGATTATTTGACGCTGAATCTGCGACTTATTTTTTCAGATTGCGTGTTGCTATCCTTCCAATGCTATTGCATCTTCATCAACGCCAGCTTCGATTTTCTCATTGATTTTTTTCAAGCTAAAAGCCCGTCAGTTGTGAAGTCCCCAGCTTGTCATAAAGATTCATGTGATTCAAGTTTGTTGGCGACAAGGAGGAAAAATCTTGCTGGGCATACAATTGCAGATGAAGCATTGCTTCCTTATTTTCAGGCAAGTGGTGTTTAACTCATATCTTTTACATGTCATGATTTATTCCATTGTATTCTGCAATTTTATTGGCATTTCAGTTCATGTTTAGTGTCTAGTTTTTGATTACAGACAATCTGAATGCTGATTATCTATTTTTTTTTTTCAGAAGTTCGATATATGGCCCCTTCTTGTTCGAGTTGATTACAGTCCTAGCCGTGTGGATCTAGCGGCACTAAGGGGTGGAAAGTATGTAGAACTTGTAAATCTTGTACCCTGGAAGGTAATTTTTCACTCTTTTATCTTATCCATCATGTGAGTTGGTTATTGTCTTATTGTGTTTCAAGAGATACTTGCTTAGATCTGTTAATGAGTTCTGTTATATCATGCTTAAATAAATTCTGGTGCAGGGGGTTGAGCTGCAGCTTAAGGATGTTCACGCAGTTGGCATCTATGGTTGGGGAAGTGTGTGTGAGACAATTCTAGGGGAGTGGTTGGAAGAAATATCCCAAAATCAGGTTTTAGTTGTATTTATGTTGCCTTTGAGAATATTAAGATTTTGTTAGCCCCTTGCATATTTTATATAATTTAATAAATCTTGCTTTTCCATTGTAGATTCATAAATTGCTGCGAGGTTTGCCCCCAGTTCGGTCATTGGTTGCTGTTGGTTCTGGTGCTGCAAAGCTGGTTTCATTGCCTTTTGAGAACTACAGGAAAGATAGGAGGGTACTCAAAGGAATGCAAAGAGGTAACTGTATTATGATAAGCTCATTCGTCTAAAATTTTCGAAAGTTTTTTAATTGTTATTTTTTGATTCAAACGCTCAATATGCACTGTCAATAACAGCAGAGTAAATTTCTTTTTCAGGTACTATTGCATTTCTTAGAAGTATATCGCTTGAAGCTGTTGGGCTTGGGGTTCATTTGGCAGCAGGGGCTCATGACATTTTGCTTCAAGCCGAATGTATTCTTATGAGCGTTCCTCCTTCTGTGTCATGCCCTGTACAAGACAAGACAAAGACAAATGTAAGATGTAATCAGCCAAAAGATGCCCACCAAGGAATCCAGCAGGTGAATTTTTCAGTTTGCTTTGGGTCTTACATTGTTGCTTTGCTTGTAACGGAATTCAATATGTATGGAGGAATTAAATAGTCTTTGTATGATGTTTGGTCAGGATGATTATGTTTCTGACTTAATAATACCAATTGGTTATATGGTTTGTGATATTGATATGATTGTAGGTGGTGCAAAACTAACTGCAGCATGATGAGTATTCTTTATAATAGGTTTTCCTTTTTAGTTTTTCAAGGTGCTAATTTTGTAAACTTTTACTGAATTTAATCAAGGAAAAGGTGTTAATATTCTTAATTTTTGATAGGCTTACGAGAGTTTCAGCGATGGCCTTGGGAGATCTGCTTCTGCTTTAATTCAACAACCATTGAAAAAGTACCAGCGAGGAGCTAGTGCTGGATCTGCTTTGGCAACTGTTGTACGGGGAGTTCCTGCAGCTGCTATAGCTCCAGCTTCTGCTTGTGCAAGCGCTGTACATTATGCTCTACTTGGCATCAGGAATAGGTACCTTTCTTATTTTGCTTTTCAATTTAGATCATCATTTGTAAGTATAATAACTTTCTAACTTGGAATTGAAAAATAATCTTTCTTTAACATTTTTGCATTGCAGCCTTGATCCTGAGCATAAAAAGGGAATCCATGGAGAAATATTTGGGTCCTACTCAGCCAAGGGAACGAAATTGATGGTGGCATTCGATAATCATGATAACATCAATCTCATTACTCTACAAATTCCATGCACCTTGCGTGTGATCTCAATGTTGCCTTAATTCCATCACATGCCTGATCAAAGATCTCCCAATTCCCCACCAGCTAAAGGTAATTATTGGAGAGATTTCTGTGCAAGTGTGGTAGACTCTCCATGAAACACGTAAGTTGATCCTCTTTCAGAAATTGTTGTTATTTATAGGGCTTCTGAAGAGAAAACTATGTTTATGCTGTAAATGCATTGTGTACCTTTTTTCTGGAAGCTGATAATGCTTAATCGATATCTGGTTGCAGGTGTACAGAGAATGGAGACCATTAATAGATTCTTTCCCGTCGACATAAGTGAAGATGGAATTTTTGTACAAAATGTAAAATACCTCTGCTGCTGCTGCTTATAAAATTTATACCTTAACGGATGTGTTGTATAATTATAGGGATCCAATTTTATAGCTAATTGTAGAGTGTTATTCTTTCAAAGCCTTAGTGACAATGTATGTATATCATTAGTTTGCTGTATATAGCTTATGATCTTATTTTTCTATAAAATAAAAAAAAGTTTGATTATTTATACAATATCCAACAGAAATGATCCAACTGGTTGAAATTTTATCGGAGACGACTGTGGCAAGGCAGAAACTCCGTTGTCAGTGCAGTAATCTGTTTTTATATTTGGTTTTAGGGGATGACATATTTTTGGATACTTCAATGTTAATTATCTCACAAGCTGTTGTGTTTGTATTTGTGACTGCAAATGCAGCCAACTTGTAGACAGCGAGCTCTGCCGTTCTTGAGCATTCTGAGGAATATCTGAGATGCAGGCCAAAGCTTTGTTTCTTGTACTGGACATTTAATGTTTATTACTCAGTAACTGACCTATTCTATCCCTTGATGAGGAATAAGAGAGAATTACTGTAAAAATAATGGAGATGCTTGATTCGTTTTAATTTTTGGTCTTTAAGTGGCAAGATTTGTAAACTAGGAAGAAGTTTCGAATACTAATTCTTTATTTAGCAACATAATATTTCTGTTCATGTGCAGAAACCCTTGAATATTAGAGTTAAGATCTGTATTTCTGCTAACTCTTATCAGTCATGACCTGTCTATGCTAAAATAGATCAAATCTTTGACTGAAATGATCTTTACTGGGAGAAGAGACTCTGGTTGAAAAGAGAAAAAAAGATAAGGTCCTAATAAGGGAAAAGAGTAATATTAGGCATACAAAGAATCATGCAAAGAGTTAAATCCAGTTCTTGAAAGAAGAGAAAAAGAGAGAGAGAAAGAGGTAATCATGAATTTCAAGGGCTGGATTTGATTCTTTATATAGTTCTTTGTATGCCTTTTTGTAAAGTTAGTATTACTCTAAGGGAAAATACGACATGAAAATGGAGAAAAAGGGGAAAAATAAACTGTGTTCTGAGAAAAAATTAATAAATAGATTACAGTAGTCAATACTTCTAATACATGGAAAGTTCTTAAACTGCAAACATTTGTACAGAACAAAACAGGCAAATAGCTTCTCTATTTCAGAATTTTCCCTGGGAGAGGAGAGGGATAGGTGGTTCTGCTTTTATAATTAACTGAAAATAATAAAGCTAAGTAGAAAAAATAGCAGAAGCTGAAGATAAAAAGTAAAAACTATTCTGCAAAAGGAGCTCTCCATAGTCCAATCCCTCTGAAAATGGCACTGTTTTCTATAGAATGAATCTCTCTTGGCTTGTCATCATCCTCCCTGGAATCAAATTCCAGTCTCTCTACAATTCAACCCTCCTTCAAGTAACAGTTCCTGAAACCAAGAAACCAAATTTAACCCAGTTGCAGAACAGCTTGAATAATGCACAGAACAATCAAACAGTGACAGAAATGAAGTAAGTTTGTATGAATTTATCAGCTGAAACTAGATTTGAAATCTCACCTGAATTGTTTTGCCAACAGTAACAGTGTCTTCATCATCAGCAAATGCAGGCCTTGGCTCTTCAACAACTTCCTCCAAAACATTTCTATCTCCTTTTTTTGACACAATGTGACCCTTCCTCAGCCCCAATCTCTCTTTCCACCAACCAGAAATCTTTGGCACTCTTGGCAAAACCACCTCCTCATCATCAACCAGCAGTTCCTCTCTCAAAGTCATCTTCCTCCCAGAATTATCCTTCAAAGGCACCAACATCCCCTTGAAGAAAATCTCATCTGCAGGTTTCATGTTATAGTTCCTTACTGAGAACTCAAAATCTGCAGAAACTGGTGCTTCCCTATACTTGTTTTCTTGCTTAGCAGTCCTGTTGGGTATCTGCAAAATCATTTGAGAAAGAGATTCTTGGGTCCATAGAGTGCTCATTGTTGTACATGTTTAAGCATGCCATGGACATTCAAACCCACCTAGAACACTGATACTTTCAGATGTTTACAACTTATTCTCTCTTATTTACAGTGCCAGAATCCTAAACTAGATCTTTGAATTTATATAAAGCTCAAAGCTTGAAGTTTTCTGCACATGTTTAGTTTGACATCTCATGTTACTCGGATTTGTCACTTTGTCATTGACAGATACACTATTACTCACTCCATTTCTATAAAATTATTATCTTTCTCTTAAGTTAAGCAACTGATTTAACATTGTTAAACTAGTAATTTAAGTGACTGCTGGACAAACTGACAAGGCCTATTGACCCTGAGATTCAGCCTCTTGTGGGCTAATCATGTTTATTTAATCCTTAAAATAAACCACAATTATTTAAGTTTTAAGCACTTTTATTTGTTTCTTGCATGTTGATTACACTGGATTGGTGGGTCAAGCACTTCAGTCAGGATGTGAACCTTGTGTCGAAACAGAACTTCTCGAAGGTCCATCCTTATAACTTTAAGTAAATTTTGGTAATGGATAGTTGTTCATCTGCTTTGTCGGCAGCCCCTCAAGTAAATCATGAGTAAAAGTACTACCTTTACGTCTAACGGAAGGACTGTGAGTTGAAGCTATGTACAACCCCTTTGATTCGTTCTTATTGTTGAGCTACCTATGAGTGGGTTATAAAACAATTTTAATTATTTAAGGAAAAAAAATCACTTCTAAAGGCATAAAGAGAAGTATAATTATTGGGCAATTTGGGATGGATTAAACAAGGAACTCCCAAGCATTGTATAAGGAAAAGAAATCAAAAGCAGTTGGCTTCTTTCATTTTGCTATCTTTTATTTTTTTAAAGTTAATGAGGTAATGAGCATGTGATCCTGATTCCAAGTTCAAAAACAGACATGTAAAGAAGCAAGTAATAAAAGATTTGGTAGTTGATGTTTCCATTATTTTCATCTTCCAACCTTAAGCCAGTCAGGAAAATAAAAACTTAATCTTAATCACACTTCACATTCTTTGATTATAAAATGACTGAATTTTTATATTACATTTTTAACATTTTTTTGGCCCCCACCCCAGAGCACTGATACTAATCCTTAGGGCACAACAACCCATGACGGCCCAGGAAAATCATGGGCAAATGTACTACTTTTGTGTTCAATGGAAAAATCGAACTGGGAACTATGAGTTCTCCCCATTTACAACCCCTTTGTTTGCCCTTACCGTTGGGCTACTCATAGGTGGGTTACATTTTTAACTTTATTAGTTCAGTTTCAGTGTATACCATTGGATTGATCGATAAGAAAAAGTATTATATTATGACTTTTTATCAATCAAATAATAAACTCATTTTAGGTTTAGTAACATTATTGATTAAACATAAATTCATTAGACTAATCGACAAAAGAAAAATATAAGAGTTTATTTGATATACGAATATACCCTTTTGAAATCGATTAAATATTAAACGTATACCTGATTATCAAAAAGAATTATATACCTCTAAGATTATTCAAAACCGTCTTTTAAAAAATTAAAAACTCCTCTAATAAAGGTGTATCCAGTACTTTTTTATAATTGCGATACGTTAACATTAGTGGAATTTACATAAATGTAAGAAATAAACTCAAAATATAATGTTTTTGTTTGTTTTCACTTCTCTAGTCCCAATCTAAGTAGCAAAAATGAAATTATTAGAGTAGATCCATGTGAGTAGAGCTGGTTTAGTGCTAATCTGACCATTAAACAAATTGAATTATCTCAAATCTTACCAACACTAACAAAAAATAAAACACTAGTTTAAGCCATGATTTGACTATTAATTAGTAGCATGTGCATATGAGAAAAAAGCACCATTTATTCTTGAATCTTGATCCATCCATTGCCTTTACCTATTGACCTCCACATGGAAATATGGAATGGATCATATCCCCCTCTAATACCAAATTTTACAAATGATTCACCAAATGGGTTTCTGCCACGTGGTCTATTCTCTCATCCTACAAACTCTCTCACAAGTTTTTGTAGCAAGCTTATGGGAAGTAGAGAAAAAACATAATCTAAGGGCAATGTCTCCCCTTTGGTCTCCCATTTTGTGAGCAAAACTTGTCTTTTGTGTTGTTAATCTAAGAAGAATTTTATCCCAAATTTTGTGTTCAAACTTCAAACCCACAAGGGCTCGGTTTACAATGTTAGATCATGGCGAAGGGAAAAAAAGTCCTCTCAACTTTGTTTAATTGGGTGCTCTGAATTTTGCCTAAATTTGGTCTTGTAATGTCCCCTTCATCTACTATAATAGGAAGGAAACGGAGCATGATTATAAGTAATTGCAATAGAAAATAAAATGTCTTCTGGGAATTTTATTCTCAGTATGGGGAGGCAAATCTATCCCTGCAAAAACCATTTAGTTGACTCTAGATCATGTGATGAGATAACTTTACCCATAAAACTCACAAATCAAGAGGTTTTTAAGTAGTGTTTTTGGTATGCCATAAACTAGAAGAACTAAGTAATTGTTCACGAGAGATCAATCCTTTTTCGTATATATGAAATATGGGATTTCACCGATTTGATTCTTAGGAAATCTTGAATCGGGCCATTTGTACTTCAAGAAAGGAAACACAAAGAGAGAAGAAATTTGCATATGCAAGGGATGAAAGAGTACCACATTTTCATGAAATGTTATTTAATGCATTAATTTAATATTCTATCAGCTTAAAGTTTGATGAAAATGAAGCTCGAGAAGTGCAAAAAGATCCTTGTTCTTGGACCTGATAAGAATCTATTCCCATTCCCACTTTAAACCAACAAAGAATAGCTGATGTTTCCATATTGTGTTATCGATGCACATGCTAATACCTACTTAAAGCACAGCACATTGATTCAACTTCATAGATCTCACAAAACCATTACTTAATTTGTCTAGCAACTATAAACAATGAGGATAATTAATTATTTTAAGCCGCCAAAACTTTATGTGAAATCATCGTCATGTTCTACATTTTCAGGAGATAATCTTTTAAGGGGTAATTGATTAACAAGTGAGAGTTTAGGCTTTACTGTACCTTTTAGAGAAGTTCTCATTGAATTCACAGTTCCCTTTTGCAAAGAAGGCTGGGAAGAAAATGTGATATTCCTAGAATTTTTGTTTGAAGAAATAGATTGTAGTAGCCTATGATGTTGAGACAATAGATTGGATTTTCGGTCTAGGTTTTGCTTGAGATTACTCTGGTTCTTGTCTCCTTCTGTTCGCTCTATCTTCGGGCTTACGTTTGATTCAATTGGCACAAGCTTCCCATCTACTTGGTTTGTGAAAACAAATGTGACCTGCGAAATTGGTAAAACTGTGAATACTCTGGATCTATTTACAGGCAGATAATGAGCAAATATGAATGCACTGATTATTGTAGTTATGTTTGATATGTTAGTGCTAAGGCATTCTCTACATATTTGATTAGTAACACATAATCTTAAAAACAATTTTCATATTTAAGTATGTTAAGAGTGAATAAGTATTCCTAGTCTGGAAACCATTTAACTCTGAAAGTACTTACAACAGGCCCAGTCATATGCTTCACCTAGTTTTTCCATGCTTCACCTAGTTTTTCCATATTTTATGTAAGTTATTTATGTTTTCAGTTAAAGATTAGATGATTAACCTAAAAAATTTACCAGGCACAGCCACACAGTTATTTTGTGAGCAACTTAGAGGAATTCTTTTTCCTTAGAAAATGAAAATTGAGTAGATATGAAACTTCAGACAAATAGCAAACCTCATCACCAGCTGAAGCTTGAAGTATAGCATCAGGCACAGACATTGACTGAAAATGATGCCCCCAACTATTTAAATCTTCTTCAAGTGGAGTTCCTACCTGAAACAATTTTGAAGAGAAGGTAAGAATGATATCAAACTTTTAAAAACTAAAATTAGACACCAGTAAATGCAATGATAATGCAATGAA
This sequence comes from Pistacia atlantica, assembly GCA_026229545.1. Lineage (NCBI taxonomy): Eukaryota > Viridiplantae > Streptophyta > Magnoliopsida > Sapindales > Anacardiaceae > Pistacia > Pistacia atlantica. Next base: position 23,564,224 of record JAPEIT010000015.1, on the reverse strand, counting down.
TCTGGTGATCAACCTGTTTCTCTGAGCTCTTTAACTTGTGCAAGCATCCAGCAATTCCAGCAAAACCACCAATATCAGGAATGCCTTCATCAGACTGAAATTTTCCATGTCCTGCTTCGTTTTCATCTCCCTCTCCTATGCTCTCAGGTACATCTTCATAATTTTGGCAACGAGTGCAGTTCATGTTCTCATGAATTTCAGACCTTCAAGTACAATTTTAACAAATTATTACACATAAAGATGAAATTCAGCAACAATTTCATGCTGCAATGGCAGGAAATGGAATGCGAAAGCTAAGAAACATTTTAATACAGTTAAAATGACAAGCTTAGAGGTTCAAAACAGATAACTTTAGTGTCAAAAATGATCCAAAATGATTCAGGTTAACAAATAATTCTCAAATCAATAATTTAATATAGATGAACTCCTCATCTTGTACTACTATGTGTCAAATTGCAAATATTATCCAGGAAAGTAACCTCATAATTATTTGGTTTTAAGCAATTATTTACAGTTGTTTCTTTCAAATGCAGCAGACAGACCAAGGAAAATAAATCAGGAAAGTAACACTACTAGGTTGATGTCATTTTATATTACTCAATCTAAACTTGAAACTGTTCTATTTATATTTCTTGTTTTAGTTGTGATAGTACTACACCTATATCATCATCAGCAATAATATGATTAGTATACAGAACTCCATCAATGATGAAAAATTAAATTGACATTTCTGTAATACATAGAACAGTAGTTTCAGCTTCAGAAAATAAAATGTACCTAACATTCTCGTGAAACGTAAACAGGTCACGTAAATCTTCCATTGAAAGAAAGTTACCCTGCAATTCAAATGCTTTATATCTCATGCATTTAAGAGCAAATTCTGAACTCAGATCATCAAAATGGGGGAGCTAAACAAGAACCTGTGCTGAATGGCTCTCTGTTTGCTCTTGCTGAATGACTTTCTGAAGCCCTTCTTTGGACATTTGACGCTGGTAAACCTAAAGAAATTAAGAGCAAATTCCAAACACAGGTCATAAAAGCTCAACTATCTTTTAGATGTTGAAAATTAACAAAAAACAGTTATTTCATTAACTATGTCGTTGACATATTAAAACCTTTTCTTCAATGGTTCCAGTACTAAGAAATCTATATATGTATACTCTCTTCTTCTGCCCATCCCTCCAAACTCTTGCAGCAGCCTAATTATGGGCAAAACATAACATGCAAACAGTCAGAATATCATGTTATAGGAGATCAGTATGGTTACTTATTAACCGGCATTAGAGTGACTAGTACATTTGAAGTTTAGTATAAGGCAATTACTTGTTTATCATTGGCAGGATTCCAATCAGGATCAAACAAAACAAGTCGGTTACCACCAATTAAATTGAGACCACAACCACCAGCCTTGCTGCTTAAGAGAAATACAAATTGATCCTGCAAATTGTTCAAATCAAACTGTATAAGCCTAGATGCCACACAAAAAACAGCCTAATTGTCAGATGGGTATTTGTACCTTTGATGGATCATTAAATTGGTTAACTAACTTCTGTCTTTTGCTGATCGATGTGGTTCCATCGAGCCTCAAGTAAGGGTACCTTCTTTCACGACACAATTGAGCAAAAAGGTCTAGAGTCTGGTACATTACAGTAAAATTTGATTAAAAATAAATAACCTGGATCCTAATATACTCCATAAAAAAAGATGTTTCTATAAATGATACATAGAATTGTTTATTTCCTTATGCAGTGGTAAGCAAGTTTGATGAGCACAATCAAAGTTTCATTCTAAAAAAAGGAAATTTACCCATTTGCAGTGCCTATCTTTCTGTAGGTTGTTTCTTGAAGGATTAACTCCAGACAACGGAATTCAAGAAATGAATAAATTGCCCGTAATTAGAGTAGCAGTCTATCCTAATAAAATAGGGTTCCAACTACATGATAGTGAAATACATTCCATTCCTATCAAATAAAATACATTCCAGTTCCACTAGCTACAAGGGCTCTCAGGTAATAAGCTTTCACATCGACCAAACAAGTCACTAGATGGCATAATAATATTCCTTGTGTACGGAACTACATACTGTCCCCATGGATGGAGAAGTAATGGAATGTTAAGAGAGTGAAAAGAAAATGACAAACTATAGAAGTAACATGTACAATCATCTATATCTGTATTTCATGTACTATTCTGTTCAGCAGTAACTACCATGTAGTACTACCTGAGTGTAATTTGAGACTAGAACTATTCGGTCATCGGTCCTATGACGTAGATGGGACAGCAACCGCGCCAAGACATGCATTTTTCCAGAAAGTTCAACCCAAGAACCATCACCTCCAGACCATGATCCAGATCTAACAATATCAGGGAAAATAAATCATATATGATCCTACATATTGAACATCAGATATCTATGAATAACGCATATGAACAAGTATATACCTTCCAGAGAACATCTCCGGAGGGAAAAAGCGTATACAGTCCTCAAACCCTGTAGTTCCTGGATTTCCACTTTTTATAGTATCATAGATAAGCTACATAGATAAAGTATCTTCAATAAGAATCAAACAGTCTGACAGTATGTATATAAAACAGAACAGACATTAAATAAAAATATGAAGCATGGACCAGGCTTGAGTGCACTTTCAGTGAAAACTTGTTCCAACGAAAATCTGCTCACTACTATTTATTTATAGCATACAAAGAAGTGATCATATTAGATCCAATGCAACGACAGACAACAGCTAGTATTAATTTAAAGGTATTTCTACAAGACAATATAGCAAGAAATAACATATGAAGTTCAAGTAGATTTTGTCCATAAGATTTTTTTACCTTAGGGTGATTACACAGCTTCTTAAGAGCAGTGATATAAGCCAAAATCTTCGATTGCTTAGTTTCTTCAGAAATTGCCCGTTTAACCTGTGTTCAACAGCAAGAACACAAGAACTGTCAACACTAACGGCCAAATATTAATGCAGATTCTGATCCAGCAGAACTATAAAAGAATGACACTCACATTTTTGGAATGTATAAAGTGGTTATATAGCTCTGACTGGAGAGGAGTCAACTTGCAGCAAACAACTTCAACTATCTAGAAGAGAAACAAATTAACCTCTATAAGTGCATCCACAAATAAACAAATACCCTAACTGGCTGGAGCATCAAGAAATTGTCTTCACGTCACAACACATGGAATTTTGTACAAGCAACACATAATCTTGCAAAGAATATTGAAATGTCATGCAAGATTTTTAGCAACTACAAGTGACAGAGGCAGTTGCACATGTCATACCTTTGGTGGCAAGTGATTTGATAGCAATGCATTAGTCCTTCTCAAAATAAACTGCAAACACATAACTACAGGTCAAATATGAGAAACAATAAAACCAATTCTTCCTTATTTGCAAAAGAATATCAGCAACCCATCAATTACTCTACATAATGCTTTTCTGTTAAGCAGGAATTTCACATTATCATAAAATTAAAAGCTTCAACTAGTCCAACACAAATAGATTCTATAACTCTTAATAAAGCTAGCATCTATAAGTGCATCCACAAATAAACATATAAATTAAATTACCTGATTCACTTTTGCACTTAGTTCTGCAGAGCGCTCAATACCTAGCTTCTTCTCTTCTTCGGTAGCAGTAGGTTCTCTTCCACAAACAACTGGTGTCTTTGTAATTGGAATTAAAGTTCAAACATAGGTTAAAGATACGTTAACGTAGTGAAGTAGAAAATGTATGAGAAAGGACAAGGAAGTTAATATCTTGAAATATCAAGATATAGTATTTCAAATACATAGCATCACACCTCACCTCATAATAACGTCGAAAATATGCAGCATCACCCAAGATTCCAGGATTAGTAAAGTTAACCATGGCAAAGAACTCTTCTAGGTCATTCTGCAAAGGTCCGCATAAAGAAATAAATATAGAATGCAGCAAGAAACTTACTTTTATAACACAGAATCATTGGCAAATGTCTATCACCTGCATTGGTGTTCCAGACAACAATATTCTCCGCTTGCATGATAGAGCAGCTAATGCCTGACCCAGAGAAATGTTTATAATTGATGTCAGCCAACAATGAAAGAAGAATATATTAAAAAACAAAAGGAAGATTTTTACTTTATATGCCATACCCGATTTGTTAATGTCTGTCATTTTTCAGCCTGTGAGCCTCATCACAAATAAGAAGGTCACAAGACTCACTTCGGCTAAATTTTGAAGAATGCATCCGAAATGTTTCATATGAAACAATGAGTACCTGTGGTAGTGATTAGATTAGCACACATTCCTAGAAAATTACCAGAAATTGCAACACGATTTACCTGCAAAGGACTGCAAGGACTTGTGAAACTGTCTATTCCAAAGACAACATCATCTCTGGTGCTTTCACAGAGAGCTAAGAATTGAACTCTGTCTCCAACCCACTTCTTGATCTCAGCCTCCCAATTACTTACAAGACTGGTTGGTGTGACAATGATGGCCTTTTTAACCATTGGCTTTCCATCAAACCCTTGACGTAAGAGAGTATAAAGTAATGTGATTGACTGCAATGTCTTTCCCAACCTGCAGAATTAACACTAAAACCATCAGCCTTGGAGACAACCAAATACAGTAACATTGAATAGAAGGATAAAAAGGAATCCTGCTCACTCAATATTAAGATGTGCCCAGAAAGGACGAATTATTTACCCCATATCATCAGCAAGAATGCATCCATATATATTGGCAGCACTGCATAACCCCGAAACACATTCAAACATGAACTGAACCCCTTCTCTGCATTTCAGTGTAAAAGAAATTAGTATCCATTACAGAAAACCACAACTAAATCAAAACATAATCTAAAACATTGATTTTATAAATCTTCTCATATCTAATAGCATAAAACTTCTGTCAAAAGAAAAACTAAATATTAAGCCCAAATCACTACTTCTCTGAGTATCAATGCTCTACCAATACTTTTCCATGGCCTCCGCAATCAGAATTCAGAGTGACGGTCAGATCAATAAAATATGCCCATTGGTGTTTACACTCTTAATAAAATAAAATTAAAAAAAGGAAAAAGAAGTCTATTTATGAATATATTATTTGAACTACATATAAAAACCCCTAAATCTCACAAAATTTCACAAATTTAATTAAAATTTTACATCATAAACGTTACCTTTGATGGGGTCGAAGAAACTGAACCAGCAACGGATCCACTGATATTGTAACCAAATTATCGCGACCATTCTCAGCTTCCTCTTGTTGCCACAGCACCAAAGGCTTCAACCCCAGGTGGTAACGTCACATTTTCCTCCACTACATCCTTCTCAACCGTCCTTGGTAGATCTAATCTATTGGTTATAGCAACCAACACTGGCCTCTCAGAGCCCCAGGGAACAAACCGTTTGCGTGCCCAAAGACGACGAGCAAGATGTTCGTTCCCGTTATTGTAGCCATCTGAACATGGAGGTTTAAAAGGTTTCCTACAAACGGCCGCCCCTTCCGTAACCGAAAGAACTCTTGGAAGCAGTGATTGTCGTTTCACAACCAGGTTGCCTCTGATCAATTAGAACACCGATATTCAACGAAATTAAATTTCAAATTATTCCATTATTTTGAAATTTGAGCTCATATAAACCCTAGCTCAGCAATTACTAACACGATAAACTAGACACTCCACATAAAACTTCTAACATTTAGGTTATTTATTAAAAAAAAAAAAAAAAAAAGAAGATCGAAATTTCACCTGACGAGAGCGTCGACATTCTTCGACTTCCTATCTTCATCAGACGGCGGAGATTCTGCCACGCATGCTTCTTCTTCTTCTTCCATCGTCATCATTATTATTACCATTATAATCTTCGTCATCACCATCAACAGTGAATTCATCGCTTGAATCGGTTGTATCTGAAGCTGAGAGAATTTCTTCTTCTTCGTGTTCCATGAATAATGAATTGTTAATTGATATCTGGAGAAGGAGCTCGTCCGCTCTTTAAAATCGCCAATTTGGCGGTAAAATGAAGGAAACAAAAAAAAAAAAAAAAGTGACGTTGTGATGATTTGGGGGGTGTTTGGTAGCGAGAGGGTAGTGTTCTGTAGCTGGATTAGGATATTCATGGACTTATTAGTTGTTCAAGGAATTTGTACTTTAACATATTTTTTTTCCTTTTCCTTGGTTATTTTATTATAAGAGAATGAAATATAGTCGTGGATTATCAAAACATCGTTACAACACTATTTTTTTTATTGGTAGTAGGGTGTTCAGGCCAACTAATTATTGAGATCTATTAAACACTTTATAAACTCAATTAAAATGTTCGGACCAATTAATCATGGGATCCATTAAATACTCTACAAGTTTAATGAGTCAGGTAAGTTACAGATATAATATGTGATCATTTTATGTGACTCAAACACAAGACATCCTGGAATAACCTAGAGTCTTGCCATCCAACCACAAGCCAAATGGTTTACACTTTACACCACCATTATTAAGACAATACAATTGGAATTTCATACTAAAAAGGGTAACACCCACCCTCGGGTAGCTCAAGTGGTAAGACAAGCGTTATGATGTCTGATTAAGGCGTACAGTCTTAGGTCTGAATCCCTGACTCTCAAGATTTTAGTTGAGGTATGCACAAACCAGTCTGGACTCCTATTTCAAAAAAAATAAAAAATAAAAAAGCATGTTCATGAAACGTTGACCATTGCATTGTGTGTACATTTTCAAAGCATTTGTAGATTGTATGGAGGATAGGGTAGGAAGAAGGTGGAGGAAGAAGACTAGAAGATGGGTTAGTCGATGAATAATTAACAATGACTATTGACCTTGGTTGGGACAACAAACCACTAACTAATTCATATTTCAACTTAATTAACAATGACTATTGACCTTGGTTGGGACTTCGGACCAACAAACCACTAACTGAGTTATTCATATTTCAACTTTTTATGCCTGAAAAGTTTAGGGCTTATGTAAACTCTCATCAGCAAGAGCCAATCAAGGTTCAGAAAGATTTTGTGTCATCTAGGCGCTGTCACGTCGCGCAGTGACGCAAGGGTTATGGTTCCTGTCAGTGCAGTAGGTGAGTGACAGGCTTGCAAGCGGTTAAGGATTATCCACCTGTCTAAACCCTACGTAATTTGAAGGATATTTCTCATGCAAATAACCAATGGGATGTAAAGAAAGGATTTGCACGACACCTACCCACTTGCAGACTTATAATCATTACCTTGAAATCTCCTACTATAAATAGAGGACATCCTTTTTATCTATGAGATTGGCTAATCTTAGTCTAAAATAGTTTACACATTCTCTCTCTCTTTGTATGATCATTAGATTATAACTCAGTTCGCTGCACGCGACCTGATTTTACTCATTTATTAATACAATAGTAATAAACGTAAGATTCACTTTTAAGTATTCGAACTACTTTAAATATCGCTTCTCATTCATTTTTCACTTCATGTTTCCTTATCACGTGTGATTTCTAAGTTCCTTAGCACTTTACACGTATGAGTCATTAGTGTTAAAATCAAGTATCAACACAACTTAATGAAGTTGCATATGCAGAACTATAATCTAATAATGGCATGATGCTAACCATCGATGTCACCAAGACAGTATTAATCTAGAAAGCTGTTATTACAAGTTAAAGAGTTTTATAATAATTGAATTATGACCAGTCTTCTTCTGGTGGTATTATTAATAATAAGATGGGATGCTTCTAGCCAGCCTTCCCAGAAAGCCACTTACCAACCGGTTTCTTCTTTTCAAGTTACCATATTTTGAATTCATATCAGATATCAGTAAGGTATTCTGATATGAACTAGGGGGAGTCAGGTTCATTACAGTAACTATTCAAAGCCATTAATCACTCGCAGTTTATAAGTTGCTTCAATACTTCTGTGACAGTGGACAACTTACAATATTTACCGTTTTCGTTTTCCATACTGCATCATGGTGTATAATAATTTATACAAACTTCATCTTCAGGTTCATTAAATTAACAATTCTACGTTGGAATATTGAATAATTCCTATTTTTAATAATCCACTTGTATCTCCCCAGAGATGCTCCAGGAAACTGCACTGCTGACAAATACAGCGCTTAATGACTCATCACCAAAAAGATATTGAAAAAAACTTTCCTAGAATTTGATTATGCCCTTTGATCTTTCAGTAATGGAGATAGATAATTGGCCAACAGGTGATAATTAATATAATATCAGCTTCTGAGTTGACCACGCAAGAGTGACAACTTTTCCACAGAATAAACAAAGACTTCCCCCATATATTTATTAGCCAGGAATCGTTTTGATCCTGCTGGACAAGAAAACTACCGCAAGTTCTTCATCACAATCCTTCTATTTCCAGTATGTATCCTTCTCAAAATGATATTCACACATACACAACTGACGGGCATCCAGGGCCAGTCCCAGTTTCAGGAATTCCAAACCCCAGTCCAACACAACCCTATCCTCATCCTCAAGCTCCATATATCTCCTCCGGCGTGCGGGTTCGTGTACCGGGGAAATGGTCTACTGGTCTTTGCCATTGTTGTGATGATGTAGCCAATTGTAAGCTCATCAAAACTCAGTTCGATCAATAATAATTACTGGCTTTAATTAACCCCATTTTTCTTTTTTTTCTTGTTTTTTTTGGTTCAGGTTTTGTCACTTGCTTTTGTCCTTGTATAACGTTTGGACAGATTGCCGAGATAGTGAGTAAAGGGTCATCCCGTAAGCGATCTGCAAACCAATTCCATTCTAATTACTTTCCTTTTAGACGATTTAAATGATTTTTATGGTGAATATATATATATATGCTATCATCAATGGTGTTACAGCTTGTGCTGCGAGTGGTGCACTTTATGGACTATTGGCTATGACTGGATTTGCCTGCTTGTATTCATGCTCCTTTCGCTCAACTATGAGGGCTCAATACGACTTGGCAGAGTCACCCTGTGTGGATTGTTTAGTGCACTTCTTCTGTGAAGCTTGTGCACTGTGCCAAGAATACAGAGAACTCCAAGAACGCGGCTTTGACATGGGAATAGGTAAAAATACTCTTCATCTAATCACTCATAGCTCGTAATTTCATATTCCACTGGTTCTTGAACATATATATACAATATTAACCTCTCTCTATATTTATGGCCTTTGCTGCGAGTTACAACTTCACTAGGATTCTTTTTAGTCCTGAGATATGTTCTTAATTATAGTAGTTTTGGCTGTACTTTGATAATCCTGAAGACCTCATGAACTGGTAGATCTTTTATTTGTACCATTTACAATCTGATGAACTTCAAAAGAAGTGCTAGCCTGCAGATTACTTTATAAATTTAGAACAATATTTATCGTTAAACAGTAAAATTTTCAACAGAAGAAACACTTTTCACTCTCATAGCTAGAAGACTGGTAAAAATTCCAAATATATATAAGACAAGGAAGTTAATCGATCATATGGTTTTGCATTACAAAACAAAAACCATCTTTATATAATAACATAGGTTTGGTTTGGAAAAAATCTTAAAAATGGATCAGTACTTGATTACAATTGAAAGTCGTTGGGTTAGGTACAGGACATGGTTTATAAACTTTATATAAGACCATTTTGAACTATTTTAAACTAGGGTAAACGACTTTTTCGCACCCAAACTAGGGTTTGCCTTAATGACACTTACTCACCACAAAAGTTTCAAAATATACTTTCTCACCCAAAGTTAATTTTCCATTACTATCTAAAACCGATTTCGGTGGCAAAAATTCACTTTGTCACCACTCACCATCATTTAAACTTCCGGTTTCCTGTTTAAAAAACCTCTCTCACTTCGACATTTGATTTCTTGCCGATTGCCGACCACCATAAAGCTAAGGTTTTTTCTTGTTCTTAGCTAATTTCTGGCTTATTTCGACGATGATATTCATTTAATTACCACCATTCAATCCATCGGCCTTCCACTCTACAAAATTCCTCTTATCCCGACTCTTGATAACTTGTCAAACATAAGCTTAGAAAGTGAAATGTATTTTGGGTATCAACATAATATCAACTTTGGGTGGGAAAGTGGTATTTTGAAAACTTTTAGGGATGGGAAAGTGTCATTAAGGCATGGGAAAAAATTCTGTTTACTCTTTAAACTATTACGTTAATGTACAAGCATGCATGGACTGATTGATTGGCTCTTTTCTTCTTTGGGATGTTGGGAAATGGAAGGATGGGAGGCCAACATGGAAAGACAGAAACGAGGAATTACAGTTGCTCCAATGGTGGCATCAAGCCATGACAAGATGAAATCAAATGCTCATGCATGCATGTGGAATTTTGGACTACTGCTGCTTCTGCTTCTGCTTGATCGATCGTGTGCTACTGCTAGTGTGATATCACTCGTGTAATCTCTTGGTATATGTTGTTGTATTGCTTCTTGTAGTTCTGGCTTTTGGAATATTGTTTGCTTGTTATATTTGCATAGAAGAAGAAAAAAAAAAATGGAAATCAAGGACTTTAGTTTAATTTAATTCCCATCAAGATATAATTTGTATAGTTCTGTGAGCTGATTTGAGAATAAATTTTGAAGAGAAGTTGAAGGTCAGTTTGATTCTTCTGCTACAACTGTGGACTTTCTCCTATATATAATAAACTACTAAATTTGCAATTAAATATATTTCATTAATCTTTCTTAATTAATATAGAGTAAACGACATATTCCCACCCAAGGTTTAGCGAAATCTCAAGTTGATATTTTTGTTTGTATCTATTCTAGATTCTCACCTTTAAACAAACACCATTAGTGACTGTTGGAAATGGTAAGTGGGGTCGGCAAATAAAGGTATGGGTTTTGTAGAGGAGGTTGTGGAGAGTCTAACGGTGGTCTTGGAAGTAATTTTGGACTTCGGAATCAAATAAAAAGGACCGAAAACCGTAGGCTTAAACGTTGCTAAAGTGAGTCGCTTTTTGCTAGCATAAGCCCATTTTTTGCCAAAGAAAGCTTTGGTGTACTTTAGCGTGCTAACATGCACCGTGTTATAGTGAAAATTTAAGAATTTGTTAAAATAAAGGAAATGGCGTTAACCCCAAGGGATTCACCTGATGGTCGAAGAGACGTGTTTTTTTTAACTTCCTTAGTTCAAACTTTAGGGCCACCTTACCCAATGCATAATTATGCCTTACACGGTTCATTGGGTTTGTAAAGTATTCAATGGATCTTGGATATTAGTTAAAGTGTCTGTAAGTTGGCCCAAACACTCTGGTTACCAAAAAAAAAAACTGTCTTACTTTAAGAGGGTGAGAATCTAGAATAAATGCGAATCAGGGTGGGAATATGTCGTTTTCTCATTGGCTATATTTTATATCATGGAAATAAAAGAAGTAAGGAGATACACTGTGCCTTAATTAATATAAGTCCACTCATAAATCAAATACATTAAAAGATTAGGTAAAGCTATATTGAATTAATATATATTAAACCTACCTTTGGGTGATCGGGTAGGGTAATAAGGACTATTGGGTGTATTACTCAAGAGGTTTTGAGTTTGATTCTCTTCGGTTAGAGATTAGTCACCCCCGATCACCAAAAAAAAAGAATAATATATATTGACAATTATATATATACAGTAGAACCCTCTATAGTGATACTATATATATAAATAATCTCCATGTAGTTATTAAAAATTTTAGTCCCAACTTGGGTCAGTTATAAATAAGAATGAAATTCACATTGTAATAAGTTATAGTTTTTATAGGTCCCGTCTTAAGAAACTTGCCTCTACATAATAATAATTGTATGTATATTATAAAAAAAAAAATGTTATGTTACATTAAATGTTTAAGATGAAACAAAAATTTTTATCAAAAGTTATTTGAAACAATAATTTATGCTTTAAAGTTGCTAACGTATCTTTTATCTTGCGGATACATAATAAGTTGCCAACATGGACACCTTTTTGTTGAAGCTAAAATATTTTTAACTGCATGTTTGGAAGCTTATTAACACGAAACTTCTGATATTTCTTTACTATATTCATCTTCAGGGTTATCTCTTCTTCTTCTTGTCTAATTCTAGTAATGATTTCTTCTTGAGTTAAAACATACACGTTACTCATTTTGATAATTAAGAAAGATATTAATATTCATTTTATTAGTATAGTAAAGTTATCGAATCTGATCACTCGATTTCGTAATAACTTTTTGATATTAATTTCCATACTATCTTAATGCTATTAAAACAATGAATTGAAATCCTAATACTACCAAAACATGAATTATAAAATAAGAAATCAAAATAATAATTCTTATAAGTACACCTCTATTAAATAATAACCTTATCATAATAATAAATTTAAGTTGATCCCAATATTATGACTATAGAGAGGTTTTACTGTATTAACCAATATTTGACATTCAAATATTATTAAAAAAATTACCACCTAAATAATTATTTTTGAAATGTTACAAAATCCAAAATCTGATCCCTATACTTCATTATTTGTTTATTTTTTCTAATTTTATATTTTTATAAAAAAAATTCTTCTCTTTTTTGTAAATATACGGTCCAACCAAACAGAGCCTTAGTGTGCTATTCGATCTGAACCCGGTCTGGTCCACTACAATCGGCCCAATACGCTGTGAAAAGCCCAAAAACATAAGCGAAACCCATCCTCGTAAGTCTTATGGCCATTTTAGGGTTTTTTAAGGGTTTTTGGTTCGTTACTTAAAATTTTCACTGAAAACTCAGCGAGAAAATGGCGTCTCTCATGGCGATACGGAGCACACGAAGCCAGAGGCTTTCTTCTCTGTTGAAGGTACGCTATCAGTCTTTTAACCCTCATCTTATCTGAAACAATCTTCAGAGCAACTTCGACAAAACCCTAACTCTGAAAATAGCAAAACCCTTAAGTACGTATGCTGCCCCAAATGAGTACCCACCACCACATTCACAGTCACCATTGCCTGATTCTAGGGTTTTTCAAAACCAGAGGAGTGGTGATAATAGTCAGTGGGCTACTACACAGGGTCAAAACCAGGGGAATTTTAGTAATAATCAGTTCAACCATCCCAACAGGGGATACCCTAATCAGGGACAGAGATATCCTAATCAAGGACAGGGATATCCTCAACAACAGCAGCAATATAATGCTAATCAGTATCCGTATCAAAACCCTAATAATCAGAACTATCAGCAACCCAAAAACCCAAATCAGTGGAACAGTCAAAGCTCTAGTCAGGTTAATATTTCGAGCCAGAATTATCAGCAACCCAGAAGCCCTAATCAGTGGAACAATCAACAAAATCAGGGCTACCAACAGGCAAGAAACCCTAATCAGTGGGTGCCACAGGGTCAACAGAGTAACTCGAATCAGGCTCATGTTAGTAGTCAGGCGCCGGCTCCGGTTCCAGGTCCAGGTCCGGCTCCTTCAATTGCTGATTTGGCAGGGTTGTGTCGGGAAGGGAAGGTTAAAGACGCCATTGAGTTGATGGATAAAGGTGTTAAAGCTGATGCTGATTGTTTTTATGCTTTGTTTGAGTTGTGTGGAAATGCAAAGTCGTTTGAGAATGCGAAAAAGGTTCATGATTATTTCTTACAATCGACATTTAGGGGGGATTTGGCCTTCAATAATAGGGTGATTGAAATGTATGGAAAGTGTGCGAGTATGACCGATGCCCGGAGGGTGTTTGATTACATGCCAGATATTAATATGGATTCGTGGAATTTGATGATAAATGGGTATGCGGATAATGGTTTAGGAGATGAGGGTTTGCAGTTGTTTGAGCAGATGAGGGAGTTGGGGTTGAAACCAAATGAGCAGACTTTTCTTGCTGTTTTCTCAGCTTGTGGTAGTGCAGATGCTATTGAAGAGGGTTTTATACATTTCGAGTCTATGAAGAATGAGTTTGGGATCAATCCAGGGATTGAACATTACATAGGGCTGATTGGTGTTCTTGGAAAATCTGGGCATCTTTATGAGGCTCAGCAGTTCATCGAGGAGAAACTGCCTTTTGAACCCACGGCAGAGATTTGGGATGCTTTGAGAAATTATGCTCGAATGCATGGAGATATTGATTTAGAAGATCGAGCTGAGGAGTTAATGGTTTATCTTGATCCATCCAAGGCGATTACTGTAAGATCCCTACCCCACCACCTAAGAAGCGTACTGCGATTAGCATGCTTGATGGGAAGAATAGAATTTTGGAGTTCCGGAACCCAACTCTTTACAAGGATGATGAAAAATTGAAGGCATTGAGTCAAATGAAGGAAGCGGGTTATGTACCTGATACAAGATATGTACTTCATGACATTGATCAGGAGGCTAAAGAACAGGCTTTGCTCTACCACAGTGAACGATTGGCAATAGCATATGGTCTTATCAGTACTCCAGCTAGGACACCTCTTAGGATCATTAAGAATCTTCGTGTTTGCGGGGACTGTCATAATGCCATCAAGATCATGTCCAAGATTGTTGGGAGGGAATTGATTGTTAGGGACAATAAACGTTTCCATCATTTCAAAGATGGCAAGTGCTCTTGCGGAGATTATTGGTGAAGGTTGCTACTTCTACAATACATATCCACTCTGTTTACTGATTATCGGAAGTTTAATATGTAAAGTGCTTAATTTGCCAAGCTATATGGCTTACGGAGGAAAGAAGGTTGCTAGTTACTGGGAATGAACTATTCACTACTTTATAATATATGCTGTGCTTGCAAATGCTGAATTGATTAGGTTTTATGAAAATTCCAGTGTTGATTCACATGTCCTTTGACTACCGTCTATGCTGTATATGTTTTCCATTTTTTTTGTAGGATTGGAAGTCATGAATGGAACTTTTAGGAGTCATAGTTTGCTTCCTTTTCATGGACTTGTGCTTGCATAGTGATGATAGCATTTTGTTGTGGCTCTAGGTGGATGCTTTTTAAGAATTAATTGTAACCTGGAGTATTTAAATGCTAATATGCCACTAGTATAATTACATTGCTATAGCTACTGATTCTATGGTAGATACTTAGTACAGGATCAACTTGTGTGTTTCCTGTAATTGTATTTCTATAATCTGTATTCAAATTTTCGAATCATAGATCTATGTATCAGGTTGAATGGGTTTAAACTGCCTTCAATTGTGAAAGTGAATTGCTGTTGATGAATATTCTTCATTTAAATTATGTATTGTCTATTTTCATAAACCATAGTTTAAATGAAGGATAAGTTTGCACCTGCTAGACCCAATTGTCGTCAGTTAGACACTGGCTTGGTGAAACAGGCACAGGTCTTGTGTTGCTTATTGTCTCACGGGTAACTCTGAGAAAATTATGCAAGTTTAAGCAGACTTATGTGAGTGTTGCGCTATATATTGCTTAGTTAAATTATTATTTACGTTGTGCCCAAGTTCTCAGCAACAAATGGGAAAATGAGAAAGTGCGTCTTCAAGTGAAAAGAAGGTTAAATTTAAGTAACTTTATTATTTATTACAGCCACAGGACAGGAAGTTGAACATTTGAGTGCCAAAAGAATATGCATCAGTTTACAGAATGCCCATCATTTTTTGCTATTGCTTTACAATATTTTTTGTAACGGGGAATATATAACAGAAGTATTCTTACTCATGGCAGCAATTTCTTTTCTGGTAAAGAATCACAAACTAGAAAAGCTTGTCTAGCCATCGTTCGTGGTGCGAGTCATCATGGTCATGAAGTCATTCATATTAACCATACCATCGCCATCAGTGTCTACTGCTCTCACCATTTTCCTGCAATCCTCCAGGCTGCAACTCTCTCCAAGTCTCCTTAAAATTTCCATGATTTCTTCTGCACTTATCTTCCCATCGTTGTTCATATCAAATGCCCGAAATGAACTCTGTATGTCCATTGTTCTAACCCCTCCTCCCTTGTGTATTTCCGTAAACTCTTTAAAGTCAATATAACCATCTTTATCCTGATCAACCGACCGGAAGATTTTTGGAACTTCTGCAGTCATGTTTTCCTCTCCTAGAGCTGTAAGAATCACCTTGTACTCCGACTGGGATATTTTCCCATCTTTGTTGGAATCAAATTTATCAAACACTTTTTTCATCTCATTTATGTTTGGCATGAATATGGGTAACAAGCCAGAGTTTTGCCTGTCTCGAGAGGAAAATAGCCGAGATGGCTTCCGCAGAAACTTGTTCTTCGAAATCTTGTATCGGAACTCGAGTAAGCTCACGTTTGCCATGTTTTCTTGTGTTTTCGCAACGAGGGAAAAATTTGTGTCAAGAATGCGATAAGATGTAACACCTCTTTTGAATCGTAGAACGACAGATATAGCAAGCATGCGTTTATGTGCTTTATAGCATCAGGATAAAACAAATTGGAGGTCACATTTTATTCCTCAGATAACAAGTTGAAAAGCAACCATTCTGGAAGGATTTTGAAGCAACAAATAGAATACATAATAAAGAACAAAGATGGTTGCAGAAAAGAACTTTTAAGAAAAGAACTTTTAAGTAAAGAATACATTCCTTGCTGAGGTTACAACCTGATGTAGATGCAAAAAATCTATGATTACGGAAATATGGTTTGATCCTATGAGATTGAGGTCACTGACAATCCGCTGAACCTGCACACACGAAGAGACGAGCATGAAGCTTATGAGAAACACTAGGGTGTTGTTTTCCGTAGGCACTCTGACGCTCAAGTCAGTAAGTCTGAAGAGACGATTTAATAAGAATTAAGAAAGAAGGATTACTGGGAGTTTTGTCAGAGACCAAGACTACAAGCAGCGCGTCAGGTTCTGGGAAGCAAGAACTTAGGAGCAAATTGGTGGTTTTGAGTATGAATATTGGATATTGAATGAATTATGAGATGGCAGACCTCTGTTTATATAGTGAACCAAGGGGTTGAAATCCTAGTAGGATACTAAGTCCTACTTTGGGAGATAATCCCTATCAGAAAAGAAATATATTTCTTATCCTTATCAGATTGAGTTTACTAGTTTCAGTAAGATTCAAGATCTTAGTAGAAAAGAAAATAGAATGAGACTCTGATTTTCTATTTATGGACTGTTGTAGGCTAATGGGCCGAAACCCAGGTTTAGCTTGACTTGTAGGATAGCCCAACTCATAAAGTGGGCAATTCACAAGGTGACTTTAAGCGTAGGTTTAACCGGAATTGGGCTAAGGCCTTGAGCCATGACATGTTTATTTCATTATTGAGCCTCGTTAAGCCCAAAACAATTTTTTGCCCATACAGTTAACCCCTCACTCTGTAAGTTAAAGGGTATTTAGCTTAGAAAGTAAATTTAATCGAATGAGTGCGGACTGGGCAGATCATTGCTAGTAGCTCGCCAGGACGGATGGATCATTGTTTGGAATATGAAAGTTCGTTCGACCAACCTGAGTTGGGAGGAGTTTGCTTGAAACCGGAGTTGGGAGGAAGTGAATGCTCGACCAACCGAAGTTGGGAGAAATATTGATGTTCGCTTGACCAACCTGAGTTGGGAAGTGAATGTGAAGACTCTCTCGACCAACTTGGGTTGGGAGGAGTTATTGACTTGTAATAGAAAATCTAGGCGTTAGGTCATATGATCGAGTTGGCATGACCGACCTATAGTTGAACTCCCAAGGCATTGGGCCTTATAACCGAGTCGACGTGATCAACTTGTAATTGGAAC
The DNA here is from genome assembly GCA_026229545.1 of Pistacia atlantica. Lineage (NCBI taxonomy): Eukaryota > Viridiplantae > Streptophyta > Magnoliopsida > Sapindales > Anacardiaceae > Pistacia > Pistacia atlantica. The sequence continues at coordinate 23,546,578 of JAPEIT010000015.1, read as the reverse complement.
TCAAGGAATCGGGCCTTGTGGTTGAGTCGGCGCGATCGACTTGTAGTTGAAATTTTCAAGATTTTAGTCCTTATGTGTCGAGTCGATGTAAATTGATTGAAGGTGAACATAGTAGATGACTTAAAACAACTTCCTATGGTATCATGGTGTGCAGTTATCAATAATAAATTGAGTAAGAGAAGTAATGATGTATATGTAATAGTAGACCAATCCAAGAATATGCTAAGTGGAGAAGTAATAAGTCAAATGGAGTAATATGGATGTGGAGCAGGTGTCAAACAATAAACCGAATGAAGAGAGAATAAACAAAAGGGAGAAATAATAAGCCAAACAAACTCATGGCTGAATGGAGAAGTGATTCATGGCGTGCATATATAATAAACCAAATAAATAATAAGTATAGAAAGAAATACTATGTCTGGGATGCATGTGTTGAGCAATAAGCTGAATGGAGAAACAAAGAGCTAAATAGAGAGTAAAATGCATGGGACAATATTGAGTCGGCTCTGTTCTTTGGTTTGAGTGTGGATGTTGTATGGTCCACACCAGTTGGCTCGGCTCACGCTGTTGAGTGAGGTATATACCAAGTGGGAATGTTTCCCAAGGTTGGACTCGACTGGTTTGTAAAAACTAAGTCTTTGCAAATCGGTTGAGGGCGGCTTGCTCAGCTCTGCCCATGTTGCCGAGTGGGAGATGCACCTGCGACTGGAGCCATCCTCTTGGGGCTCAATTGAGCTAATCAAGTTTAATGGTTTTCTTTAAAAGATAGCAGCATGGGTGACACTTGTCTTCATTCATTTACTGGGGCAGTCACTTTTTATAACTCTCATTTTTCAAGTTTGCTTTCTCTTTTCATTCTTCACTTTAGAGAGTTAAAAATTGGGCATCCCTTCTCTGGAGCAGTTTATTGGGGTAGAGCCGAGTGGAGGATGGTTAGCGATTGGCTTGTTTCAGAAGAGGGTGTTTTGATGGTTGAGTAGGTTTTTCTCGTTTCTAAAAGGGTTAAGAGTAATCTAGGACTTTCAAACCGCATAGGAAGATCAGTCTTTGATTTTTCAACAGAGGACACAAGACAATCGGGCTCTTCACTCATCCTCACTCAACTCGGTTGGTAGACCCGAATGACAAGTGTTGTCTGAAGTAGGTGATACTTTGTTGAGAAATCTATGGTTGAGCCGGATGGAACTTTAGAAGGGTGACTTCTGAGTGGGGTCAAGTGGTGGAACACTGATTTGTGCAGATTGGTGTGAGATTGGTCAAGGCCAAGTGCTTTTCTCTTGGTGCTCTTGATCTGAGTCGAGAGAGGTTTCGCAGAGCTATGTCGAGTAAGATTGTTAGCAAATCACCGAATGGCTTATGTATCAGCTTTGTGGCATCGAGATTGACTAATCCGAGCAGCGCGGAGTGAGTTTTTTGATTCAACAATTAGATGGAGATCATCGAGCTGTGCCGTATGACTCTGTGTGAATCCGAGGTGCATGGCATGATTGGATTTAAGATTTAATTACTGATGCCAAGCCATGTGTGGGATTCTTGCGCTAAACAAGCCCCAACCTTGGACTTGGCTGGGATAAGCAAAGCAATTGGTCCCCGTATAAGCCTTTGGAGATGACTGTCGGGCCATGCCGACTGGAGTCGTAGTTATCTAACTACTTTATTGGTTGAATCACTTTTGGGTTGGCCGATTTGAGTGGGTAGTTGAAGAAGAGACTCGTTTATGGGGCCACTAAGGATGAATGGAAGAGACTGAACTCTTGAGGTGTTTGGAGAGATTGCAACCCACGTTTCAGAGGGTAGATTTCTCTCACTTATTCCACCAGACTCCACTCGAACTCGTTGGCAGAGCTGAGTCGGTGGTTGGAGTCCAATTTGAAGATGAACAAGAACTCGCTCTGCACTAACTTAGAGCTGCAGAAACCGGTGGTGGTGCAATTGCAATGTTATCTAAGTCAGTAGTTAATGGAGGTACCAAAGGTAAGCTATTACTTGGAGCTGCAGTAGGAAGAGTCTGAGCAGAGGCCCTTATCAGGAATCAGATTTCACCAATGAGTAGAAACTATAACAAAAGATTGTGCAGGAAGCAGGAGAGAGCAAATTCAAGGTGATGGTTCTAAAAGGTGGCAGCCACGAAGGGCGTTGTTCTGACAACTGAAGCTGATAAAGTTGGGAGAGCTCCTGTAGGGTGTGATGCAGACGACGATTGGTGAGACAGTGACGGCAAGGAGAGTTTACGGCAGGGATGATTGATTAGCCAACATCGGGTTAGGAAGTGGTTGCCCTCGATTATGGACTTGGCTTTGCATGCTAGTTCTTTTGGTCCCGACTGTTTATTGCTATTAGCAGTGGTATTGGGTGGCAAAGAATTAGTAATAGGATTTTGAGATTTTGACTCCATTGAAGGCATATTCAGAGATATTTTCTGCCAATAATCTGACTTGACTTGTCATAGCAGAACGTATCTTCTCCTTGAACTCTCCAGCAATTTTCTTGATTTCATTAAATCCCTCTTGACCGGAAAAGGAAGGTGCCTCTTTAGTGTATCCACAATCTTGTTTACAGGTCTTTGTTGTAAATCAGGTTGCAAGTGGTTTTCCCAATCACCAATGTTTAGCTGAACCGAGTGGCTTTTCTTTGTCGTCAAAGTTTGGTTGTCGAGTGACTCAACCTCGTGAGACTTCAACAAGCCGAGTGATAGCGAAGGCCTTGCTTCAACTCTGTTTGGCCGACTACACCAGGTGGTCCTCTTGCTAAGGGACATAGTTGAATGGATTAAGGACTAAGTGGGCAATCACAAACTTGACCGAGTGAAGGTGAAATAAGACAACACCGATTGGGCCGAATTGAGTGGACTCTCTGACCTTTTGTGGATCGAGTGAGCTCTCCTTTCTATTGTGGATTCACTCTGGGACTTCCTTATTAGACTACGTTTGAGCTGACACTTTCACAACTGTTAGCGCTATGCAGAGCCTAGTGGAGTGGAGCTTAAATTAGGACTTTCAGTACCTTGACCGAGTCGTGTTGGATTGAACTTTTGTAGGCGTCAGTCCGAACCGAGTAAAGATCCACGTACAGGGGTCAGTTTGACCGAGTGAGAGAAGATGTCTGGTTTGTTAGTGGCGTTTTGAAGCTGCAAGTTTGAACCAAGTCCAAAGTCTCTTAAGGCCATGCGATAGTTGGTGGTTGGTGTTTGAAATTGTATTGAGCTAAACGAAGATGTCGGGAGCCAATGAATATGAGGATGCTCCGACTTATGTAGTGAATCCATGAGGGAGCCGACTATAGACTATAGTGGAGAGTCGAGCGATGTACCTTCCAAGGATGAGTTGAGTGGAGAGTATGGTGCTAGGGATCATAATGCAGGGGCCACTCTACCCATGTGGATGAGTGGGACTGAATGGTGCTCGATGTATGAAGGGGAGTCCACTCGACCCTTGAGGATGAACTGAGCCGAGTGGAGCTTGATGGTAGGATGTCTCATTCATACTCGGATGGATGGGAAGGCTGAGGGTGGTGGATGTTTATGGTTTCATGGGCCCCACGATGAGCTTCAAACTGTAGATGTACAGTTACAGAAATAGAGTCTGATCTTATAAGGTTGAGGCCACTGACAATCTGTTGGACCTGCACACATGAAGAGACGAGCATGAAGCTTACGAGAAACACCAGGGTAGTGTTTGCCATAAGCACTCTGTCGCTTAATTCAGCAAGGCTGAAAAAGGAAATTTAATAAGAATTAAAGGAAAGAATGATTACCAGGAGTTTTGTCGGAGACCGGGACTACGGCGAAGGCATCAAATTCTGAGAGCATGTAGGTGGTTTTGAGTATTGAATGATAGATATTGAATGAATTATGAGAGGCCAGACCTCTGCTTATATAGTGAATCAAAGGGGTTGAAATCCTAGTAGGACACTAAGTCCTACTTTGGGAGATAATCCCTATCAGGAAAGAAAGATATTTCTTGTCCTTATCAGATTGAGTTTACTAGTTTCAATAAAATTCAGGATTTTAGCAGAGGAAATAGAATGAGATTCTGATTTCCTATTTATGGACTGTTTTAGGCTAATAAGCTGAAACCCAGTTTTAGCTTGACTTGTAAGATAGCCCAACTTATAGAGTGAATAGTTCACAAGGTAACTTTAAGCGTAGGTCCAACCAGGATTGGGCTAAAGCCTTAGGCCAGGCTGTAACATGTTTATTTTGTTATTAGGCCTCGTCAAGCCCAAGACGATTTTTTGCCAATACACCTATTACTTGTGTGTGTTATCATTTTCTCCAATTAAGGACTTTTGCCTTTTACAGTCTATAAATGTAAAACAAGAATATTGAGTGAGGTGGTGAAAAAATACAACTCTTTTGTTATAATGGATCATATTCCCGAGTTAAAGTTAAAATAAAAGTTTCAGGTCAAGGCGGCTTTCCACTATCTAAATCCTCCATTACTTCAATGTCCTTCCGAGCTGTTATCTTCTGCACATAACCTGCGATGATGATGACAACATTGAGTATAGATTCAAGGTAATTTGAACCATAAAAAAGCAACAGGAAGAAAGTAGAGATTTTCATATTCTAGAATTTACAGATTTGCTTGCATAGAATCTGATATGTTATCAGTAAAAACGAAGCATCGATCCTTTAACAAGTGTATGGAGTCCGCATGCATATTCAAAGGAATTTACGCATTGCCATAACTACTGATTCTATGCTAGATACTTAGTACAGGATCAACTTTGTGTGTTTCCTGTAATTGTATTTCTGTCATTCTGTGTTCAAATTTTCAGAATCATAGATCTATGTATCAGTTTGAACGTATTTAAACTGCCTTCAATTGTAAAAGTGAATTGCCGTTGATGAATATTCTTCATTTAAATTATGTATTGTCTATTTTCATAAACCATAGTAGTGTAAATGAAGGTTATGTTTTCACCTCGTAGACCCAATTGTGGTCAGTTAGACACTGGCTTGGTGAAACAGGCACAGATCTTGTATTGTTTATTTTCTCATGGGTAACTCAAAGAAAATTACCCTAGATCCCTGAAGTTAACGGTTAGATAAGCCTCCATGACTGCCTTTTATTAGTAATCATAAAGATTCAAACTCACGACCTCTTGAATAATACATTTAAGAGTTGCAACGAATTCGTCAAACTACTTAAAGATAGTTAATCCCATATTTTTTTGGTCAATATACTTCTCGTATATTTGATTCTCATTATGTTGTGCCCAAGTTCTCAGCAACAAATGGGAAAATGAGAAAGTGCGTCTTCAAGTGAAAAGAGATCAAATTTAAGTAACTTTATTAATTATTTATTACAGCCACAGGACAGGAAGTTGAAGATTTGAGTGCCAAACGAATATGCATCAGTTTACAGAATGGCCCATCATTTTTTTGCTATTGCTTTACAATATTTTTTGTAATGGGGAATATATAACAAAAGTATTCTTAATCATGGCAGCCATTTCTTTTCTGGTAAATAATCAGAAACAAGAAAAGCCTGTCTAGCCATCGTTCGTGGTGCGAGTCATCATGGTCATGAACTCATCCATATTAACCATACCATCGCCATCAGTGTCTACTGCTCTCACCATTTTCCTGCAATCCTCCAGGCTGCAACTCTCTCCAAGTCTCCTTAAAATTTCCATGATTTCTTCTGCACTTATCTTCCCATCGTGGTTCATATCAAATGCCCGAAATGCACTCTGTATGTCCATTGTTCTAACCCCTCCTCCCTTCTTGTGTATTTCCGTAAACTCTTTAAAGTCAATATAACCATCTCCATCCTGATCAACCGCCTGGAAGATTTTCGGAACTTCTGCAGTTATGTTTCCCTGTCCTAGAGCTCTCAGAATCGCCTTGTACTCCGACTGGGATATTTTCCCATCTTTGTTGGAATCAATTTTATCAAACACTTTTTTCATCTCATTTCTGTTTGGCATGAATGTGGGTAACGAGCCAGAATTTTGCCTGTCTCGAGAAAATAGCCGAGATGGCTTCCGCAGAAACTTATTCTTCGAAATCTTGTACTGGAAATCGAGAAAGCTTACGTTTGCCATGTCTACTTGTGTTTTCGCAACAACGAAAAATCTGTATCAAGAGTACAATAAGATGTACCAGGTCTTCTGAATTGCAGAACGGCAGAGATGGCATGCATGCATTTATAATCTTTATAGCGTCAGGAGAAAGCAAATTGGAGGTCATTTTTTATTCCTCAAATAACAAGTTGAAAAGCAACCATTCTGGAAGGATTCCGAAGTAAAAATAGAATACATAAAGAACAAAGATGGTTGCAGAAAAGAACTTTAAGAAAAGAATACATTCCTTGCTGAGGTTACAACCTACTACTTGTGTGTGTTTTCATTTTCTCCAATTAAGGAGTTTGGCTTTTACAGTCTACAAATGTAAAACAGGAATATTAAGTGAGGTGGTGAAAAAATACAACTCTTCCGTTATAACGAATCATATTCCCGAGTTAAAGTTTAAAAAAAAGTTTCAGGTCAAGGCGGCTTTCCATTATCTAAATCCTTCCATTACTTCAATGTCCTTCCGAGCTGTTATCTTCTGCACATAACCTGCCATGATGATGACAACATTGAGTATAGATTCAAGGTAATTTGAACCATAAAAAAGCAACAGGAAGAAAGTAGAGATTTACATATTCTAGAATTTACAGATTTGCTTGCATAGAATCTGATATGTTATCAATAAAAACGAAGCATCGATCCCTTTAACAAGTGCACAGTCCGCATGCATATTGAAAGGAAGTAGATGGTATTAACAATAGTGTTATGCACACGGAATTTACACAAAAAGGCACAAAGAATAACAGCACAACTTAAGGGAATCCTGAGACTGGACAATAATCACCCAATTAAAGTATTCTGAAAACCCTACAAATTAAAGTTCTAGATAAGATAAATCCAACTTGTAAAAGAACCTCCACATCATCAAATATTCTTGTATTTCTCTCCACCATACAGCATAAAAGAAAGTGCATTACAACACCTCCCATGATGCAAAAATTTATGGAGATAATATTCACAAGTAAAAGTTAAATTCCAATTGATCTTATCTCTAAAGGGAGATGGAATCCATACTGGTCCATCCAACAAGTTGAAACACATAGAAGATTCCTTGAATAGACCATCAAAAAGATCCAATTCAACCTCCATAACGATTTAGTAAACAATGCTGAAATCAAACTTACCAAGAGGCCCCCCAAACAAACAAAGAGTTTTCAGAAAAAACAGACATTTATTACCCTCAGACTATAACTTTAATAAATGTATGTACTAGAAGCAGCCAAATCGAATTGAGTATGTAGCAATTACTATACTCTCAAGCATTTCTGTTACCTAAATTCATTATATAGACTGAATCCTAAATAGGATACCAACTTTGATCCTAGACTTCAAGGAATTCAAAGATTCAGCTAAATGGAAAAAGATAATAATCAGTCATATTGGAGAGGGCTCAAATTCAAAACAGCACTCTCACCTAAGTTCAATGAGAATGAAATCATATACAGGGTACTGATTATCTTCTGCCTTTGATATAGGGTAACAACCAAGCAATTGCACTACTCAGAATATTAAACCTTAACAAAACTTCAATGCAGACCAAACTCAGTCATGATGGGCCATTAAACTTCCATGGAATCTTAGCTAGACGGTTTACTTTTAGTTTTCCATGTTTTTCAATCCCAGTTATTTCAAAATGCATATGAACGTAAAAATCAAATAACAATTTTTCTTTTAGCCTCAATCTAATTCTGAGTGCTATATGGATCCCACTATATAGCATGTTCTATAAAAAAATTAACAATAATTACCACTAAATGTCTAAGCTTCAATTTGTGGAGATGACAAGCTAACAAGCAAACACAATATTAACCCTCCTTTAATTTCTCCACAAAGATTAAAAATGGTTTCCAATTTGATGAAGGGTTTCTTAAACTGCAAGCTTCTAGACTTTTGGGAACTCTTCCAATAATTAGAACAAATTTTGATCAACCACTCATTAGTTATTCTGCTTCAAGCAGGTCAAGTTGCACGGCTGCCATAGATTAGTAACTAAATTCTCTAAATGACAGAATTTTGACAGCATTAAAATAAGCAAGATTGCCAACAAAATGAGTATTTTAAGGTGCAAAAGGAACACTTAGAATTTGAAGCAGTGCCCAATAGCTCACTGCATGGGAGATCTTCAAAACCAAGATTATCTGACAATACTGAGCTCCATACCAAAAGAAAGGGCAGGGGACCAGGGAGTTTTCAAAACCTTATTCACTAGAAGGTTAACAAAATAACATACTCATATTCACAGCCTTCTCTTGTCAAGGTTAAGAAGCTAATATTGGAGAAGGAAAACCAGTTGTCCATGTACTTCAACATATTTAAATATCATGAAAAATTATGGTGAGTAAACATATAATCACTTCAAGGCAAAACTATGCTGTAGTGGACCATGCTACATCAAAGTCGCCTTTAGAAAAAACTAAAATGACCTTTCAGTAAGATAAAGGTTAGTATATTGATTATCTGTCCATATATGCACTAGATCATATCATTTGGGAGCAAGTAAACACATCAAATACTAAAAAATACAACGAAAGAGGACAGAAAAGAGTCTCCTGACAAGAATGAGATGATTTTCTACCAGATATATACTTGCTCATCCATTTTAATTTGTCAATCGAAATGTAGATGGACCAAGACAAGTTGCTTATCCACTTTAATTTGTATTTCAGAATGAGGATAAACCAAGTCAAGTTAGAATATCACACACATTTATATGAGGAATCATCAAACAAAATTACCATAACAAAGCAGAAAGAAGTCTTAAATTGAATTCATAATAAGAGTGCATGACAGGGACAAAACACATTCTTCTGCATTTCTAAGTACATAAAGGTGGACCTTCTGCTAGCATTCATATACCTAGCAAACACAGATAGACTAGGGTGTCATGCTTGACTAGTTTCCCATAGAACAATAGGGCGAATGCTCTCCTTATGGAATATGATAATCATGATTAACTTCCTATGTAACATTATATTCTACTTTTCTCAATGGATAAAGTTATCTCCATAACATTCAATATTGATTAAGAAGATATAAAATAAATAATAAAGGTAGTTAGAAAGAAAATCCTAATGAGGATACATTTAAATCCTCATGTTTTATTCCCATTTCAATAAAGTAAAATAAGATGTATTAGAAAACTATACTCTTCATGAATCTCTTAATGTTTTAAAACTCAAGCCCACATAGAATAAAACTACTCAATTTCTTATTCCATTACACTCAATCGAAATAGCATGGTGGTTCCAGTGATGAAGAGGAAGAAAATACCAATTCCAAGGCAAGGTATGCATTTGCAGACAGTCTCTTTCCCTCTTTTATTATAGTAGCTGACATATCCTGACCCTTGACAACTTCGACACTTTCCAGTCCATTCATACACAACTTCCTTACAATCCTACATATGCAGAAATAAATCAAAACCAAAACTCCATCAATAACAAACAAGACACTCACAATAGTGACAAAATAGTTATAAGCGATATACAGTCCCAAATGCCCAATGTATTTTAGATTATGCTGGCCCAACATGTTACAAGCAGTCTAAACTGAACTTCTGGCCTGATACTAAGCATTAGCTCTGCCTAACAGACTAAATAATTGTCTTAGGTCGATGAAGTTGAATTGTTTCAATTGATGTGTAACCCCAATCATTAGATACAAAACAGTCACCTAGATAAATACATTTCTTAGCCAATTTTTGCTTTACCGAGAATTTATTATGTGACTTTTACATAGGAACCTATTAGTTGCACAGGAAGAAGTGTTTGCAGCCACTGCATGCCTGCACTAATTTTGCTCAGGAACTGGAGGAAAGTTGTAACTGTAAATAAGAATGTCATTTGTTACAATCATTTCTCCCTCCGGAGCTGTTGGATTCCACTTATGAAGGATAAGAATCCTGCATTGGATGGATAGGTTGACACTCCATCAACTCAAGCGCTTAGGTTCTAGATGGAGACCAGTTCAAATAAATAAGGTTTTCATGCCGAAGTTCCCAAATTTCAACACATAGAAGAAAGCCCCCAAAATAATGAAGATAGAATAACTTTCCTTAAGTAATTCGTCTCTTAAATTCAATTCCTAACAGCCAATATTTAAGTTAATATTCATCCATAACTTAGAAACAAAACAACAGAAAATCTAAATCCTGGAATTTCCTCTCAATTTTCTTGGGAATCATACTTATTATCAATTACTCCAATCAATCCATTCCACCCCTCAAAACAAAAGCTTTATTCCTACCCATCTCCTAAAACATCAATCACAAGTTACCCACCAAAAATAACTCAACATAAAGCTACAGAACACAAGCGCTCATACACAAACAGAACAAAGTAATCAGAGTTTAAAAAATAAATAAATTGATTAAAGACCTGAAATACTGGGTCACATTGCAAGCGCTTCTCAATCTCCTGGGGAGAAACAGGAGAAGAATCAGGATAAGTCATGGGAAGAGGAAGAGGATCACTGTCATCAGTCAAGTAACTCTCTCTATTTCTCGACCAATTCTTCTCCTTCGCATTAACTTTAACGCCGCCGTTTCCAATTCCAGCAGCACCAGTAACGGGTCCATCGGATGATTCCGGACCGACCCGGATGCTAATATCAGCAGCCAAGGGGAAGTGAGGCCACCTGAGGAAAGTGGGGCCCTGGCTGGAGGGTAGGTCGGAGGCGGCGTAGCAGCGAAAGGAAGTGGGAGTTGAAGGGAAAGAGAGCGAGGAAGTGGTGGTAATTGGGAACATTAAATTGAAAAACTTCTTCTTCTTGTTAAAATCAGAACAGTTTTCTATCTGTCTGAGTTTTAGCTTTTGAAGTTTGGACGTGGATTTTTACTATCCGGATTTGGTAGGGACCCACCTTCTCCTTTCTCTTTTTGTCCCCAAATCACATGTTGTTCGCATGATGTTCTTCACTTGTTGTATTGTCCCAAATCACTAGTTTAACTTCATTGATATTTCCAGGGGACTTGGGAAGGGAATTAAATTCCATAATATGTAAATTTTGAAGTGAGAACTTTTCTTGAACACTTGGTGTTCGATTCACTTTGTGTGTGTCGACTAATTTTCAAAACTCATTGAATACTTTATAAATTCAATATTCTAAAATAATTCATAAATGTGATAAGTAGTATTTAATAAAAGAAGGGAGAAAAAAAGCAAACCCAATGAAAACTTCAATAAATAAGAAGTAGGTTTTCTATCTAAGTAATATTAAGTTTACAATTCAATCTCACAATCTTCTCTCACAACCTCCAACATGACAACCTCCAACATAACAACCTCCGACATGACAACTCGTCAATGGTTAGTTTGCAAAATGTCTTTCGCCTGTTTGTATGGGTCTCATTTACTCATTTACAAACAGACGTATGTCGAAAGTTATAAAAGAAAGTTATGAGATTGGGATGTGACTTAGCATTATTATTTCTTTTAGCCTTGTTTTTCTACTCAGAATTTATGCTCAAACAAATGGATGAAGAAATGGGATTCCATCATTCTAATTCTGTGTTTATGTTCTATTTGGATAATGAAAAGATTGCCAACAAAATTCCCTTTCTCTAATGGCTTCTTAAAGGCACATCAAGCACCAAATTTAGGGGACGCAGACACAGTCACTGTCACTGAATAAAAGAATGTAAAATTAATAAATAGAAAGTATAAAATACAATCTTCGATTGTTACAACTATTGGAAGATAGCTTTACTAAAAGTATCCGCTTTATGTTCTTGTCATCTTGTGTTGTGTGTCGATGACTCAGTTCTTCATTTGCTGCACTCGGTTGGAGTTACCGTCATTGAAGCCACAGAAACAAAGCAGATATTCCACTCCAGAACCAACCAAGTACTGAAATGGCACAAATCCCATCTGTCTCGTTAGTCCCTTCAATAATATTCCTTCTATTCCACCATCAAACTTGTATTCTATCGTGCAACTCCAGAAACAGCTCTAGCATTATTATGATTCTGCGAAACGATTTCCAGGAGACACCCTGAAACAAGAGGAAAACTTATGGTTAATCTATTTATTTAAGTAATCGAAAGAAAAGAAGGGCCGGGGTGGTTCTTACTGAATGTATAATCCATTCTTTTTCTTTAAAGCTTCAGGAACTCGTCCATCAAGATTGTTGTTTTGAAGGAATCTGTTAATCAAAGTCAGGTCATCATCAATCTAGCTTGTTAGAGCAAAACTGGCATATCTAAATAATGTTTGAGAAACTTACACCTCACGAAGCTCCCCAAGTTGGCTTAGCCATCGTGGGATTTTTCCTGTCAACTGGTTGTTCTCCAAATGCCTTCATTGAAGTACAAATAACCAAAAAACTCTTCACATATTACTCTAAACTTATGAAGGAAGAAGGAAATGTCATTTTTTAAAGAACATACAATGTTTGTAGCTTCTTCAGTGATCTCATATTTGGAATTGAACCGTAGATTTTGTTCCCTCCAAGCCAACTGCAAGCCGGGTATTCTCTTCAAAGATTAACAAAATGGCCATTAATGTCAACCTGCAGGAACTTTACAAAGGGTAAGTTACTTACAGATTCTGAAGTGCAGTTAAATTGGCTACGCTTTCGGATAGAGTCCCTGACAGCTCCATGCATGTAAGATTCCTTCAACATAATAAGAAACAAAACCGCCCAAAATTAAACCATATCAAAGCTTATAGAAAGATGTAGTTTTAAGTAATGAATATAAAGGAACTTTACAGATTAACAACTCTAGCTGGGTTATCATTAGAACATGCAACCCCAGGTCCATGAGTTCTGGGAAGGCAAGCATGGATCTCCCTCCAATCAGAAGGTGTATTGTTAAAAGCTTTTGCCAAATTTTCCAATGCCACCACTATGTATTACAGAACAAATAAATAAGTTCAGAATGTTTTTCTGATAAAAGCTTCAGTATGGTTGAAAATTGGCAATGAAGTGAAAAGAAATTGCATACCATCTGCAGGAAGAGTAATTCCTCCTAGAGGCAGAACCTGCAGGATTTCACCAGCACTGATTACCGGTCCAACATCACCTTTGGGAATCAAGGTGATATTAGTCTGTCCAAACAATGGCTGTTCGCATCCATAAACAGTCACACCTTTGGTGGTGACGGTAAGGCCCTTGTAGAAAGGCCTCCCCATTTACAACAACATCAAACACTCTCCAGCTATGAGGGCCTGGACTCCGGTCGTCCTGGAAATAGAGTGCAATGTAGTATTTGCTACTGGGAAGTGACACCGGTGGCCACATGATTTCAAGTGACTTTCTTGGCAGGCTTGTTGTAATTGATGATACAAATGCTTTCACTGGTGGCATGTTCCAAAAATCTTCTGAGCTCACATTGTGGTGGCTATCTACAATATGATTGTTGTCCTCAAATGGATGCCACAGTCGGTCAAATCTATCATCTGGAAAGCTAGGTTCAGATGTTTCCACAATCAAGAATTTGCATTAGAAATACAATTCACATCACATTACAGGAAACTGAAAGTAAGTTGGAACATTTAATCAATTAGCAACAAGTTTCCATACCCAATCATGTTTCCAGTTTTATCTCCAAAGTTACTCCTTTCAACAGTACTAAGTGCATACTTGGTGAAGTCAGTGGCATTATACACAGAATGATCAAGGGGCTGCACTTCAATCGCTGATATAAACGGATGCGAAATAGTGTTTTTAGTCCTAGCAAGGCAAACACTAAGGCAGTGTCCTGCAGCTGCCACAAAAATCTCATAGTAGGAGCTTAGTCCCGTTGGCATAATCCTCAGTGGTATTAACAGTGCACCATTTAGTCCCATCAATAATCTGATCAAACACAGGTGGCTTCTCGCCTCCATCAAACTCTCCATAATAGTATATAGTTTTTACTAGATATTTCTTCCCTTTAATCACAGGAAAAGTATAACAATATTTCCTAGCTGACTTTTCCGGAAAGAATCTCAATGTGGATAATATTGACAGTAAATCTGGTGTTTTGAGAGCCGTTGCATTACCAACAGAGATGAAATCTGTATCTGGGACAAATTTCTGTACCCCTAACATACGGTCATCTGCATCGCCGCAGCTTAAGGTGAAGCCTGCATTTTGGTGGCAATGCATATAAGAACAGATTTTGGTGTAAACTAATATGATATAGAAGAATCATTCAATTCTATCTGAGAAATAAAGTCATATAATTTGAGGCGGTTCAGATTTTACCTTTAGGCCGGTTCAGTTTGGTGAGAATGGACACAGAAAGGGACGGTAACAAGGCATAAAAGGAAGATGGCGAAAGACATTGTTGAAGGAGAAACAAAACCTTCCCAAAAGGGAAGGAAATGTGAAGTTTTCTCTGAGAGTTTGTGTGTATGATGTTTCTTTTTCCTTTTTGTTTTCTTTTTAAAGAGAGAAGGCAAAGATGGATATTGCCTGGTTCAGAGTTTTGGAAATTTGACACGTCGAAGGCAGAGCTTGAAGATAGAAAACATAGGAGAATCCATGGAAACAAGCTTGACCAGGTCACAAACTCATCAAAACAAACACTATTATGTTTCTGTTAACTTCAAATGTTTCAAACAAATGTCTCCAACCAAATTAAACTGAAAATTCAATAACACCATAGTTTTAATCAATGATCTAAGAGAAAACGAAGAATTCCCACCCGAGGTTTAGCAAAATCTCAAGTTGGTATTCTTGATTGCATTTATTCTAGATTCCAACCCTTAAAATAACGTTGTTTTCTTTATTTTAATAGGTTTTCAACTTTTACTATAACATGGTGCATGTTAGTATGCTAAAGTATGCCGGTGTTTTCTTCGACCGAAGATTGGCTTATGTTAGTAAAAAACGGCTCACATTAGCAATGTCAAAGTCGACAGATTTTGGTTTTTTCAACTAATTTCAAAGTCTAAAATCACTTCCGAAACCACCGTCGGACTCCCCACAACCTCCTCTACAAAACCCATATATTGACTTGCCGATCTCATTCACCGTTTCCAACCAACTCCAATAGTCACTAACAATGTTAGTTTAATAGTATTAATCTGAAATAAATGCAATTAAGGGATAATAACTTGAGATTTCACTAAACCTCAGGTGGGAATATGTCGTTTACTCATGATTTAAAAGTAAACTAAAATTTCTTGTTAGGGGATTAACTTGTAATTGTTTCATATTAATTGTAATTATTTCAAATTAAAATTAAAACAGAATAAATCCCTTCTTTTGTTATTTTCGTAATATTTTATCTATTTTATTTCTTGTGTAAAACGCTGCGTTTTTTATACGAGTCAACGACTTGGCTCCCATTTGCAACTCAATTGAAGCGGGCTTTAATTTCAAAACCCTAACTTTCCCTTCAGAGTTTTGTCATTTTTCCTCGCAGAGTAGAAGCCATTCGTTAACTTTGGGTTGCAGCCAGCCATGAAGGTGTTCAACATTAGTAATGGAAACACTCTCTCTGTTTCACTCTTCACTGAAGTCACCAACACCAAGTATTGTCTCTTTCTCTAACTCAAATTGTTGGAAAGAAAAGAAAGGAATTTGATCATTTTACTTAACTCTTTTTCAAGGAGAAAAAATTACCCACTGGCTCAATTCGTTCTTTTATGTTTGTTTTAGTAGTGGGTTATTGGGTTATACGTGTTTAAGCTTATATTACGAAAAAGTTTGTACTTTGACAATTTATCTGCATAAGGATTCTGTGTGCTTTGGTCTTGTTGTTGTATTTGTGGTTTTAATTATTGTCTTTGTTATGTTGGTATGCTTCTTGTGGGTTTGCTGAAGGTTCATTGGGACATATTAGGGAAATTTGGAATTAGAGGACTTGGAAACTGTTTTATATGGAATATTTTTTGCTTTTTGTAAGGGAGACAAGCCTGCAACAAGTTCTGTTGTCGCATTAATAATGAACACTATAAGTAAAATTGGAGTTGAATTTATGTGTGGATTGAAAGTTTTAATATAAAGAACGATTTTCCTGCAGGGAACTCTTAGATTCTATGCAAGCTGGGACACTGGAACCAGAAGTTGCATTTCTCAATGCATTGCTTGTATGTTTCCTTATAAGAAATGGACCTTATCTTTTGCCGGCCATTCAACTTTCCTTTAATGCGCTTTTTGACGTTTCTGTAATTTTATTTTTCTCAAAATTGGAGACAGATCCCAGATGTTTTCCCCCTTCTGGCAGCTGCACATAAGACACTTATTGCCAAAGTCGCGGGAATCCTTGACAACACGCACTCTTCATTCCGAGCTTGTTTACAATTACTCAGGATCTAAGCATGTAATTATCTTTCACTCTGTATGACTGCCTTCTATTTGATTTAAGTTTTCTGTTGTTTTGACTACTGCAAGCTTCAATTCTTAGTAGATTACAGAATCCTTGAAAAGATGTGGCATCTCTGACAGCTCAACTTACGTCCTTGCTGCTCGTTTTAATGCTTCTCCTGATGAGGTAAGGTTTGTATCATGAATATTGTGGTTAATTAGTATCTCCTAAGACATTCGACGTTCTGTCATTGTAATCGTTTGACATTCCATCAGATGAAAGCTGTGGAGAAACTAGTCAATGGGAAGGAAATTGGTTTGGAAAAGCTAGAAGGGAAAGCGGATCAAGCCCAGATAAAAAAGGTTTGTCAGTGTGGTGATCTTGAGCTTTCATTCAATTATTATATTACTCTTTCTCTCAATGTTGCCTTCAGCCATTCATAAACTATATCTGAATCTGTTTTCAGCACTACAAAATATCTGGCCCAGAACTGGAGATATCCTCACTCGCAGATGCTATTACATGCCGGATTGCTGCTCGCGATGCCTTGTGAGAAAGGACAGGCATCCTCCTATTTCCATGTTTTTTGCTTTCCTTACTATGCCCATCATCGCTTCGCGCTTTCTCCATCATTAATCATTCTACAAATTGAAGTCATAATCTTGGGGTTCTGATGTAGTCTTGGCATTTTTATCATAGTGCCAATAAGGTTATTGAGGGAATAAACTCTAGTGAAGATGTGTGTAGTAGCACCTGAATTATAATCAGATTATTCATAGCATAAAATTAGAAACAATTTGTATGTAATTTTGAGTCAGCTATTCCTTGAGCTTAATGTGAACATAATATGATGTATGACATTTAATATAATATTGTTGGCTTCTTATAAAATGTTTCAAAGTACTTCCCAAATTTTATTATTGCTTTTACTGTTAGAGATATAATGTTGTTTCACTTCATTCTATCTCACTTGTTCAGAAAGAAGAGGGGGAAAACTGAGGAAAGAGAGAAAGGGAGTAATCAATCTCACTTGTTCTCACGATTCCTTGTATTCACTCATCTCAATAAAATCAGGGGATGTAGGCTTTGTCCTATTATTTGGCCGAACCATTTTAAAAATCTCATATCTCTTTCATTATTGCATTGGTTAATATCGTTATACACTCCGATCTTGTCCGAACTACTTGAAGTCTATCCTCATTGACTCCCCAAAGTCATGCACCCATCTTGTTCGGTTCCCCCACGGTCAACCAAGTATCTTTAGTTGATATGGATTCTTGCCTTGATATTTAGGTCGATGCAGATTTTTGCATCAACAAAATGAATTGTAAATATGAAAATGTACTTTTAATTAGTTTTAGAATGGTGTGATCTTGTTGAACGTATACGGATCGTTTCGATATGGTCTCCTTTTTAACTACAAACTCTTTGAACTTGAAAATCCATTATCAAATGTGTTGACTTCCTTAGAATAGGTTTGTAAAGTAAATGAATCTCTTGAATAGTTTTGAAGTACATTCCTCATACTCATTTTAGATAAGTGTTTTTGAACCCAAAAATTATACTCACCTTACCATTTGAAAATTATTGTTTATAAATGATTTTTGATAAACCTTTATTAAATTGACCGTTTCCTGTTAAACTAATTTTAAAGCTCTTTGGAATTTTTATCAAGAATCTTCCTCACATGTATTCCCATAAAGTTATTCTAGTTTTCCAAATGAATTTTCTCCATGTAAGATCGTTCATGATATGCTCCATTTTTCAATATGTTGTGAAGACATAGTTTGGGAGAATGACAATTATAACCCCTTTTGTATTCCATAACTATGGAAACTATTAATCATGGTTTTAAAACCCGACCCAGCCCATGGTCGGTTCAACCAATCGAACCAGGGACTGGGGCCTTCTTCGGACCGGGTTATCACTTTCAACTATTCACCCTAAACTCTAGAATTATGGATGACGATCGACGAGCATACGGCAACAATTATGTTGGGCCTTTTCGAGAGGGAGTGCTAATGAGTCCAAAGGTATGAAGGGAGTGATTTCGATGAGTGAATCAACCGAAAAAGACAAAAATCGGTCGACCAAAATAGCGGGCTATTGTCGGCAATTGGCGGAATGAACGAGGGAGGGGTGAGATGGGTTTTGGTATGGAGGCTGAGGGGAGTGTTTTAGTGGTGATGGTGAGTGTTGTCATCCCCAGAAAGAGGCCTTGTTTGGGCTTGGGTTGTCAACGTCGACGGTAGTGTTTGAGGTGTTTTTACATGGTTTCAAACCTGTAGGGACTTATATGTAATTTTTAGAAGTGTTTTTGTTGGATTTCAAGCCTTTAGATATGCTGATGTCACTAGTTTGACCTGCCAGTCAAACCGGTTCAACCGATCAACCCGAGACCTAACCACTTTGTCCCGTCTCACCCCGGACCGAGTTGTTTTAAAACCTTACTATCAACAACAATAATAATAATGATGATGATGTTTGTTTTTTATGCAAAAGTCTATGTCCAAGGGCGATATATCTTTAAGCTCTTTCCTCGAACCTTTCGAAAATACTGTCTATAATCTTTATTCGTTAAACAGAATCCAAATCCACTACAAATTAATATCTCCTCTCTCTATCATCTCAACCTTTGGTCTCTTCAGTTCATAGTTGATACAAATGAATTCTATATCGCAACTTAGGCGGAGGCAGCACTCTGGAAACCTACACATCTTTCCCACAGAAAGATACTCTGACCAGCTGGTTGGCAGGAGAGGTGGGCTTATCTCAGCCGCCGGGAAGTTAACTTCACCGTGGAAGAATGGTGTGACCCGGAAGTTAACAAAGCTATTGCTCAATGTTAATATAGAAAGAAGTTTGGGGCCTGTCCACGTGGTGACTTCGCCAGAGAATACAGTGAGTGATTTGATTAAGGCAGCCATTGATATTTACTTAAAGGAGAAGAGAAGGCCGCTGTTGAAGCACACCCATCCTCAGTTTTTTGCCCTTCATTACTCCCAGTTCTGTTTGGAGAGTAAGTTCTTAACTCTCGTTCATGGTGTTCAACAAACTAATTGCACTGTATATATATATATATAAATTTTTTTGTGAACTTTTTCTTGAAATCATGTGTCTGTAAACTGAGATTTATGGTGGTTCCAGGTTTAAAGGCAGATGAGAAGCTGAGTAATTTGGGGTCAAGAAATTTCTTTATGTGTTCAAAGCCTTATTCCAACTCTGTCAAATTATTTTGGTCGGAGCAAGCAAAAATGTCAATCAACTCAACATTTCCATTGACAAAATTCATGGATTTCTTGCTGTAGCTAGATAGATTTTTAAGTTAGTGATCATCTTCAGACTCTTAATTTGTATATCCTACATTAACTAAAACTCAATGTGAATTAATGCATGTAGGCTTTTAAATTATTTTTATAATTTTGAAATTAACATTTTAACCCAGTCCCACACTTAATTTGATCAATTTTAGAGATTTTAACTATTTTTGGAAAAAGAAAAAAGTCAAATTTAAGATGATCAATTAGTAAATAGAACTATAGTAACTAACTAACAATGGGTTGGCCGATTGGTAAAAGTTTGGGGCCAACGGGTTTGTTTTCCCTGTGGTTTTAGATTCGAATCACAAGAACGGTTGATAATATTGTTGGCCACAGACTGTAGGGTTTATCCTTGTTTCGGAAGCCTTGTCTCAAGGTCGGAGGACCAATCGAGACAGTATCGGATCCAAAAATTTCTGTTAGATTGGGCCAAAATAAAAACTAATTGCATATAACATTCATATTATGTTTTTTTAGTCGAAATTGTCACAAAAAGAAAAAAATTTACATATTAATATTTTCTTTTTTTAAATTTCATGGCCTACCCTCAACATACTTTGGATCCTACCCCTGAGTAAAGGTGCGCATAAGCTGGCCTGAACAGCCCCGATAACAAAAAAAATATATATATTAACTTTAAGATGACCGTGATTGTTCCAATTTTTTAACAACCACCTAAAAACCCAACAAGAACTCTATCTTCAATAACTACGTAAACAAAACCCATTCCCTTCACCACAAGCCAACCCCAAAATCACCATCAACCACCACAAAACTCATTATCAACTAAATATGTATAATGACCCTAAAATCCATTAGAAAACTCATATTCAATAATCACAAAACAAACCCATCTTCAACAACTCACCACCACAAGATTAAGGTTGGTGGACAAAGGGAGGAGTTCGTGGTGGCCAAAGGAGGAGCTCACGGTGACCAAGTGAGCTCCTCTCATGGCAGGGTTGTCACATGTCGAGGGAGAAAAGGGAGTTAAAGTGGGGAAGAAGAAAGGGGGTAGAAAGAGAAAGAAGAAGAGAAACAGGGAAAAAAGGATATTAGGGTTAAAGGAATATAAAAATTGAAAAGACTATTGTAAGGGTGAGCGGTTCCAAGTACCCTGCAATTTTGGAGGAACCGGAACCTGAAATGTAGGTTTCAGTTCCTTACTTGGGTACCTGTAAAAAATAATTACCCCCTATTATTTAAAAAATGATAAAAATACCTTTAAAAGTTTACAAATACACCCTAACAAATTAAGAAAACCAGCATTTAGTAGTTTTTAACTTTTGATTACTTATTCATTTGTGTCCAATGTGACTCATAGATCCTCTAATGTCTAGGCAACACTTAAATTAAATTAAATTTGTAATCATTTAATTAAAGTAATGTATTAATAACTAATGCGATAAATTACTAATGTTTATAATGTAATGTTATAATTAATTAAGTAATCATACTATAAATCTATAATATAATGTTATAATTAATTAAATTTCTAATCATTTAATTAAGTAATGTATTAAACTACTAATGTAATAGATTACTAATGTTTATAATGTAATGTTATAAACATTCTATTATAATTAATTAAGTAATCATTTAACTAGTAATGTATCTAAATCTTGTTTCATAAACAATATTTGAATCTGTTTTCAACGCTACAAAATATCCGGCTCGAAACTGAAGATATCCTCACTGCAGATGCCATTACATGCCGGATTGCCGCTCGCGATGCCTTGTGAGAAATGATAGGAATCCTCCTTTTTCCATGTTTTTTTCTTTCCTTATTATGCCCATCATCGCTTCGCTCTTTCTCCATCATTAATCATTCTACAAATTGAAGTCATAATCTTGGGGGGTTCTGTGTAGTCTTGACATTTTTATCATAGTGTCGATAAGGTTATTGAGGGAAGAAACTCTAGTGAAGATGTGTGTAGTAGCACCTGAATTATAATCAGATTATTCATAGCATAAAATTAGAAACAATTTGTATGTAATTTTAAAACCCGAGCATTAAGGGACTTGGTAAGGTCATCGGGTCTCGGGTTGACCGATCTGACCGGTTAAACCGATGGTTTGACGGTTTGACTGTTTAAGGTGATCCAAAAATTTTAGAATCTTGTAAATACGCCCTTGAAAAATACAATCAGTCTCTCCAAGTTTAAAATCTAGCAAATACACCCTTGTGAGCTATTTGGGTTTTGACTTTTTCGGCTAATTCCGATAGCCAAAGTTCAATCCAACACTACCACCTAAACCATCATCCTCCAACTCTACAAAACCCCTCTAACTCGAAACTTGGTAGCCATTCGTTGTTGGTCATAACTCGTGTATACCATTGTGACTTGTGATTGGGTTGATTTTTTCGCCAAAATCCGGTTGAATCTAAACCACTGGCCTCCATTCTACAAAACTTCCTCTAACCCCGACACTTGGTAGCCTCCCATTCGCCGATTGTGACACACATATTGGGTTGAACTTTTCAACCAAATTCTGGTTTATTCCAACATCCAAAATTCAATTCGATACCATCTCTTGAACCATTGGTCTCCACTCTACAAAAGCTCTTTAACTCCAATACTTGGTAGCCCCTTATTTACTGGGGATCAAATTAGGGATTTTATGAATAGTAAAAAATGGTAAACCAAATCGAAGAGGCTATCGGGTCTCGGTTGGATCGATCCAACCGCCGGTCTAATCAGAGATTTAAAACAGTGCTAAATTGTCGGCTTCTTATAAAATGTTTCAAAGTACTTGTCCAAATTTTATGATCGCTTTAACTATTCAGAGATCCAATGCTGTTTCACTACATTGGAAGGAGATTTGGATACTTAACCGCGTTTAACGGTCTTCCGAGGTGGAACCTTTTAAGACGCGGATCCAAACATGGAAAGCACACGGAATATCTTGCACGAGATCGTTTTCTTCGGTGTGAAGCAAAGGCAGGGCGTTAGATTAACGCTAACTGGTGATAGCCCGTGGCCTAAAAAATTATCCTTTTAGTACCTTATATTTTGCCCTCTTCTTTATTCTTTTTAAGGATGACATGAGATTGTATATAATAGAAACACAATGAAAAAAAGTTTACATATAAGTTCAATTCTAACTTAATTATTAATTCAAATATATTAAGTTTTGAATTATTAAATATATATACTCATACTTGAATTTATTTTAACATATAATTATGTTTGGAAATTCCTAATGAATGTAGAAAAGAAAATTACGAATTTAGTGAAGTTTGACCTATTTATTAGTAGATATAAATATTTCTAAAATAAAAAAAATCATCTCTCATTAAAGAAAATAAAAAATAGGGTTAATCACAACCCCCTAAAGGTTTTATTGATATTAATAAACCCTTGTTACTGTTATTTGAAGTTAACGAAACCTATTCCCTCTTAATGAGTTGACCTTTATAATTCTACTTAATCCAAAGTTAATATTTTTAATTTTATTCAACATTTTGATTTAATATTTACTATTAATTAAGAATGTTAAAATTCGTTTACATTTTTAATCTCTTTATGTTAAAATTAACGAGAAAATATTAACGGCTCAATAACAGTTGAGCTATTATCTAAACCTCAGGGGGTTTATGGATATGATCTAAAAATCAGGGGTAGTGAAAATTTAAACACTGATGCGAGGAGTAATCCAGGATAAAGTGGCAATAGCCGGTGACAAAACCTTCTATAAATAACCCGCATGTCCATAACTGTTTCTGAAATGTTTCTTCAGTCAAAAACAAAAGCAAAAGCAAAAGTTTATTTATATTTTGAAATTTTGGGAACAACATAGTACTTTGTTTTTCTCAAATTCAATCAATCATGGGTACCTCTCAAAGTCGCGAGGATTACATATCAGACTCTGATTATGAAGAAGAATCAGAATCAGGAGAATCATCTCAATACGATGACGCTCAAGAAACTAGCTCTTCTTCTTCATCTAGAGGTACGAAAACAACCCTAAATTCTCTTGACGAAGTTGATTCCAGACTCAAATCGCTTAAACTGAAATACGCGAATCCCCTAAACCCTAATCTTAAAAACCCTGTTAAGCTTTATCTCCATATCGGTGGCAACACCCCTAAAGCCAAGTGGATCGTCTCTGATAAGCTTACTTCTTATAGTTTCATCAAGACCCTAAAAGTTGACGGCGGAAACGCCTCTGATGATGATGATGAGGGTGATGGTGATGGTGGAGATGGGCTTTTGGGTTTTGAAAGTTGGGTCCAAAGTTAGGGCTAAGGTTTCGACTGAAATTCAATTAAAAATGTTTGGAGATCAAAGGAGAGTTGATTTTGTTAACAAAGGTGTCTGGGCATTGAAGTTTTTTGGTGATTCGGAGTATAGGAAGTTTGTGACTGAGTTTCAAGACTGCTTGTTTGAGAATGTATATGGGCTTAAAGCCACCGAACAGAACAAGATGAAAATTTATGGGAAGGAATTTCTTGGGTGGGTGATGCCTGAGGCTGCTGATGATTCGATGTGGGAGGATGCTGATGATGGTTCAGGGAAAACGCCTGAATACGTGACACCTGTGAAGGGCAGTCGAGATACGTTGGAGGAGTTTGAGGAGTTAGCTAATGGAGGAGTGCAGAGTTTGACTTTAGGTGCATTGGATAACAGTTTCTTGGTTAACGATTTGGGTGTGCAGGTTTATAAAAATTTTAATCATGGAATTCATAACAAAGGTGTTAGTGTGAGATTTGATAGTGGAAGTTCGAGAACTGGTTCAAACTCGGCTACTAAGAAGGCTCTGTTAATGAGGGGGGAGACAAATATGATGTTAATGAGTCCATTGAAAGAGGGGAAACCTCATGCCTCAGCTATTAAACAACTTGATATAGAGACGGGGAAGATTGTGACTGAATGGAAGTTTGAGAAGGATGGGGCTGACATTACGATGAGAGATATTACTAATGATACAAAGAGTTCACAGTTGGATCCATCAGAGTCTACGTTTCTTGGGCTTGATGATAGTAGATTGTGTCAATGGGATATGAGAGACAGGGGCGGAATTGTGCGGGACATTGTGAAGGGTGGATTCACCAGTGTTGCATTGGACTCAGGGGCATCAGTTTTCGAGGGGCACAAATTTTCAATGCTTTGCGAGTACAGGGTGATGGATCAATTGTCGTTGGTTCACTTGATGGGAAGATAAGGTTGTACTCCAAAACATCGATGAGGCAGGCTAAGACTGCATTTCCAGGGCTTGGCTCGCCAATTACCCATGTGGATGTTACTTATGATGGGAAGTGGGTCTTGGGCACCACCGATACATATCTGATTCTTATTTGCACGCTGTATACGGATAAAGATGGAAGGACGAAAACTGGTTTTGGTGGGCGTATGGGAAACAAGATACCAGCTCCAAGATTGTTGAAGTTGACTCCTTTGGATTCACATCTGGCTGGGAATGATAATAAGTTTCATGGTGGACATTTCTCTTGGGTAAGTTTCTTCATTTCTTGGTTGCACTGTGCTTGTTATATACTTAGTATTTTTGTTGTTGTGTCGTGTTTATTGTTATTTTAACTATACTTTTGGCATGCTTGGTAAATATTAGCTTCTATTAACAGTCTGCATCTTTTAAGGGTCTGGAATCAGAGCCTTCTGAGTGCCCCTTGTATTGCTGTTCAGTTTACTTAAACCTTCTAGATTTAAACAGAAGTAGCATCTATATAATATATTAAATAAATTGAATTATATGGTTGTTTTGTGTGCCTGTTCATTGTTGTGGAATGATGCCTGACCATTCTAATATGAAAAATTTAATGCGGAAGTTCAAGTCAGTTATAAACTTAAGAAGTATGGCTGTAATAATTAACTGACCAAATTGTTAATTGTTTTGTATTGCCTGAATAGGAAAATACTAATATATTACTTGGTTACCTTTTCAAAGTTTGAAATGTATGTGTCCCTGGCATTTGGGGCAGCCAATACATTGTTATGTTTGTTGCATATTTATGAATTTCTGTTACTTTCTTTTGCTGAAATAATCCCTCTCTTTTCTATTAGTGCAATCCTGCATATCAGTAGGTTTCTTATTTTGTAGTGATTCTCATGGTATGCTAATATAACAAACATTGTGATTATGTATCTAACACTATGTCATTAAAATTTTGATTGCTGAAACTCTCAGGTAACCATCAAATTGCTTCAATGTTGTATGGACACTTTAATGGATTTTTGTTGTCAACCATTCTTATACGATAACTGTTATCATCCTCAATGCATGCTACTTGTATAATTTGTTACTAGTTGAAGAACATTGAGAGTCTTGATCTGCTTATAGGTTGTCAATTGACTTTTTGTTTGGTTTTCTTCTGCGCTGTACTTGTTTTGTTTGTTGTCTCCATGATCCATGTCACAAGTACACAACTGTATGCTCTATACTTGTCTCACCATTATTGAATAATTTTGCCTTTCAGATCACTGAGAATGGTAAACAAGAACGCCACTTAGTTGCAACAGTGGGCAAATTCAGTGTGATATGGGATTTCCAGCAGGTGAAGAACAGTGCTCATGAATGCTACAGGAATCAGCAAGGTCTCAAGAGCTGTTATTGCTACAAGATTCTGTTGAAGGATGAATCAATCATAGAAAGTCGGTTCATGCATGACAACTTTGCCGTTACAGAGTCCCCAGAAGCCCCGCTGGTGGTGGCAACACCTATGAAAGTTAGTTCTATAAGCCTTTCTGGCAAGGGCAAGCGATGACTTTGAAGAACCATTGTCATTATAACCGAGCATTTGTGTTTGTGTAGGAAGCAGGATTGCTTCTGCTGTTTCATTTGCTCCTCTTTTATGAAGTATATTTAAATTTGTTCATCCTTCCTTAAGAGTTGTTGGCTTTCTCTCTTCTGCTTGTATATTCTGTGAATTTTTTCATTCATCTTCTTGTAAACACAATTAAAACGCTTTTCTAGGTAATAAATGAGTTTGGTTTGTTGCATTTTGAGCTTTATCGGAGATTCAGAGTGTTGTGAACCATTGCCAAAGTGAAAGAGTCTGATTGCTGTAACATTTGCCTCAGGATCAATACAGAGATTTCTAGTTTAAAATCATGATAATTAGCCCCATGAGATTTGTAAGTAATCATATTGTAACTGCATATTTCTCCCAAAACGGTAACAATAAGAATTGGGTTCACAATTCAATCTCACAAATTTTTCACAGTTTTGATGTGGTAGTTCGTAATTGGTCAAGCGGAAAAATTCAGCAAAAACTAATTACGAACTGTCACACTAGGGTTGTGAGAAAAAGTTTGTGAGATTGAGTTATAAGTGTAGTATTGTCTAAAGGGTAATGTTACACATATAAAATCAGGATCGTAATTTTGTCCTATCATAACAACATTTATTCTCAAAATGATAATAGTTACACATACAAGGTTAGGAACTTAGGATCATAATTTTACGTTCGAACTCATATGCTTCATCATCCTATAATTTAGAAGATGTTGTCCAATCAATTTTCACATAAACTAGAATAGAAAGTTAGAATCTAACTTTATATTTTGCACCTCTCCTCTTATGATTGAATGATAAATCCTTTAACTACTAGGGTTATCTATATTTAAGGGTTTTGTATTCGAGTACCAAGATAAGTACCTATCATAGTTATGCAATTAACTTGGAAAGCCCAGCTAAAGTAATGCAGCTAAAGCCCATTCGTTCAAGGGGCTTTTTCAAAGAGAAAAGAACAGTGGCAACAAGAGGACTCTTTCTAGTCCTACCCTTATTCCAAAAAGACTTGCACACGAGGGAATTTTTTTCATTCATCTTGTTGTAAACACGATTAAAACACTTTCCTAGGTTAATGGTTAATGAGTTTGGTTTGTTGCATTTTAAGCTTTACGGAGATTCAGAGTGTTGTGTTTCATGGCCAAAGAGAAAAAGAATCTGATTGCTATAACATTTGCCTCAAGATCAGTAGAGAGAGAATTCCAGTTCAAAATCATGATAATTAGCCCCATGAGATTTGTAAGTAATCATATTGTAAAACTTCAGATGGTTAGAGCGAATTGGCTATAGTGCGGATAGACGTACGGTCTCAGGTTTGATTCCTCATCCTAAACATTCGTGATTTAAGTAGAAAGCCGTGACGGTAGATTATTATGCTAGTGTCCCTTTATATATATATATTGTAAAACTTCGTAAGTAATCATATTGTATGCTTGTATATTTTTCAAAGGGTAATGTTACACATTGGCTATAATGCGGATAGGCCTTGCAGTCTCGGAGGGTTTGATTCCCCATCCTAAACATTCATGATTTAAGTAGGAAGCCGGATTATTATGCTAGTGTCCCTTTATATATATATATATTGTAAAACTTCGTAAGTAATCATATTGTAACTGTATATTTTTTCAAAAGGGTAATATTACACATACAAATTCGGGATCTAATTTTGTCCTAGCATAACAACATTTATTCCTAAAAAGATAATGTTACACATACAAGGTTAGGATCATAATTTTGTGTTCCGACTCATATGCTTCATCATCCCATAATTTAGAAGATGTCGTCCAATCAATTTTCACATAACCATAATAGAAAGTTAGGATCTTAACTTTATATTTTGCACCTCTCCTCTTGTGGTCAAATGACAAACCTTTTAACTTCTGGGGTTAGCTATATCCAAGAGTCTTGTGTTCGAGTGTTAGGATAGGTATCCTACCACATTTATACAATTACCTTGGAAGGAAAGCATTGGATGAAAGGAAACCCGTCTTTTGACATGAAAGAAAGCCCAGCTAAGGTAATGTAGCTAAGCCCATTCATTCAAGGGAATCGTTCAACGAGAAAAGAACAGTGGCAACAAGAGAAGGGATTCTTTCTAGTCCTACCCTCATTCCAAAAGACTTGCACATGAGTGAATTATTCTTCTTTATGTAGCGAAAGAGGCGACTTCACTTTATGTTGATTTCTACCCCAAAGTCATTCGCTTCCTTAGTCTTAACCCCATCAGTTCCATCGTTTCCCGCCTTTGTTTAGGCTTAGTTATGGCTAGTTTCGTTTGAATTTGAGTATCAGGATAGGTATCTATCACATTTATATAATTATCTTGGTCCATTTAGCTTGTATGGGTTCGAATATCTCATATTCTTAAAAAAATATATATATATATATTTTTTTTGCATTTTTATTCTAACAAAAATGTAATGTTAGATTTACAATCTAATCTTACAATCTTTTTTCATAACCCTCGATGTGATAGCTCATTATTGGTCAGTTTCTTTTAAAATAGGTTTCGTTTGGTTGTATACGTTATGTTGCCCATTTACTTGTTGATCAATGATAAATTATCACGTCGGATGGTTGTGAAAGAAGATTTTGAGATTTAATAACATTTCTGCCAACAAAAACACCCACAAAGAAATGAGCAAATGGGATTCTGAATCCTGGAATGTGTTGTCTCCTTAAGGTGGGGCACAGTACAACAGATACACGAGTAAAGGACCATTGTAACAGTGATTTCTCAGTAGAATATAGAAGCTGGCAGACAGGCAGGCCGCAGCCAGCCAGCCATCCAATACAGAATCCTAAGTGGCTGTCATAAAATTTATAACTTGACACCAACAAACAAGAGTCCTTGTGTACAAAAATTCTTCTTTTATTAAATGAAGCTGTGTGTGTGTTATTACCCCATCATGCAGTGGACTTCCGTCCAAAAAAATTTAAAACTTAAAATGAGTGATGACGGACGTTTATATAAAATAGATAACTGTCCATATGCATAACGACCATCTATAGTAAATATACTTTTGAAAGAGTTTATTTGGAATACTATCATGCATACAACTATTAATTAATAATTCTTTGAAGTATTACTTTTGTTATCTGAGACTGGAATTTCCAAATTCCAAAATCAGTATTTTGGAGGAAGTTTCACATCAACTTTAGGGGGCTTCACAAAGACTTTGGTAAATTGAACCCCCAATAACTACGAAAATTGAACTTTTGAAAGAGTTTTTTTATTAAACTCGAATAACAATGGACAGTCATCCATTGCATATGAATGGACG
This sequence comes from Pistacia atlantica, assembly GCA_026229545.1. Classification (NCBI taxonomy): domain Eukaryota; kingdom Viridiplantae; phylum Streptophyta; class Magnoliopsida; order Sapindales; family Anacardiaceae; genus Pistacia; species Pistacia atlantica. The sequence goes on along the minus strand of JAPEIT010000015.1, from coordinate 23,516,909 downwards.
TCAATCATTTTGTTTTTAAAATTTTCTAGACAATTGTCCATCTTATATGAATGTTTGTCCGTATAATATGAACAAGGGTCTATTGATATTTTTGTAGACGTTCGTTCATTCGTGATAAACGATCGTCCATAAAGTATGGACGATCGTCCATGATTATTGAACAACCATTCATTCACAGGAGATATGTTTTCTGTCTAACGTGTCCACGTTTGACTAAATATCACGTTATTTAGTACAAAATTTCGGTGCCAAAATTCTGTATTGGTCCATATTTTGATGCCTTTGGTGCAAGGTCATGTTTCATGCATTCTTTTACTTTTTTTCTTTTTATTATTACTTTGGAGGATTTTAATAATAAAACTATCTTATCATCTCAACTATTAACTGTTAACGACCACCATCACTACCAAGTTTCACGTTCCCTTTTTAATTTTTTAATTAGCTGTCACTTTTCAATCTTAATTATCTAATTATTTTATTTGGTTACACTTGTAATTGGATAAGGATTATGAATATCCCCTCGTGCTTTACTGTTTTTTGTTCTAGAAAAACTGTTCTCAAATGTTTATTACCAAATTATCATATATGGTCAGACAACAAGACTTTAGTCATCTAGGTTGATTATCTAGAGGTTTGTGTTATCTAACTCAGTAAGGTTTATAGGATGCTAAATGGATTTTTGGATTAGTTAAGATGAGTGTAAGCTGATTCAGACACCCCTAATTATAAAAAAAAAAATATATATATATATATATATTAACCATTAGTCCTGTGATCAGACGGCAATACTTTAACTATCTGAATGGATTCCAAAGATCTTATGTTACTTGATTCATTGGGTTTATAAGGTGTTAAATAGACATCGGGATTAATTTAGGTACGCACAAACTGACCCGAATACCCTGATTATAAAAAAAAAAAATAAATAAAAAAAACAAATTATCATATATTAAAAAAATGAAAGGATATTTTTTTTTTTATTAAAATATCTCTTAAATATGATTTTAAACATGATATATGTAGTGACAAATCCTAAGAATATCTTTAGTATCATCAAAAACTTTTACAAATACCCAAATGAGCAAAATCAAAGCAGAAATGGGAATTTGAAAGATTTTTCTTCTTTCTATTTCTAACTTTTCTAATTTTGGAATCCGACAGCTAAATCTAAGTATTAAGTATGAAGTATGAATCATAGTTCGAGTACTTTCGTGATCTATTTCATGTATTTCGTACTCTAGATACTAGAATAAATGTTCAACATGGTAAAACTATCTCTATCAGGATGATATACCCATTCTCTTTATTATCAATTGGATCAATTATAACAAGTCACACACTCATATTTTGGAAATACAAAAACAAGAAAATTGTGCGGTCGAACTAAAATTAAAAATAAATATATATATATCAAAATGATGGGGGACCTAAGTGCTTTCTTATTCCATTCTAATCAACAAAAAAAAAAAACCTTATCTAGTACGAGAAAAGGCTTATAGTCACATGTGGGTTTTCTAGAGATGAGATTAGTGGATGTCTTGAT
>JAPEIT010000015.1:23477810-23515266 GCA_026229545.1 Pistacia atlantica | reverse complement strand
GGATGTCTTGATCTAATTAATAATTAAAGTTAGTTTTGTTATTAAGAAATTAAGCACGTGTTAATTGTCACTAACATTAAGTATTAATCCCACGCGCTTCTTCTCTCGTTGACGCATAAAGCCAAAACTCCTCTTGTCTTTCTTGACCCCACTTCAAAAGCTCGTACTCCGTTCGTTTCGAAACAAAAGTCGTTTTCAGTTATTGCACGTTTTTTAATAAACTAATTTTTTAATATAAAAATTTTGTCTCTTTGCTCTTCCCTTTGAAAGTGCGTGGAAAATGGAACGAAGAAAAAGCAATGATGATTGATAAAAAAGTTGTGTTAAATGACTCTTGAAAGAGAAACAGAAAGAGAGAGAGAGAGAGAGAGAAGAGATGAGGGAAACAAAGAGAGGAGACAGGGGCATACTTCGAGAAAGAGAGAGAGGGTTACATTTGGCCAAACGACGTTTATTTTGGAAAAAAATTATAAGGTTAAAACGACTTTTATTTCGAAACAGAGAGAATATAATTTATCAGCCTTTCTGGCCAGGGCAAGCGATGACTGTGAAGAACCATCATCATCATATAACTTCTTTTACAAACTTTCTCTCACAACTCTGACGCAGGAACTTGCAATTAGTCAGTTCACAACATTAATTACGAGTTATCACATCAAAATTGCGAGAAAAAGTTTATGAGAAAGAGTTGATGATGTAGTATTACTCCTTTCTCTCGTCTGCTTGTATATTCTATGAATTTTTTTCATTCGTCTTGTTGTAAACACGATTGAAACGCTTTCCTAGGTAAATGAGTTTGGTTTGTTGTATTTTAAGCTTTAAGGAGATTCAGAATGTTGTGAACCATTGCCAAAGTGAAAGAATCTTATTGCTGTAACATTTGCCTCAAGATCAATAGAGAGAGGTTTCCAATTCAAAATCATGATACAATTAGTCCCATGAGATTTGTAAGAAGTAGCATGCAAACACTGTAGGCTAATATTATTAACACAACAAAAGCCAAATAGTTCTTATTGAAGGCATAGTTTAGTTTTGGCGTGAAATTTTATGTTGAGTCACAATAAAACTTCATAAGCAGTGTTTTAATAACCAACTCAGAGTAAAACCCAACAAAGTTGTTAGGTCTTGGGTTGACTAGATTAACCAATTTGATTGGCCAGTCAAACCGGGTGACAAAAAGTTTAAAATTCAGCAAATACATCCCTAAAAATTATAGTTAAGTCTTTAAATGTTTGAAATTTAGCAAATACATACCAAATACAAATCGGTGATCGACTGGTTGGCAGTTACAACACACCAAATGCAATCCCAATCATTCTTGAGCCCATTCCCCATAAAATATATACAAGATCTAGCCGAAATCGGTTTAATTTTGGCCAGATATCATTGACGTCGGCATCAACATTCCAGACCAGATCTCACCACCACTAGCATCGACATTCTAGGCCATCACCACGTAAATAACTCCCCTCAACCTTTTGGCCAAAACCGATCTTACCCCACCCCCGTTTGCCTCACTAATCACCGACTGTTGCCGTCGTTAGTTTTTTTGGATTTCTGGTCGAATCACTCACCAAAAATCACCTTTATCGCCACCGTTGCACTCACTGACACTTTCTCTTCAAAAGCCCCAACATCCCGACCTTCAATTGTCCGTTGATCATTATCCCAATTTCTAGGGTTTTCGGTGAATAAGAAAATGGGTAACCCGGCCCGTTGAAAGCCCCAAGTATATGTTGAACCGGTTCAACAAATCGGGCCGAGCCGGGTTTTAAAACACTGTTCATAAGTAATTAATCATATTGTAGCTGCATATTTCTCCCAAAAGGGTAATGTTACATGTATAAGGTTAGGATCATAATTTTGTGTTTCGACACATCTACTTCATCATCCTATAATTGAGAAGATGCCATCAAATCATTTTTCACATAAACTAGAATAAAAAGTTAAGTTGGGATCCCAACTTTACATTTTTGTATTATTATTTCAACAAAACCATATAAATAATCTGATACATATGATCATCTTCCACCCACAAAGAAATGAGCAAACGGGATTCTCAATTGTGGATTGTATTGTCTCCTGAATGTGGAGCACAATACAAACAGGAGCAATATTATGCTGATAAACTATTTTCACTTATAGCTCTCACAAATGTGACATGATAACTCACAATTGATCAGTTTGTAATAAATCTCACCTATCTAATAATATATTTCATTTAACCAATTACAAACTATTATATCGTTTATAATAGAAAGTTAATGAAAGTAATATTTTATTGTATAAACATATACACAGGTAAAAGAGTTATGTAACAGTAATTTTTGAGCAGGAAATAAAAGCTGTCAGCCAACCAATACAGAATCCCATAGTGATGGCAATGGGTCGGCGGACCGGGTACCCTTGGCCCTGTGGCCCAGCCCAAGCCCGACCTCATGACACAGGCCCAAGCCGGCCCGCCAGCCCGCTACGGGTATGATAGGCAAAGGCCAAGCCCTGGCTGACGGGTTTTTTATAACGTAGGCCCGACCCTTGCCCAGCCTTTTTTAATAATATTTATTTTGAAATATTAATAAATTTCAATTTTTTTTTTATATTTTTAATTTTAGAAATAGTTTTTAAATATTAATTGAAGCTATTTCCGCAAATAATTTAAGCAATAAGTGAGCAATTAAAACTCCATAATATTTGATTATACTAACTTTTCAACTGTACATAATATGTTACGGTAAAATCCACTTTTATAAGTTGAACTAAACCTATCTAACTCATTTAAAGGCAATTTTAACATGTTAAACCTTCAATATGGGATGAAAATTGAGGTTAGGGTTTGGGAAAAAATGATATATATATATAGAGGATAATATTGTAATTAAATATATAGTATAAGGGTAAATTAGTAAAATTAATACTAAAATTTTGGGACGGGCCGGGCCGGGCCGGACCTAAAGATATACCTATGCCCGGCCCATACCCGAGATCGGGCCTTAAAATCAAGTCTAGGCCCAAGCCCAAGTCCGCCAACCTCGGGTAAAGTCTGCCCCTTTCAGGTCGGGTACCTGAAAATGTTGGGCCCATTGCCATCTCTAGAATCCCACGAGGGTGTCATCAAATTTTATGATTTAACACCAACACAAGCAAGTAGTCTTGCGTACAAAATTCTTTATATATTAAATGAAAAAGTGTGTGTGTATAATTACCTCCTCATGAGGTCAATATTTTGATGTCATGGTGCAACGTCATGTTTCATGCATTCGTTCACTATTTCTTTTTTAATAATAAATTTATCTTCTTAACGTCGTTTCACGTTCCCCTTTTTTTTTTTTAATAATTAAATGTCACTTTTCAATCTTAATCATCTATACTATATTTGGTTTACTATTTATCCAGGTTCTAGATCCTATTCTACAAATAATGTTTGGAACATTACTTCAAGAATATTACCCTTTTTTTTAATTACTTTTAGACCCCATAAAGTTATTAATTTCATCAAATACACCCTAAAAAAAAGTTTAAAAATTATCAAAAACACCCCCGCAACCCATACTCGGCAGATTCCGGCAACCACCGTCGGTGGTAGCCGAAATCTATACAACGGCCAACCTGCCGACCATAAATGACCGGAAGTTCACCGATCTAGCCTTTTCCGGCCAGATCCACCACGGATTTGGCCGGAAAAGGCCAGATCTGGCCGTGAACGACGGCCAAAGAAATGGCCGTCGTTGAGGTCAACGACGGCCAAATCTTGGCCATCGTTGACCGAAAACGACGGCCAAATCTTGGCCATCGTTGACCGAAAACGACGGCCATATCTTTGGCCGTCGTTTTGGCCTTTTTTCATTGCCGATGATCACGGCAGTAGATCGGCCTTTCCGGCGGATCTATGGTGGATCTGGCCGAAAAGGCCATAACGACTGTTACGCACGCATCCAACGAGTGCGTCGACGCATCGATTTTCCGGCGCATTGGTGGTGTTGGCGAATGCGCACTGCGGTGGTGGGGATATTTTTGTCAATTTACATGTTGGGGTATTTATGAAATTAGCAAACTTAGGGGGTTTTTCTATAAATTTTTAAATTTTACCTCGTAATACTCCCATATTCAATTATCCAATATTATCTCCAAAATCCTACCCAAAATAATAAACCAAACGCATACCTAATTATTTTACTTTGTTATGCTTGTAATTGTACAAGGATTATGGATATGCCCTAGTGCTTTATTGTTTTCTTGCTCTAGATCAACAATCTCATATATTTATTGCCAAATTATCATATATTAACTACTAGTTTTACGGTCAGATAGTAAAATTTTAATCGTCTGGATAGATTACTTAGAGGTCTTGTGTTACCTAATTCACTAGATTTGTAAAGTGTTCAATGAATTTTTAGATTAGTTAAAGTACACATAAACTAGTCTAAACATCTCAGTTATAAAGAAACAATTACCATATATTAAAAAAAAACGAAATTCTATTTTTTTGTATTAAGTATGATTTTACATGTGATATATACAGTGACAGCCTTAAGAATTATCTTTAGTATCATCAAAAATTTTTACAAATACCCAAATGAAAGCAGAAATGAGAATTTGAAATATTATTCTTCATTCAATTTCTAACTTTGGAATCTGGCCGCGAGGCCTAAATATTAAGTATGAATCATAGTTTGAATACTTCGTAATCTATGATTTTATGTATTTCGTGCTCCAGATATTAGAATAAATATCCGAAAAAGGTAAAACCATCTCTGTCAAGACAACATACCCATTCTTTATACTATCAATATGATCAATTATAACAAATCACATTGCGTCGGTTGAACATTAAAAAAAAAAAAAAAAATTGGGGGACCTAAATGCTTCCCTATTCCATTCTAATCAACAAAAAAAAACCTTACCCATTACTAGAAAAGTCTTATAGTCACGTGTGGGTTTTCCGGATGAGATTGGTGGATGTCTTGACTTAATCAAATAATTAAAGTTAGTTTTGTATTAAGCATGTGTTAATTGCCACTTGCATTAATTATTATTCAACTTTATAATCCCACGCGCTTCTCTCGTTGACGAATAAAGCCAAAAGTCCTGTTGTCTCTCTTGATCCCACTTTAAAAGCTTATAAGATTAACTACTAATTATTAATTAACTTAATTAATTAAAATTTATAACATATTTAAGATTTTAATAATATCAATAAATAAATCATTTATATGCGTTGACATTATAATTTTATTTTTAAAAAATAAATAAATTACAATTAATTATGATTTTAAATTAAAATAATTATAATTGCTTTAAACTTTAATTGATTTTCTTTGCCCAAATTGTTTTTTACTTTATTTGTGTACACACATGAGAAATGACTTGAATTGAAGCACATGTTAAATAATAAATATGATGAAAATATTTAATTATTACAACACTACTTTAAGAACGGTCACATGTTGTAATGCAAGCTCTAGTAAGATTTAGTGGTTGTACACGTGTCATTCTTAAAATGAAATCATCATCTACTTTTAGAAATAGTCTTACTCGGTCCAGTGTCTGCGTGACCTTTTTATGATCCTCTCCAGGTCCCACATCGGTAAGGAACTTTCTCAGCACGCCAACACAGGACACACTGACCATCTCATCATCTTAATTAATTAGTTAATAATTGAGATATTTTTGCATTGCTTCTAAAATTCGCAAGAATTTTACAGATTTAATCAACATTCTTTCTTCAAAATCAATGAAAGAATGAGATTATGAGAAAAATAAAAATAAAAAAAATTAATTATTGAGACAAATTGACTAATCTCCACTAATTAATTTTGTAGCAGAATCTGAGGAATCCCCGCCAAATCCAATGGTCATCAACCACTGTTGAATTTCGTCTTCTCCAATGTCCCAGAACTCACTTTCCCTCCCAAATCCAAATCCCAGTCCCATTTCTGTTGCAGAGCCGTCATTGTTGGCAGCATTTTCACTGCTTCCTCGCCACACTTGTTGTTGTTGTTGCTGCTGCGGTGGTTGTGGTTGTGGTTGTGGTTGTGGTGGTGGTGGTGATGGTGATGGTGATGGTGTGATTTGTTCATACTGACTCGTTGACGATTCGGCGGTTACAGTGTAATTATCTGGAAATGGGAAATTGAGCTTAGCTCTGGGCCCGCGAAATTCAATGGCCGCCTTGTCGTAGGCACGCGCTGCCTCTTCCGCGGTGTTGAATGTTCCAAGCCAGACACGCGCAGCCCTTCTCGGGTCTCGAATCTCCGCCGCCCATTTTCCCCACGGCCTCTGTCTCACTCCTCTGTAATTCTTCTTCGCCCGTTTCTTGTTCGTCCCTTTCTTATTGCTGTTGTTGTTACTGTTATGGTTGTTATTATTTTGATTTTCCTCTGGTTGATTTGGAGGGAAAAAGTTGCATCCTAAACACGGTTGTATCTTGCACACTTGACACGTATCCAAATCAGAGGACACCGGTAGTAATCCGTTACCAAAACCGTTAATCATTGCAGCAGCGGCGGAGGAGGAGGTTGAGGCAGTGGCAGTCCAGTCTTGAAAATGAAACAAATCCTGGGAAAGCACGGGGTTTGTGTTTCCGACCACGACGTTTCGCAGAGCAGAGACCATGACGGAGAATTCCTGTTCTCTAGTGATACCCGGAGGAACCAGTGGCTGGGTGACAGTCGTTGTGGTGGCGGCGGCGGTGGCAAATTTCTGTCGCTTCGAGTACTTCTGCATCATTTTTGTTTTTTCTTTTGTTGAGTTTGAATTTTAAAAACAGAGTTCGAATTGAGAATTGAAAGACTGGAGTGAGTGTCGCGCGTTTATATAGGGTAGCGGTGTGGACGTGGCAGAAAGCTGTACGCCGTTTATACACGGGTTTGAAGGACATTCTGGAGGGACGTGGAGGGTGTTGTCAGAGTGGGTCAATGTTGTCCAGGTAATGCCAGGTCAGAGGGGCCTCAAGGGTTGCATGGCAGGTGACGTCACTATCGGGAGACACGCGGGATTTTGGACGGTTGCTAGAAATAGAAAAGGCTTCAGGGGCGTGGGCATCAGTTAAGAGAAGTGTCAATTATCCTATAAGGTCAGGGGTATATGTGTCATATCGAGTCAGGTCATGTGACATTTATTTTAGGGACTCTTACTGAAATCTGAAGGTCATCTGGTCACGTGATCTTCACCAAGCCAAACATTCACATGTTCCTATCATAAGATAAAATTTTATTTGATTTAATAAATGTTTTAAATTATTTTTCCATGCTGTGATTATATTGAAAAAAAGTTATTCATTGTACTATTTACGATTCCAACTTTATATGTTTAGCGTTACTCTTTTCGAAATACTCTTATCGTGTGTCGTCGAAATACTCTTATCGTGTGTCGTCCTGAGTTTCAATCCTCAAAACTATTAATAGGGGATTGACAGTTGGATAAATCCCCTTAGTGAGGACCCCTATTAGTAACTCAAGTAAATCGAACTTATGACCTCTTGAGTAATACACTCAAGAGTCCTAATTGACCATTAGACCACCCAGTGTTGGTTTCTGTATTACTTACTTACCTTGCCATTAACTCCAGGATCTCAGAGGCAGGGCCGTCTCAAGAATATTTATGACCCTAGACAAGAATTACTTTGGGGCCTTCTAATAATATAAACATATATTAAAAAAAATATTTCAAATTTATTTTCTTGTCTTTTGAGATGCAAAATCACTAGGAGAGATGGACGGCAGGCAAGCAGCTAACCAGGGTCGAGGTTGGTAGGGGGTTTTAGAAAGCAGGTGTTGGAGAAACGATGGGTGATGAAATAAGTAATTTCCAATGTCTGGATTGGCCAGAAAAGGCTTGAGAAGTCGTAACCCAAAAGGTTTCGGTGGCTGGCGATTTGATGGAGTAAACATATGAGGTACGATAGGGATTTTGGTGAAAGGGTTGAGGGTAGGAAGATGGTGGTGTCAGGGAAGGCCAACAACGTCGGGTACATGTTGAAAAGGTTGAAAATGGCTGTCGTGCACGATGGAGTTGGGTTATGAGATTCGTAAAAAATCGGTCAAATCGAGGGCTATCAAGGCTTGAAAAAACACTTGAGAAAATGATAAACTGATGATTCCAGTCAATTTTGGTGAGAAAATTGATTGGAATCAATTCCAAACTGATTGGTGGCGAAAGAGGGGTGGAGATAATTTATGTGAATGTCGAAATTTGGGATGGAGCTGGGGTTGAGTAATTTGAGACATGTAAATGACTATTTTAGTCTTTTATTGTTAAAAGAAATTTAATTTGTTAATTTAGGGGTGTAAATTGGAATATATGAAACTAGAGGTACAAACTTACTATTTTATCAAACTTTGGGTGGGAATATATGTAAAAAAATTATAATAAATTTAGATCTTTTTGGCTTTTTTTTTTTTTTCTCCTTGGCTTGGATAAAAAATCATACACCATTTTGATTTTTGTAATATATTAAAAAATTATAAAAAATTTGGGCGCCTATTTTTCGGGGACCTAGGCAGGTCACCTGTTTACCCCTTGAGCCGGGCCTGCTCAGAGGACTAATTGAGGTGCTCACAAACACCCATGGATACCAAATATATAGTGGCAGATTCAGCCTAGTTTTGGCCCACCTTCAATTTTTTTTTTTTTAACACTAATATTTATAATTTCTAGATTTTGACCAATCCTAACAAAAATATTAATAGACAATAATTAGTTTTTATTTTAGTCCACCCTAACAGAAATTTCTAAATCCACTATATATATATAATCTAAAATAAATAAATTATGTAAGGAAAATTATGTTCAAATAAGTTAATATAGAAAAACGGGTTTCTTTTTTTGGTGATTATAGATGTTCAGGCTAATATGAACGTATCTCGATTAATCTTTTAAGACTTTAAAATTAATTACTTAATAAATTTTATAGTGATCATCCGAGAAAAATTAAACTTAAAACTTATTGAATTATATACTCAATAAGTCTCCATCACCCGTCCGATGTTGAGAATGAGAATTGAACGAGGGCTAAGATATGACAGTGAGCTATAAAAAAATACGCGGCCGTTTGAATGGGTTAACCGTTGAGTGAGTGATTCAGAGCTTAAACGGCTGGGGGGGGCCTACGTATTTCCGCTTTATGTATGGAAGAGGAAAGGTGACAGCTGGATAAAAGGAGGGACACGTGGGAATGTGAAAGGCATAGACTAAGCGGTTAAATTTATCTGGTTCAAACGTGGACTGTTTCAAAATTGTCAAGTATGAGGAGGGCCAGAGAGATTTTATAAATCATAATACGGAAGCTGCCAAGTGTCCAGAATCAATACTGTCTGGCTTTGGGTTTCCGACAATTCGAGCTGCCAAGTGTTCGTAATCGTATCAATTTATATCGATATTTTTAACGAATCGTATTATAAGATATATATCAACGTATCAAAAGGTTTAAGATATACTATTTGATACGTATCGTTGACGACCTGTATCGAATCGTATCGTAAGATGCTAATAACCATAATTTCCACTTTTCTCTTCCCTCTCAAAATAAAAAATAAGTTAAATTAGGGAAAAATCAAATAAAAAATAAGTTAAAGGAAAAACCGGTTTAAAACCAATTAATCAGTCTTTACTAATCGATTTTCCTCTTAACTAGTTCGATTTCTGTTCAGAAAAATTTTTGAACCAAAAAATTGGTTCGGTTCAAAAAATTGGTTAACCGGTTATGAATACCCTTAGCTTGTAAAGTGTTCAATGGACACTAGAAATTAGTTGAGGTGTACACAAACTGGCCCGAACACACTGATTACCAAAAAATAATAATAATAATAATAATAACATGATGTCAATATAGACTTTTCGACCACCACCGCCGTAATCTAGCCGAAAAGTCTAGATCTGCGACGGCCACATCCATAGAAAATGCCAGATCGATGAATTACCGGCTAGTCCTGGTCGTTTGTATATGGTTGTGAGAGATTCCGACTACCACCGATAGTGATTTCTGGAATTTGGCAAGTATGGGTGAGTGGGGGTGTTTTTATTAAATTTTAAACTTTTTTTTGGAGGTATTTATGAAATTAATAAACTTAAGGGGTCTAAAAGGAATTAAAAAAATATACTAATATTTCTCAAATAACAAAACAAACAATATTTTGGGAATATGGGTAGAAATAATATGTCAAACGGAGCCTTTTTTTTTTTTTTTTTTTTTTTTTTGTGATCAGAGATATTTATGCCAATTTATGTGTATCTCATCTAATTTTTTAAGACTTTAAAGTTAACGATTAGATAAATCTATTTTTGATGATCGAAAATATCTAGACTAATTTATGTGTATCCCAATTAATTTTTTAAGATTATAAAATTAAGAAGTGAATAAACTTTACAGTGACCACCCACGAAAATTGAAACTCAAAAGTGATTAAATAATAAACTGAAGGTCTCCATCACCCCACCTGGTATAGAGAATGAGAATTAAACGAGGGTTAAAGATGTGACAGTAAGGTACTAAAAAACATACGCGGCCGTTTGAATGGGTTGAGTGAGTGATTCAGAGCTTAAAGGGCTGGATTAAGGAAAGGTGACAGCTGGATAAAAGGACGGACACGTGGGAATGTGAAAGGCATAGACTAAGCGATTAAATTTAACGGATAGAAACGTGGACTGTTTTAAAATTGTCAAATACAACAGAAAGAAAACGTCTAACTACAACAGAAAGCAGATGGTCAACAGAAAACAATAAAGAAATAATTGAGGGGGGCCGAGAGTGATTTTATAAACCATAATAATACGGAAGCTTGACTTGACTCTGAATAATTGGAGATTCCCATTTGGATTTGGGTTTCTGACAATTCAATCTGCCAAGTGTCCAGAATCAATATTGTCTGTGTTATAGGACATGTACAGCTCATGCTTGCTCAGAGTTTCATTTCCCGGCATGTAAAATGTTAAAAAGGTTCAAATGAACAGTAATTCAAACATGTGGAACAAGTACAATGCAATACTCTAATTAAATTAAAAAATATTACCATTATAACTCAATCTTATATAAGGATAGATACAAAGTTCGGCCCTGCAGAGATCCATCATGAATGGGATATTTGAGCTTTGAGCTGGGATCGGACCTAAGATTAGCCTCGGAATTCGGGGACGGGTCAAGGCCAGGATAGGTTTTTCCCACCCAAATCAAATCCTGGCCCGGCCCGTATACTATATATATATATATATATATATATATATATATATATATATATATATATATATATATATATATATATATATATATATTAATTTTAATAATTAAAATCAATCATATATACCTATATTAATTTTAATATTTGAAAATCAATCATATATACCTATAATAATTTTAATATTTAAAAATCAATTATACATTGTATACAAATTATAATTGTGTAAGTATTTTATGAAACTATATACAAATAGGTAATAAATAAAACTAGATTAAATATAATAAATATTTGTAATATATATATATATGTTAATGCTATGAAACAAAAGTTATATATTTGACATTATATATGGTATACATTTGACATTATACATTATATATTATATATGGTATATACTATATAAGTATAATGTATATAACATATATATGTTGTACATTATAATTTATACATAATATGCTATTATCTAAAATTTGTCTACAGGTTGTTTATGAATTTCATATGTGACAAGTTTATTTCTCTATATTTTAATTGTATGCAATTTAATATGGTTTAGATTTTTTTTAGGTTTGTAACTACCACATTAGGGGTAAGGTTGTAAGATTGAGTTGTGGATGTAGTATAACTCATTTAAATTACCAAGTAAAGCAAAACCAGTTTGACAAATATGCAGCAATAACATCCTGTCAATACACAAAACAATTATATCTTCAATTTTTTATTTTTTTGGGATAACAATACTCCTAAAACCCCCAACAACGCCCCCCCCCCCCAAAAAAAAAAAAAAACCTCATTTATTCCATGCTGTTTGTATGGAGCAAGAAAAGAGGGGGTTTTTTTTTTTTTTTTTAATATATAGAAATATATATACTTATTATAAATGTTTTAAAACCTAGCTCGACCTGACCGAATAAACTAGGACTTGGGACCTTCACTAGGCCGGGTTAACAATTTATCTATTAACCCGAAACCCTAGAATTTGGGATGATGATTAGCGAACAATTGAAGGTCGGGATGTTAGGGCTTTTGAAGAGGAAGTGCCGGTAAGTGCAATGATGGCAACGGAATTGATTTTTGGTGAGTTGATCGACCAAAAATATAATAAAACTGGCAGCAGCAATAGCCAGCTTTTGCCAACGATTGGCAAGGTGAACGGGGGTGGGGTGAGATGGATTTTGGTCAGGAGGCTGAAGGGAGTATTTTTGTGGTTTAGGGGAGGGTTGTTAGTACCTGTGGTGGTGAGATCTATTGAAATCAGTCCACGCTGGTGTTGGTTAGATCTGGTTGAAATCGACCAATTTTGATCAGATCTTTTCTAGGATATGGGCTCAAAGGATGATTAGGATTGTATTTGGTGTGTCACAGCCATCAACTAGTCGACGATTGATTTGTATTTGGGCTATGTTTGCTAAATTTCAAACCTGTAGGGACTTGTCAAGGGTGTATTTGTGAATTTAAAAATTTTTGACACCCGGTTTGACCAGCCAGTGAAACCGGTCAACCCGGGATCCAGAAACTTTGCCGGAACATTGCTTATTATTTATTTATTTTTATTTATAAAGTTTCTGTTTTAAGAATTTATTGAATTCATTCACTGATACTGACTCTATCAAAATCCATAAACCGGAAATTCAATTCAATTACCGGTTTAAAGAAATTTTAAAATCGATTAACCGGAATTGGTTTATAAAATCTGCTTTCAGTTTAAAATTAAAAAACCCTAAATCCCCAAATCCTTTTCTCTTTACTCTTCACCCTTAATGCATTTCTCCCTTTTTTTTTTTTTCTTTTTGGTTCTTTTCTTTCACACAAACGCACATTTCTCCTCAGTCGTCATTGATTTCCACCATGGTTGTCAAATCGCGAATCGTATTATGTATCGAAAACCTAATTTTTCAAATCGTGTATTGCGTATCGTATCGTAGGATACGCATTTTTCAAAAAAATAGAATAAAATATTCTAAAAATTAATATCACCCCTAAGATTAATTAAAGAATTTTGTGGTATTATTGGCTTTAAATTATGATATTACATAATCAAAATTAATCACAAAATTAAAAATCTATATTATTTCCTCTCAACCATTCATATCATTTCCAAGATCAATGTCAAAATTTATATCTCTACTTGTGTTATTATTATTATTATGCAAAATGGGTAACACATCTTTCTCCATGCAAAATAGGTAAATTTGGGCGAGTTTTAGTGAATTCGATTGGGTGACCCAGATCCGACTTGAAAATTTTTTGGGCATTCGGCCCAAATTAATAAAGTCGTATCAATTTATATCAATATTTTTAAGGATACGAATCATATCATAGGATATATATCAACGTATCAAAAGGATTAGGATACACCATTTGATACATATCATTGACGACCCGTATCAAATTGTATCGTAAGATGTGTATCACATATCGTAGGATGCTAATAACCATGATTTCCACTTTCTCTTCCCTCTCAAAATAAAAAATAAGTTAAAGGGAAAACCAGTTTAAAACCGATTAATCAGTTTTTACTAACCGGTTTTCCCCTTAACTAGTTTGATTTCTGTTCAAAAAAATTCTTGAACCAAAAAATCGGTTAAGTGGTTATAAACACCCCTAGCTTGTAAGGTATTCAATGGATATCAAAGATTAGTTGAAGTGTACACAAACTGACCCGAACACCTTGATCACCAAAATAATAATAATAATAATAACAATAACATGCTGTCAATATAGAAAACAAGTATATCTTCAATTTTAATTTTAATTTTTAGGTTTTTAGGAGTATTGTTAATTAGTAGGAAAAAAAAAAAAAAAAAAACCTCATCTGTTCCCTGGTGTCTTTATGGAGGGAAAAAGATGGATTTTTTTTTTTCTCTTTTAAATAGAAATACATATACTTGTTATTTATTTATAAAGTTTATATTTTAAGAATTTACTGAATTGATTAACTGATACTGACTCTTATCAAAATCCATAAAATGATAACTACTTTGCTAGGAATTACTTCAAAATATTATACCGTTTGACTTATTATTTCTACCCATATTCCCAATTTTATTCCCCAAATATTGTTTGACACATTATTTGAGAAACATTCGTCTATTTTTTTCATTACTTTTAGACCCCTTAAGTTTATTAATTTCATAAATACCCCCAGAAAAAGTTTAAAAATTAAGAGAAACACCCCCACCCACCAATACTTGCCAGATTCCGACAACCACCGCCGGTGGTAGCTGAAATCTATCACAACGGTCTATACCACCACCGAAAATGGCTGATAATACAGTGATCTGGCCTTTTCTGACCAGATCCACAGTGGATTTGGCCGAAAAATGCTAGATCTATCAGCGACGGCCAAGAAATGGTTGTCGTTGACGGCCATCTCTTTGGCCGTCCAAAGATGGACATTTGTAGCCGTCGACGGCCAGATCTGGTCGTAGATCTAGCTTTTTACGACCAGATCCATGGTGAATTTGACCGGAAAAGACCATATTAATACCCTACCCGCTAGATCCGACCGGTCTGTGGTGTAAACGGCCAGATCTGACCGTAGATCTAGCTTTTTCCAACCAGATCCTTGGTAGATTTAACCGAAAAATGTCATATTAATGCCCTACCCGCTAAATCCAACCAGTCTGTGATGTAACACAATTTTTCGACCAAATTCCAACGGTGGTGGCCAGAATCTAGCACTGCAAGTGGTGGAGATGTTTTTATCATGTTAAAAGAATTTTATATATTGGGGTGTTTATTAAATTAGCAAACCTAATGAGTTTTTTATAAATTTTTAAATTTACCTCGTAATACTTCCCTATTTAACTATCCAATATTATTCCCGAAATCATATCTAAAATAATAAAACAAACGGACCCATAACACCCCACAAAAACTGAAACCTTTTTCTTTTCTTTTGCATTTCTCGATATAAGGACTAAACTAATATCAAAACATAGGTTTATCGCGGTGAATTATACAAGAATTGCCTAATGTTTCTACACCAGAAAGAAATCAAGAAGACAAAATATGATTAATTCTTCTACTTCTCCTCTCAATTGCGCACAGAGCCAAATCTACAAAATAGTCATTTTGTAATCTCTCCCCACGGCTAATATTCATTACCCACAACAAAAATCTTCAATCTTTCACCTAATCGTCGTCCTCAGAATCTGCATTTGGTTGCACATAATTTGTTAACAAGCCTTCACCAAAATAACCAATATGCTAAACAGCGTAAAAAAAATGACGTTGCAATTCGGTTTAGGGTGTGTTTGGAAACTCCATCTACTCTTCTTTATTTGTTGTTACGATGAAAATGCATAGTTAAGGAATAATGGCAACAGTGACCAATAACCAAACACAAACACAGATGCAGACTTCCTGACTTTGGGAAGGTCCTGCAAGTCTTGTCTATTTCCACCCGAAAATATATCCCTATCGACTCTACTTAGAGGGAGAAAAAGAGGTCAAAGCAAATTCTCCACGCTATAACTGGGACCACTGTGAGTAATGGTAAGGAAGCCACGGCTCTCATATCTAGGCTGGGAAATGGTCCAAGTTGACTGATTTATACATTTATGTATATGGCAATTGCAACATAAAAATAAGAGCAGTAGGAGTTTACTAGAACAGGAGAACTATTGTATGATTCACCCTCCACAGACAAGCAAAGGAAAACAATATATTGGATACAGAGATAGATATCCAGGGCATAACCAACAACCAAGAAAAAAAAAAGGTAATCCAATTAGCATTGGTTAGAAGGGCTTACCAGATCTTATATCTTCTCCGACTTTTCCCCTATTTTTCAGCTGTCTCCTAATCATTGAGCATATGAGAACCCACCAATATATGTGGAACACAAGCAGCATCAGTAACATTGTATTAAAGACATAGTACACGACCGTAGGATAAATCTCTGATAGATTCAAGTAGTTCAGAAGATCATAGCTGGAAAATGCCAACAATAAGAGCGAATAAGCTAAAGAAAGTATATGGTCAAATGAAGTCAAATCAAATTGACCATGCAAACCTTGAAGATTTGATGACCCAAAATGGAAAAAATACTAGTCGTAGTACGAGCCATGAGATAGCAAATAACCCAAAGAATACACTTGCCCCAAGTTCATTCTCAGAATACTTGAACACTTTTGCAGCTTCCAGAAATACATCACTTGCATCATGCAAGGCAAGGATAATTGAGCCAATCCGGAAAAAACTGTAACAGAAAAAAATAATTTTAAGTTTCACTAGATATCTTCAAGTAAATAATAATATTGCATATTCAATTTTAACCTACTCCAGTACAGAAAACAATAAAGAGCAGATGAATGCAAACCTCACAAGAGTTCAACTACCAATCACAAGAGTTCTCTTACACTGTATCACTATGTTGATGCACACATGCTCAGAAATAAATTAGTAAGAAAGGAACTCCAGCATTTGGTCCTTGACAATTGACTCAAACAATTGAGCTCATTTTCAAGCTTGTATCAATCATTTACAGTATTAATACAAAAAAAACAGGCTGTTTATGTTACTCCGCTAATCAAGGATGAAAGGAAACGGAAAGATTGACAAAATAGTTAAGATAAAGATCTTACTGCTATCACAGTAACAACTGTCAGGACCTGACAAATGGCAACTTCAATATAACCTTGTAAATGATAAGCTATGTGGCATAACATGACAAGGATTAAGTAACCAGAGTATTTAATGCCAAAAATGTAGAAGAAAAGCATCCCAATGGCACACCATTCTTTTTTTTTTTTTTAATTGACCTCTGAATTTTTCTTCTTTTAATCATTTCCCCCCCTTCATACTGACAAATTTAAATCGAGCCCCTCCTAACCTTAGTGTAAGTGGGATTCGATCTGAAGACCTCTTCAACAACCTCAAGAGGTCCAACAAAACTGAACTAGTACCCACCCAATGATACAGAGAGGACTTGAGTGTAAAGGAAAATTGTTTACATAGTATCAACATCTATGAATAGAAACGCAAAGTTCCATACACTTGGCCATGTTTGCGACACGTTCAACAGGGTTACAGACCATATAACAATGAGGGTTGTGAAGTGCTCAAAATAACCCAAAACTCAAAATCTTATATTGTACACTACAGAACCACTATTAAACTGACCATACATTCAAAAGATTTTTAGGCCACAATACAACAATTAGCATAAACTGCCACAGATAGTTCTCCAATACTACCTCAAATCTCAACCTTTTATGCACAACTACAAAGATGCACATGATCACAGAAACGGAGATGCTTACACTAATGAAATCTGAACTACTTATACAATTGTGGACATTCATATGGTCTGCTGGCAACTCTCAGGAACATGATTTATCTTATCATTGAGACAGTTCAATTTAAATTAAAAAATTTAGTTACCTTCAAATATTGATCCTGAAACATCTCAAAAAACAAAAAAGAGAGATGAATACTAGAAAGTTTTGGCACATCCCTGGTTCGAGTTAGTGTTATGTCATGCTGAAATGTATTTTATCACAATAATATTAAATTCTAGTATAGTTCCCTGCATGAAAGATTGAATTGTGATTAGACTTCACGTGATTCAGACATACAAAAACAAACACATGGATTCAAACACATAATATACAAGAGGATCCAAGCACATGCTCTGCTTGCTCAGTGTTATAATTTGATTACTAGAAAGAGAATTTGAACACCAGAACTCTCATACAACCTAATTCTTAAAACCATTAATCACAACAACTTAAGGTTATAAGAAAAGGTCCAGCAATAGTATTTAAACTCTAAAATATCATATCAAAAACCAAAAAGATATAGGCCAACAATGAGAATTCAAAAGAATATATAGGATATCAACAATATTTAGGAGCAACTATCAGTCAAAGAACATATGACTTTAGGCTATCAAATACTAACTAGCAAGTATAATTAGATATGTTCTGATTTATTACCTAGAAAGATATGAGTATCCGATCAGGATAACAGTAATTACATGATGAGACATCATTACAGAGAAATCCTTTCTACGAGTTTCCCATGTCAAGAGGGCAGCAATGCTGTAGATGTAAAACCCACATTCGCACATGTAGTAAAGCTCTAAGGGGAGCCTGAAACAGAAAATGGTGCAAGTCAGTACGACAATTTGAAAGATGACATTAACTCCTTTGACAATAGAACTCAACTATATTAGGAACCATCCAAAAGCTAGGAATCAGACATGCACATAAAAATAAAAATAAATAGAAACGAAAAATGTTATGTGCATGTAAGTAGGAAGGCCAAAGATATATCTTCCAATTGAAGACTCAAAATTAGATTCATTCGTTGACAGTCAAATTCTTATCCCGTCAGAAAAGCACCAAGTGCATTACTGGCATGCTGTCTTCATGTACATATATACTGCTTAGAGATAGGAAAAACAGTAGATTTGCAAATCCGTACACTTTAGACACAATTTTTAAGCAGTTAGACAAAAGAAACTGTAGTTTAATAGAAATCACTTCATGGAAAGAAAAATGTTATAGATAATATAAAAGTATATGGGGCTCATCATTATGAGGCTGGCAAGTGGACGGTACTTTCATTTTTTAGGCATTTCATTCTTTTTTTAGTCATGTAATATCAATTAAAATGCTGGGAGATAGCCACTCACAAACAAAAAAATGAATATTAGTCATTTGAGCATTAGGTCCAATTATACAAAAGCACCTATAGCACACAAAATATACAGCATTCAGTAATCCAGTACTTAGACTAACAATCCAAGTATACACCATACTCACTTTAACTCTTGATTTGGGTAGCCATCGAAATACAATTTTGTATCTCTGAACCATGGCTCATGGTAGGCAATTTTGAGAATACAAAATTCAACAGTAGCATAGTATGTCAATTTCCACATAGATTCCGAACATTTTCCAACTTTTGCCCTTGCAGCTTCATTCATCTTTAATGGGAGATTTCCATTGCTCAACAACCAGATGGCTAACCGCTACAAAAATATGAAGAATGATTAAACTATAAACAAAAAATAAAGTGTTTGTATATCTTACATACTCAAACACTTACATGAAACAAAAGTATGGATATAAATGTTCCGTGCATAAATTATCACATACAATATGTGAACTGAAATATTGCTTACTTTGGTCATAGAAAAAATAAATTTATGTTCTTCAACAGAGGAAGTCTGCTGGAGATAGAACATCATTACAGGAAAGGGTGGAAATTCAACATAAATAGACAATTAACTAATACAACGAATTTTGGGTTATTGAAAACGGAGCAGAAGTTTCATCCTACAGCTTCACTTTTTACACTCTGCCACAGTGAATTATAGTGTGGTGGAACCAACACAAGGAAGTGCCTTCTATTTCTCATAACTGAAAATTCCTCATAAGCTTCTAAGAAACATGACATTAAATTTATGTGATACTGTTAAAATAAACATGTGCATACATCTATATATCATTTATAAAAACCGGAACATAGGAAACTAAAATCTAAGTTTCATTTCTAGCAGTCCAAAAAATATTATCATCACTTGATAAGTATCTTAGGTGCATCCAGGCATGAAAGAATACTAACTGTGTTAAAATCATTAAATATTTTTCTTTATTATCATCCATCTACATAAATACTAGGTAAGAAGAAATAGGAACTACATAGCAAACATCAATATTTTGCTTCATCTCTATGCAAAAAGTCACTTAATGTATCAATTTCACTTATCCAATATCTATGATATTAGATGCCTTTTCCGCAGGGACCACAAGAAACAATTGCCATCCCTGCTTGCTGTTAAAAGTTTGAACCTACCCCAGTAAAATCATATAAAGCAGTCCAAAGTGATCGAAAAGCTACACAAAACGAAAAGAAGGATAAATTTGAAAAGGCCTGTAAGTGTATGCTAGCAAATTCCCCTGCCACCTTAAGTACATAGCTGATCAGATTATATTGTGAAATCTCAAATTTACATTAGCTTATGCATAATAGATCATCAGAAAGTCCTTATAGCACACTTTTCCTCACCAATGACAATTTCCGTCTCCCGCTCAAAAAAAAACAGAGTGTAATCAAGTTTAAGCCGAGATAATTACTATCTGAAGCAGATCAAGCTTTCATGCTATTACCATTTAGGACCCCAGGTGCAACTTTATGACCAAATAACTGTTATCTGTGAAACTTTCTACTTTTTTGCTTTTTTCTGTTCATTCTTTTCCTCCTTTTCTCTCTTCTTTTCACAGTTTATATCACAAACATTGCCAGAAACCAAATAAATTTCATAAGCCACTAAGGTTCATGTTGCACATTCTAAATGCAAAACTTCATTCAATAACTAATTCTCCATTCTTCAGCCAATCACACAAACCAAAAAGAACAATAACTTCGAATTAATTCTCCTATGCTTTCCACTTTAATTAGCATAAAAGCAAAGAAAATAATGCAGCTGAGCTTAATTCACAAAGTTTCTCTCATTTTCTTCGCTTTGACGAGCATAACTATAATTCAACAAAAAAAATGCCGAAAACAGAACTAACTCCAATTCAACATTGAACAAAAGCAACACAAACAACTTACAGAATCTAAGAGTCAAACTGATAGTAAATAAGCGGAATCTTACTCCAAAGATGAATTTATCGAGCAAGAACCTAGCGACGACGAAACCGGGAGCGAATAACACGGCGACGATGAAATGCCAAGCGTCGGTCGGTCCACTTTGAGTCCAGATCGAGTCCATGCGTGAATTGAATTGAAGCGAGAATTAGACCCGAGCCTAGCCTCCTCAATCAACTAAAAACAAATCAAAATTATCATCTCCAAAACTGAAATGACTTCGTTCTGATTCCGACCTAAAACTTCGATAACAAAAAAAGAAAAAGAAATTGAATTTCAGTATGAATTAAAATGGGGAAGCTTTGAAGCTCTGCGTGGTGACGGTTGAGATCGATCTTAGTTGGGCTGAGCTGTGTGTATGCGCTTGAATTTCATTTTTTAACAAAGAAATGAAACTCAAAAAAAGTAAATAAAAATCATTATTTATATCATTATAATAATGCGTGAGAGGGATAGCGCCTTAAAAAATGGTGGGCCCCACCGTAACGTGACACATGGGATGGGACATGACTGAACTTGATTACTGTCAATTTCCTCCTAGTTTATAATTAATTCATGCTTAAGGAAACATACGGACGATACTATTAGGAGAAATTAATTAAATTGACCAAAGTCTAAGAAATTAATGCAATAAATATTATTTATTTAGGAGGGAGAACAACTTATACATACCTAATATTTTTCGAAACGACAAGTTGATACCCAAAAGGTTTTGAAACGACAAGTTGATACCCAAAAGGTTTTGAAACGACAAATAGATACCTTCCATCATGTTCTGTTAGTGATTTTGGTTAGATAATAGTGAAAAGACTAAAATACCCTTGAAAGTTTAATTTTTAGTTTTTTATAAATTTAAAAATTTCTAAAAAACCCCTTAGGTTTGCTAATTTGATTAAACACCCCAATATATAAATTTTTTATAAAATAACTAAAACACCCCCGCCACCCAGTGTTGCGATTCCCGGCCACCAGTAGAATCGGTGAGGCATGTGTTCGACACACCGTCGGATACGTGTCGTAACTACCGTCCGGCCTTTTCGCGGATCGGCGGAAAAGGCCAGATCTTTGTCGCCTTTTTCGGCCTGCATCGGCGGCATCGGCCTTTTCCGGCCTCGATGGCGATCGGCCTTTTCCAGGCGATTATCCACGGATGCTGGCGGAAGCGCCGGATCGACATGTTACGACACGGTCAGGTGGAGTGCGTGCGTCAACTCAATTTTCCGAACAAGTTTCGGTCTCGGCGGCCAGATCTGGCCGTAGATCTGGTCTTTTCCGGCGGATCGCCACGGATCTTGTCGGAAAATGAAAGATCTAAGCGTTACGACACGGTCAGGTGGAGTGCGTGCGTGCTCTACTTTCGGCAGTTAGGCGGTGGTGGCGGAATCTAGCTGCTGGGGTGGGGTGGCGGGGGTGTTTTTGTTATTTTATAAAAGTTTTATATATTGGGGTGTTTAGTCAAATTAGCAAACCTAGGGGGTTTTTTATAGATTTTTAAATTTATAAAAAACTAAAAATTAAACTTTCAAGTGTATTTTAGTCTTTTCACTATTATCTAACCAAAATCACTAACAGAACATGACAGAAGGTATCCATTTGTCGTTTCAAAACCTTTTGGGTATCAACTTATCATTTCAACAAACATTGGGTATGCATAAGTCGTTCGGCCTTATTTAGGAAGCATTTGTTTTAGTATTTTGGATTGTAATTTTGATATTTTTAGAGTTTGGTATGGATTATGGGGTAGGATTTAAAAATTAACAAAAACACTACCCTAGGTTTGTTAAATAACTAAACACCCCTGTAATAAAACTTATAAAATTACAAAAATATCCCTACTCACCCATTAAATTTATTTCGACAGTTGGCCACGACCATCGAAGTCGCCGTATCGGTATACAATCGACTGGATCTGACCGATCGTGCTCCAAGATGACATTTTCTGGCCAGATCTACCATAGATCTGGTCGAAAAAGGCCAGATCTACGGCCATGTTTGGTCGTCAATGACGGCCAGAGATATGGCCGTCGTTGACGACTAGCTACCGCCAAAGACCTGACCATCAACAGCCCGATCCCAGATCCAGCTAATAGTACGCTATTATACCAGATTCTGGCCACCTTTCGGAGATGTGGTCGGAATCTGGCAAATGTGGGTGGGTGAAGATGTTTTTGTCAATTTCTAAACTTTTTTGGGGGGGTGTTTAGTTAAATTAATAAACTTAATGGGTTTAAAATGTAGTTAAAAAAAATATAATAGTATTTTCAAAATAGGAAAATAAACTGATATTTTAGATATAGTATGAATAAGATAGTGGGAAATATCAAACCAAACAAACCCTTAATTAGTTGGGCCCTAATGAACTAGAGGAGTTATTGATGAACACCCACAAAATGGAATGATAGTTGCAGTTTGATGAATAATGAAGTTTTTGCTTCACGGAAGAGGAAGGTTGAGGCAATTACAAGTGTTAGGTCCCTGAGGTTACCTAGAGGTCTCGTGTTCGAGTCTCACCAAATGGTCACCTACTATATTTGTAATTTACTTGATATATTGGATTGTAAGGTGTTCAATGGACTCCGAAGATTAGTTGAGGTGCATGTAAGTTAGCTCAAACACCTCAATTACAAAATAAAATAAATAAGTGTTGGGCCAATCCCACAAGACGATGGGGTGTTCAATGGACTCTGGGCATTAATTGAGATGCGCGTAAGCTATCTTGGACATCCTGGTCAAAAAAAAAAAAAAAAATTACAAGTGTTAGGCCAATCCCAAAAGATGATGGTGCTGAAGGGTGTTGAATGGACTCCAAGAATTAATTGAGATGCGCGCAAGCTAGTCCAAGCATACCGATCACCAGGGAAGAAAAAATAAAGTGTTGGGCCAATCCCACAAGATAATGATGTTGAAGGAGTAGGTAATTCTATTGGAGTTGTCAAAGTGCATGTGGTCTAGTTTTCAGATATAGTTCACTGAAACGGATCATCTTCTTTTATTTAGTAAATTAATTGAGGTACGCGCAAACTAATCTAACGTACCTATCACAAGGAAAAAAAAAAGTGTTGGGTCAATTCCACAAGATGATGATGTTGAAGGAGTAGGTAATTCTGTTGGAGTTGTCAAAGTGCATGTGGTCTAGTTTTCAAATATAGTTCACTGAAACGGATCGTCTTCTTTTATTTTAGTAAATTAGAGGTAACAAAGTTGGTTAAAAAAGTGTTAATATATAATTTTATCTGATATGATCCCTCGTGAGTTTGATACCTAGGAAGCCACTATTAATCATGGTTATCAAATTGTGTATCGTATCGTGTATCATAAACCTAATTTTTTAAATTATGTTTCGTATATCATATCATATAACAGGATACGCCATTTAAAAAAAAAAAAAATTTCTAAAAATTAATATCATCCTTATTATTAATTAACAAATTTTTTTGGTATTATTGACTTTAAATTATGGTATTACATAATCAAAATTAATCACAAAATTAAGAATCTATATTATTTCCTCTCAAACATTCAGATCATTTCCAAAATCAATGTCAATATCTATAACTCCACTTGTGTTATTATTATCATGCAAAATGGGTAACACATCTTCCTTTTCACTTTCTCCATGCAAAATTAGTAAATTTGGGCAGGTTTTAGTGAACCAAGTTGGGTGAACTAGATTTGACCTGAAATTTTTTTGGACCTTTGGCCCAAATTAATAAAGTCGTATCGATTTGTATCGATATTTTTAAGGATATAAACGGATACGTATCGTATTGTAGGATATATATCAATGTATTGAAAGTTTATGATACACTCTCTAATACGTATCGTTGGCGACTCTATCGAATTGTATCATAGAATATGTATCGCATATCGTAAGATATTAATAACTATGCTATTAATATATAACAGTAATTTCAGAGTTTTAGGAGATTAATCAGATGTGGATAGCCTGGTCCTAACTTCTAACACCGATTGAAAAAAAATTAAATAAAAAAAAGCCGGGAACGCCACCCCACTGCCGTATTAATATATAGCAGAGCTTCAACACACCCTCTATTTTCTCTGTAGTTTTTCATTCCAGCCCAAATTGAAATTCCCGGAGACGCTGATACAAGCCCACTTAAAATCCCATCACTTTGTTCGCCAATATTATGTGCCTTACATTACGTTTTTCCTTTTGTTTTTTTGTCTTTTTTTTTTTTTTTCCCATAGAATTCTTCAAAATAAAGAGAGATCAATCACCTTCTAAAGTCTGCAGAAACAATATTTCCTTTGGTGTAATTCTTCAAAACTTACCGAAAACTCAGTACCATCTTTTGAATGAATTTTTTTTTTCTCTTGGTGATCAAGGATGTTCATGCCAGTTTGCGTGCATTTCGTCTAATCTCCCAAGCTCTAAAGTTAACGATCAGGTATATCGTCCAGTATTCATCCCTATTAGCAACTAAGATGACTCAAACTCATCCTTTAGGCCCTAAAATTAACGACCGAATATACCTTCCATTAACCATCCCTATTAGCAATCGAAGTGACTCGAACTCAAAACCTTTTGAATAATACACTCAAGAGTCCTTGTCTAACCACTCAGCAACCTAACGATGGCTAAATGAGAAAATTTTCTATTAGATAACCTCACTAAATCATCGTGTTGATGTAGTGAGACCGTCTAAATAAAATTATTATTATTTTTAAAACCACCCATCATAGAGATTGGATACTGATAAACTATAGCAATAAGTGATAACTATGAAGATGCTGATTGGCAGTGAAAGGTCACAAACTCCACTATCTAAAAGATGGTAAGTTGGAGTAGAGTTACGATTTTAAGTAAGTGAAAATGACCAGGATTAAACACAAAAAGGAAAGTTTTTGGTGTCTCAAAACTTTTGCCATTCAGTCACATTAGTGCTGGAAGCTTCAAGATCCTTGCCTGAATTATTGTGGTCATTGATGTAGAATTCCTTGCCTACCCACGAGGCCACAAAAGCCAGTAGAATTATCTAGATAATATGGTCCGTTTGGATTATTATTTCATACATTTTTCTCAAAATAACTGTTTGTTTAATTATTTAAGAAATACTATTATATTTTATTCAATTATTTTTAAAACTCTTAAGTTTATTAATTTAATTAAACACCCCCAGAAAAAAGTTTTAAAATGAACAAAAATACCTCAATTCACCAATAGTTGCTAGATTCTCGTAACCACCGTTAGTGGTAGCCAGAATCTGTCATAACGGCGTACAAACGATCGAAACTGGTCTATAATTCACTGATCTGGCCATCGTGAAATGGCCGTCGTTGACCGATAATGACGCCCATATCTTTGGTCGTTGCTAACGGCTAGATCTGACCTTAGATCTAGCCTTTTTTGGCCAGATCGTGCCAGAAAAGGTCAAATCAATGCACGATCGGTTAGATTTGACTAGTCTGCATCGTAACGTCATATTCTGATGGTGGTGGTTAGAATTTGACACTATGGATGGGTGAGGGTATTTTTGTCATTTTATAAAATTTTTATATATTGGAGTGTTTAGTTAAATTAGTAAACTTAAAAGATTTTTTTACTATTTTTTAAATTTTATCTCGTAATAATCATCATATTAAACTATCCAATACTATTTTTAAAATTATGTCTAAAATAACAAACCAAACAGATAAAATATCACATTTTCAATGTCACCACTTTGGGCATTCTCTGCAAATGCGGGGCCTGTTTGTTGGAATAGTTGAGACAAAAAAACTTGCATAGCCTTACAGTTTGAGATACTTTTAGGTATGTAACAGGTGGGCTACTGCTGACAATTGCCCTTAATTTATAGGTCACCCTCCTCTGGAAATACCCTTCATCTATAAGTGATGAGTCATTGAGAAAAATCAGTTCATGGGGCCACCGCCCACTAGCAACCTGACAATGGCTTCAAGTAGGCTCGATTCTGGTTTATTTGCCCTCCAATCAAGGGCACCACCCCCTGTTTTACAAAATTACATCTGGGAAAATGAAAATTTCCCAAAAATCCTCTTGCTTAATGCTTATTACAATACTAGTAAACTTACTTAGAAATTAAAGCTACAATTACAATAGAAGGGTTTTGGTTAGGGAATAGAAAATTATTTGTAAGAGACTGGAAATTAGTCTTGTTTGGTTGAGGTTGATGATTTTGATTCTTTCCAAAATCTGGCTGGGAGTCCTTGTTGAGGAACTGGGAATGGGCCATACTGAATCCCACTTTGAGAACCAACCACTTCCCATCTGCAACAAAAAGAGAACAGCCATGTAAAAATCTATTGGGGTCTCCAATTTTTTTGGTGTCATTAATTGATTGAATCACCATTTCAGTGACATTACCTGAAGTTGGTGAGTAGCTGGTGGATTAAAATGAGTATCTGCAGCTTGGCAAGTTCATTGCCAGGGCAGGTGTGCACGCCATTGCCGAAAGGCATGAAGGTATTGGGCTTTGGGGCTACCTGCAAATCGCCCACAATCACAAAAGTTTGTAACATTAACCACCAATATTGCTCATGCTCGCTTGCCAAGAAGGCAAGAACCATAACCATCAAACATTCAAGCACCTTTACCTCAAATCTAGATGGGTCAAATTTTTTAGGGTCAGAGAAGAATTCTGGATTGTGATGGATGTTCCTGAACAATGGCATCACTTTCCAACCCTTTGGGATGAGGTACCCTGTAGATTTAAGAAACAGAGTTTTTAGAACAGAAACCTCTTGATCAAAAAGGTCAAAAAAAAAACTGAGAATCTTCTAACCTTTGTATTCTACATCAACTACTGCTTCCCTGAATGTAAAGGATATGATGCTTGCCATCCTCAGACTCTCCAGGATCAACTGAAAGTTAAAAAATATACACAGTTTAGCCACCATTAATCTTTCTTATCATCAAGTTGTGACATAACATAATATTGAGGTTGAAGTTGGAGCTACTTACTCTATATGTGAGTGGCATATTCTTGGTATCTGCCCATGTTAAGGATCTCTTTCCTCCTGCAGTATATGATTCGTATATTACCTTTTGCTCTGCCTGTAAAAATCAGCCATTTAACAATAAAATTCTGGTGTATATTTTTTCTCCTGATTGTTCAGTGGATTCTTATATATCTTAATTACCTTTACAGCTTCTAGAAGTTTTTGGTTATCCTGAAGGTACTTCAGAATCCATGTTAAAACACTAGCTGTAGTGTCCTGAGCTGCAAATAGTACTCCAATTATGTTATCAGCAATTTGATCCTCTGTTAAAACTTGCTCCTTTCCATCTTTGAAGTTCAAAAGATGACCCAACAAATCCTTCTCCACAATTCTCTTCTCCTTCCTCTGACAGATTATCTCACTCACAATCTTACTCAGTCTTTTCCTTGCCTTCAATTAGACAATATTTCATCAAAAATTAATCATATATGTCAATTAAACGAGCATATAAAACAAAAAGTTGATGAATTTCTTAAAAAATTACCAAGAGAGCTTTGTGATATGCAGTTCCTGGAATGTTTGTGGGAAAAGAATTGTAGCCTTTGTTCACTGTAAGATAGTTTTTCTTCAGCTTCTCTCTATGGCTGCCATCCAAATGACCAAAGATGGAGAGAATGCCAACGTCAAAAGAGAACTGCAGAGTTTCAACCAAACCCACACGTTACCAAACCAGTGATCCAAACAAAAAGGTGGAGGACCCATATGCACATAACACTGAACTCACTAAGAAAATTATCAATAAAAACAACAAATTTCTGAGCAACCCCACCAAGTAATATATTAAATTATTTCAACTAGATAAGCCAAAACAAGCTTTCAATAATTAAGCAACACGAGATTCACATTAGAAACATGTATACAATTTTTACTTAATCTATACCTTCTTCATCTCGTTATAAGTGTTGATGACTTGTCCATTATTAGCCACCCATGATTCCAAGCTAGAAATGGCGATGGCTTCAATATCAGGAATCAGTTTCTTAATCGTTTGCGGGGCTAATGAAATTTTAACAAGCTTCCTGAGATGAGTATGGTAGTGCCCCTGGTGAAAGAAAAGAGCTGAAGGGCCGATCATTTTCTCTTTGCCTCTGGGATACGTCGGCTTGAACAAATGAGCATGAGTGACAAGCACAAATTTTGCGGCTTCAGGACTCGCCAACATAACACTAGGGTAACCGAGTATGCGCGATTTGAAAATCTCTCCGTATCTGAAACGGCCCCCACAAAAATAACAACAGGCGTAAATACATGCAGAAAAAGGAGAACATCAAAAACAAATAGATAGATATGTTGTTCAGCTTGAATTATGATTATGAAGAACCTTTTTTCCTTTGCGGCGAAGAAGACATTCGGGTCCTGAGAGTACATTTGGAGAGTTTCCCCGACGTAAGGCCATCCCATTGAGCCTGGAGGAAGCTTAGAAACTCGTTTAGCTTCTCTTCTTCTCTTCCGGACGAAGGGATAACAAGAGAGAAGAGTTGAAAGAAATAGGAAAATGTAGACGAAAACGGCAACAGTCTCCATGTACAAATGTAATAGCGCTTGTTGCAATGAAGAAATGAAAACTAGAAACAATACAAAAGCTAGCTATATATAAATATAGTTAAATATGGAGATCAAAAGAATATGATCAATGTGAAAGAGAGTGATGGAGGGTTAAGAGGTTTATATAGAGTCCAAGAAAGAAGAAGAGGATAGAGACAAATATGAATTGAAGGAAGATTTCTGTTCTTCAAAAACACCTTCGAATATAATCCTAAAAACAAGTGTAAAATATGAAAACGAACAAAAGTCGTTTTCAATTTTAATTATTATATCAAATATATATTAAAATTATTAAGATACAACTCAGAAACTTGAATCGCGAAAATTATTTTTGAAATCTTGAATCAAATAGGCTATTATAGATATCCCAAAGGTGTCCAAACTAATTTTCGTGTACCTCAACTAGTCTTCGAAACCCTGAAGTTAACCGTCAAACTAGCTAGAGATAGTTAATTGAATGTAATATATTTGTTAGAATTAATTGAGGAGGAAGATGTTGAGATGAAGTGGGTAGGATTATCATATGTTTAAGGGGGTGGGAGAGGAAGGAGACAACTTTAGGAGGGAAGAGAGGGAGTTTGTTTGAGGTGGTGGTGGCGACCGCAACAGAGAAGGATAGTGTTCAAATAGCAGAGGGTATTTTCGTCTTTACAATTATTATACTATGTCAATTAATAGAAAAAAAAAAAAAAAAAAGGTGGTAGGTTGATACTATATATGAGTCATAAATATTCTTCTTTTTTTTTTTTTTTTTTTTAACAAAGTTATAAACTTTAATATAATATAAATTTAATATATTCCTTTACCTATATGTTTGGTTTATAAACTCAAATCATTTGCATGAGTATGGGTATATGTATATTTCAAGCTTAGGTTAATAATATTCCAAATTACACGTTAATTTCCAACATAATTAAGTTTCTAGAAAAGCCCTTGAAATTAATGAAATTTTGATTAATTAATTAAAACATTCTAATCATAAAATAAACCCTTAATTTAAAGGAATCGAATATCACATTAAATGAGAAGGGCTGAGGCAAAATTGCCTACCTTAGCCTACCCTCTCTGTTTTAGCACTATAAACTTATAAGGGTTCATTAGTTGGCAAAGCATTTCTGAATATCTATGTAAATAGGTGGGTCGATAGAGATTCTTGAGTATATTACTCAAGAAATTTTGAGGTCGATTTCTCTCAATTGTGTGTTGCGCCATTAGCTTCAATTCCTCAGAAGATTAATCGACGTGCAAAAATTAAGTTAATTAATTGGGAGAGCCATAACATTTTCTTTTCTTTTCTTGTGTAAAAATTAAGTTAATTTGGTGCAAAGTTAGATAATTGTCAAACTTAATATATAATGTTCCCTATTGTGGTTAGTGAATATTATATTGTATTAGCAAATAGAATATGGTACCTATATATATTGACCAAATTAAATTTAGTAAGTTCCCATCCTTTTTTGAACCCCAAAATAAGACAAGATTGGACTTTACCGTTTTTCTATTTCATATCATATATTCACAACATTAAAGTTGATTAGGTATATGATGTTACATTAGCATATTAATGAAATGCCACTCATGCCCATATAATATAATCAATAACTAAACTAATCTTTACATATAGGGTTTTTATTACGTTTACGCCTAGGTGACTAGGTGGGAAGAGAGACTCTTGGGTGTATTACTCAAGAAATCTTGAGTTTGATTCCCTTCGGTTGCTAATATGAGTGGTCACTAGAGGATTTACCCTATTATTAACTTCAAGGCCCTGAGGGATTACTCGAGACGTGCGCAAATTAGTCCGAACACCCCTGGTCACCCAAAAAAAAATTATAACTTTTTGTAAATTCATTTTTTTTCATCAAACCATTGTTCTAAAATTATTAGTAAGAACACATATAATATCATATTTATAGGAAAAAAAAAAAAAAAAGGATATTTTTCATTTAGATTTAAAATTAAATTAAATTAAGATTAATTTTTATTTCTGGTGTAACAAAGTTCAATTAAATAACTGTCTAGTCTCTTTAAAACATTGGGGTGAAGTTACGAGGGGTAAAATTAAAAACAAAAATATCCATGGGGTAGTATCTAGGGGTGTTCAAAAGCGGTTAATCGCTTTTCTAAACCAAACCGGATTTTCGGTTTGGAAAAATTCCCGAACCAAAATTGAACCAATTTGAGGAAAAACTGGTTTCTCGGTTAACCAGTTTTGAACTGGTTTTCCCTTTTTTTTTTTAATTTTGTCCTAAATTTAATTGTAAATATAGATAATATATTGGGAATTAAGAAAAAAAATTGAGTTGGGGTTTTAGATTGAATGAATTAGAGATTTATTTTAGTTTAGGTTATTATTTATTTATTATATATATATTTAAAAAACCGGTTTTCTGTTAACCGTTTCTAATTTCTTCTGAACCGGTAACGAACCGAAAATTTGGTTTTTTGAATTTTTCGTACCGTAATCAAACTATTTTTTTGGTTAATCAATTTTTCTGCTCGGTTCAATTTTTGTATTTTTTTTAACATCCCTAATAGTATCTATCATTTCGCAATCTTCAAGGCCTTTATGAGGTGGGACTCGTTTAGCCGGCGGCCGGCGCCTCCCTTCACGTGCCATACGGACCCAGTGCTACGGCGGTGCATTATGATCCTTAAATTTCAACAAATCAGATGGCCAACCTGTCTTGACTGGGACCTACACCAATTCGTAAAGGGACAGCATTCCAAATTGCAAACGTGGAACCTTCCAGAAGAAAGGGACCCAGCAAGAATCATGACGTCAAATCAGATGGGGAGGACGTCAGGTTGTGATTAAAAAGTCGTGAACAAATGCCAGCTGTAAGTTGAAATGTGTCAAGATCATCGTGGTGAAGGTCCAGAGAATTTGTGGCTGGAACAAAAATTTAAAGCATATTACCAAAAATGGAAAGTTATAAAAAAAAAATATCTATTTCCATCACATTTTTGGAAGAACACTATAGCCAATAGAGTTCTTCCATTCATTTTCTTATTAAATCACTTTATATAAAAATATATGAAAGATTTATTTGTACGTCTAATATTATTAGAGATAGTACAAATCAAGATCAAATATCAATTGACTTGGGCTCAAGCTCGGCCCAACGGATTTTTTATAATCTTAGTCCCGACTTAAGTCCACTTATTTTTATAATGTGAATTTTTAAATATTAATAAATTTTAATTTTTTTATATTTTTAATTATAGAAACAGTTTTTAAATATTAATTTATTTTTGAATGATCACTAAATATTAATGAATTTTCATTTTTTTTTATATATATGTAGAATAATTCTATAATTAAATATATAGTATAAGGGTAATTTAGTATGATTAATAATAAAATGTCAGTCACCCTGCACACCTGAAGACATACCCATGCTTGGCCCGTACCCGAGGGCAGGCCTTAAAATCAGTCTCAGGTCTAAGCCCAAGCCAGCTAAAATCGAGTAAAGCCCAACCTTTTTGGGTCGAGTACCCAAAAATATCAGGCTCATTGTCATCTCTAAGTATTACTCTCCACGTAAAGTGAATAAAACATGGCAAAACCTTCGATGAAAGTATGAAACCACCGCTCCAATAACGTTTTGGGTTTGATTTGGTCAAATGGCTTCGATTTTTTCATAATTGAAGTTAAATTTGGGTTAATCAGACTTAGATATTAGGTCATTTTAAAAGCCGGTAATGCATTGAACATTATCAACATCATCAAGTATCTTTTGATAAGTGTCCTTAGTTTCCACAATAACATCAAGTTCAGGCTTAGCTAGATAAGGTTTATCAAGGATATACAATTTCTTTTTGGATTTCTGTACAATCTAAAGATTTCGATATTAGTCTGAGAAATTGGATCCATCCAACCTATTTTCTTTTTCGACTATCAATCGCAGGTTGGTATTGTTCATTTTAATGAATCTACAAATGCAGAAAAATAAAAGTTATTATCATATACCCCTTGGGGTTAACCCTAGACATCTTTTGAGAAGTTAAGAATGTCTAAATTTAATTTGATTGATATTAAAGTCTCTTAATGCTTTATGTTACGACGACGACTAGAGATTAAATTAGTAGCTTTCTTTTACGAGTAGAAGAGAAATGCTATTGTAATTTTTAGTAATAAAAGTAAAATAAAAATAACTTTACAACTACTTTCTTTAGAGGATAATAGACAAATAATACAAATATTTCTTTGTTTTTTAAGCGAACGTCTTTTCTCTAAGAGGGCGTTTGATTGGAGGTAATCTAAGATTATTGGGTTATATCATCTTATATTACTTTATTACCATGTTTGGTTGTCAAATAATATAAAATTCTGGTAATCTTGCATTACCAATAATTGTTACTGTTGATAATATTAGAGGTAATCTGATTACCTTTATTTCTTAGGTATTATAAGATTACCAAGGTAATCTTATTTTTGTTACAATTATATCCCTTATTAATAAAAAATTTGGACAATAATGCCCCTGTTTTAAAATCAATTTACATTAATATTCCATTTTCAATTTTACTCTTGTTTAATTAAGTTTTTAGACAATAATGTCTTTATATTTAAAACAAATTAAGACCGCCACCGCCACCGCCGACAGTGGGCCAACCACCACAGATCGTCACCGAGAATTCTTCGGAGTCCCTAAAAATGACTGAGAGTCGCTTGGAGGATCTGGGAGGCTTCGATATAGCCGTTTCTGGCCATATTAGGTCAGATTTGACCATAAATGGCCAGATCTAGGCGACATCTGGCCTTTAACGGCCATGGACCTAGTTGTTAACAGCCAGATCTCACCTAGATCTAGCTTGATATGACTGTTTTCGGCCATCAATATGGCTAGAAATGGCCATATCTGAGCCTTGCGATCACAGTGAGCTACTCACGATGAGTTTCGGTGACTTTCGATGGTGATTTGCAGTGGCGACAGGCAACGGCAGGGGGTGGGGGTGATTTTGTTATAAATTAAAATTTTATATAGGGCGAGGTGTTTTAGCTAAATCTGAAATATTGGGGCTTAAAAAAATTATTCAAAAATTAATAATAAAAATAATATTATATTAATATTTAAAAAGAGGGTAATTTAGTCATTTAAATAACATACCCACTAATTTATTCCTCCTAACTAAACATATTAATATAACATACCCACCAACTAACCAAACACATTTTCTTTAAGATTCCCAGTAATCTTCAAGGTAATATAAGATTCCAGTAATCTAATATTCTCAGTAATGCAACATTCCCTAAACCAAACGCACTCTAAAATGCATCAAAGATGAGTGGACTCTAAACTTATTCAACGACTCAAACTCTTATTTGCTAGTGTTGTAGGACATGATTCCTACATTTTTATCTATCTTGTTAATTCTAGAGTCATTAATAAAAGAAGATGATACAAACAACTTCAAAAATCATATTCTCAAACCCTTTTTACGTCTAGAGTATTCGACGCGACTAATTGAGTGATTCACGAAAACGATGGTGACACGTTTTCAGAACCCTATATTAAAGGATTGAGCCCATCTCCACCTCAAATGTTTTTAACTACAAAAATGTAAAGCAATTATACAGATTTCAGAACCCTATATCTGCCATTGCTATTCCTAAAGCATGCTTCATTTTTTTTTTTTTTGCCTTTAACATTCAGCCTTGGAAATGAATCCCTCCTCTCGTACATTCTGTCTTGTACTTCAAATATATATATCTAAGTTGGTTGCTTGTCACCATTTTGAATATTGTTTAATGTCTGCCATTTTCGCTTTAGAAAACCACAGGCTTAAGGCTTCGTGCCTTTCAATTGTGGAGAAATGAGTTGGATTTACAATTGGGTATTGTTTGGTGCTTCACGAAAGGCTACTATAGCCAAAATGTGATAGTGTTTTGGGTAACAATATGGAATTGGATTCCTACGAGGCTATAAGGGCACAATCAAGGCATAATTTGCTTTGGAAATCTCAAACTTTTAACTTCTATTCTGGATTCATCCCGTGAGTGAGCTAGATACAATGTCCATAAAATCTTTATATATAATTCGATATCAAGAAAATATATTTCCTTATATCTTGTTGCAGTGCAATCAATCTATATAAGAAATAGGTGTATTCTATTCACGATGAAATTATATATTTTTATTGATAAACTATATTTGTTGAATCTGAAAATCAAATACGTCATAAGTAAAGTATAAAATAAAAGACAGAACACAATAGTATACTTTAGTTCGATCTCTTTTCAAGAAATTACATCTAGCATTTAAATAAAGTAATTTTATTGAGTATCAGAACATTGTAGAATATAAAGATGAACAATATTGACTAGGGATGGGCATGAGCCGCTCTTTATTCTTTCACACATTAGGTTTTTCATTATTACAGAAAATACATAATAAAAAACCTAACCCCATTTGACCTCACTTGAATCTAACCCGACCCAGACTCAAATATTAGTAAACGAATCTAACTCGAATGAGTTGCCGTAACCCGACAATACGTCAAGGTTAAGAAAAGTATATACCATATCCAACAATATTAACCTAATGTACGAAAGACTTTCTTAATATTATAGAAATGATCGTTGTCTTATCACTAATGTTATTTGTTATTGATAACCTTTATATCATGCTATTATATATATTTTTTGAGAAATTATTATGATGGTTATCATATTCATATGGTTAGGGGTGTTAAAAAAAAAAAAAAACCGAAAACCAAACCGGTTAATCTGCCCATTCCCAATTTGTAAACTTATGCATTATATATTCTATTTATAATGTCAAAATTATAAATACTATATATGAAAACATTATTCTTTTTCTCTTTTAGTATATATACTTTTTTATATATAGGAAAATAAATTTTAACCGTGGAAAGCTTTGTCTCTTGACTTACTTCAAACTATCTCTTATTACATTCCTATAGTTATAAAGATTAACATCATTTATTTTCTCTTTGTTATATATTTTAAGAATAGTTAGTTCTAATACTATTTAAGTCACTCTTTGATGACATATTTTAAGTTTTGAACTTCCAAATTTACTTCTCTTGTTTAGATATTGTGGGTAGCACAAATAGTTATAGCGAATTGAGAATAGTGTTAATGAACGCATGGTCTTAAGTTCGATTCCTCATTTAAACATCTGCGATTTAAGTGGGACACTGTGGCGGTAGATTGCTATGCTAGTTTCTCAAAGGATTAGTCGAAGTGCACGTAAGCTGACCCGAATACCTTGGTATAAAAAAAAGTTTAGATATTTAATTCCCCATTTGAGTATCTGCGATTTGAGTGGGAACCAAAGTTTAGATATTCGATTCTTCATTTGAGCATCTGCCATTTAAGCGGGGTTGTGGTCCAAACACACTTTGGTACATTAAAAAAAAAAAAAAAAAAAAAAGTGTGTTTGTTTTATTATTTTGGATAAGATTTTTGAAAAAGTAAGAGTTTGGTGGTTATTTCTTGGTAGGATTTCAAAATTAACAAAAACCCCTTAGGTTTGTTAATTTAGCTAAACACCCCTGCAATAAAACATTCAAAATTAACAAAAACCCTATCCACCCATTAAATGCCGATAGCTGGCCACCACCACAAGAGAGTGGCCAGAGTCACTGACGTCGATATGACCTTTTTTGGCCAGATCCATTGTGAAAATGTCAAATCTACAATCAGATCTGGCCACGTTTGGTTGTTAATGATGGCCAAAGATATGGTCATCGTTGATGTTCAACGATGGCTATATCTTGGCTGTTGTTGATAACCAGCTACGGCCAAAGATCTGACTGTTAACGACTAGATCTTTGGTCATAGATTTGACCTTTCTCAGTTAAATCCACAGTGGATCTGGCTGAAAAATGCTAGATCAAGGCACTGTCGGTCAGATCCAGTTGGTAGTGTGCTGTTATATCAAATTGTGACTACCTTTTAGCGGTAGTGGCTAAAATCTAGAAAATGTGGGTGGATGGATGTGTTTTTATCAACTTTTTAAAATTTTTTTTTTTTTTTTTGGTGTTTAGTTAAATTAATAAAGCTAAGAGGTTTAAAAATAATTGAATAAAAGTGGATAAGATTTGTAGAATAGGAAAACAAAATGTGTTTTGGATAGGATAAGATAGTACAAAATAATTAAACATACGGACCTAGATATTTA
>JAPEIT010000015.1:23435490-23477710 GCA_026229545.1 Pistacia atlantica | reverse complement strand
GGATGTCTTGATCTAATTAATAATTAAAGTTAGTTTTCTTATTAAGAAATTAAGCACGTGTTAATTGTCACTAACATTGAGTATTAATCCCACGCGCTTCTTCTCTCATTGACGCATAAAGCCAAAACTCCTTTTGTCTTTCTTTACCCCACTTCAAAAGCTCGTACTCCATCCGTTTCGAAATAAAAGTCGTTTTAAGTTATTGTATGTTTTTTAATAAACTAATTTTTTAATATAAAAATTTTGTCTCTTTGCTCTTCCCTAAAAGTGGGTGGAAAATGGAACGAAGAAAAAGCAATGATAATTGATGAAAAAATTGTGTTAAATAGCTCTTGAAAGAGACAGAGAAAGAGAGAGAGAGAGAGAGGAGACAGGGGCATACTTCGAGAAAGAGAAAGAGGGTTACATTTGGCCAAACGACATTTACTTTAGAAAAAAATTATAAGGCTAAAACAACTTTTATTTCGAAGCAATGACTGTGAAGAACCATCGTCATCATATAACTTCTCTTTCAAACTTTCTCTCACAACTCTGACGTAGCAACTTGCAATTAGTCAGTTCACAATAGATCACACTAATTAATTACGAGTTGTCACATCAAGATTACGAAAGAAAGTTTATGAGAAAGAGTTGATAGTGTATAATTACTTTTTTTCTCTCGTCTGGTTGTATAGTCTATGAATTTTTTCATTCATCTTGTTGTAAACACGATTGAAATGCTTTCCTACGTAAATGAGCTTGGTTTGTTGCATTTTAAGTTTTACGAAGATTCAGAGTGTTGTGAACCATTGCCAAAGTGAAAGAATCTTATTGTTGTAACATTTGCCTCAAGATCAATAGAGAGAGGTTTCCAGTTCAAAATCATGATATAATTAGTCCCATGAGATTTGTAAGAAGTAGCATGCAAATACTGTAGGCTAATATTATTAACACAACAAAAGCCAAATAGTTCTTATTGAAGGCATAGTTTAGTTTTGGCGTGAAATTTTATGCTGAGTCACAATAAAGCAGTGTTTTAATAACCAACCCAGGGTAAAACCCAATAAAGTTATTAGGTCTTGGGTTGACTAGATTAACAATTTGATTGGCTGGTCAAACCGGGTGACAAAAAGTTTAAAATTCAGTAAATACATCCCTAAAAACTATTGTTAAGTCCCTAAGTGTTTGAAATTTAGCAAATATATACCAAATACAAATTGGTGATCGACTGGTTGGTAGTTACAACACACCAAATGCAATCCCAATCATTCTTGAGCCCATTCCCCATAAAATATATACAAGATCTAGCCGAAATCGGTTTAATTTTGGCCAGATATCATTGACGTCGGCGTCAACATTCCAGGCCAGATCTCACCACCACTAGCATCGACATTCTAGGCCATCACCACGAAAATAACTCCCTTCAACCTTTTGGCCAAAACCCATCTTACCCCACCCTCGTTCGCCTCACTAATCACCGACTGTTGCCGTCGTCAGTTTTTTTGGATTTCTGGTCGAATCACTCACCAAAAATCACCTTTATCGCCACCGTTGCACTCACTGACACTTTCTCTTCAAAAGCCCCAACATCCCAACCTTCAATTGTCCGTTGATCATCATCCAAATTTCTAGGGTTTTCGGTGAATAGGAAAATGGGTAACCTGGCCCGTTGAAAGCCCCAAGTACATGTTGAACCGGTTCAACAAATCGGGCCGAGCCGGGTTTAAAACACTGTTCATAAGTAATTAATCATATTGTAGCCGCATATTTCTCCCAAAAGGGTAATGTTACACGTATAAGGTTAGGATCATAATTTTGTGTTTCGACACATCTGCTTCATCATCCTATAATTGAGTAGATGCCACCAAATCATTTTTCACATAAACTAGAATAAAAAGTTAAGTTGGGATCCCAACTTTACATTTTTGTATTATTATTTCAACAAAACCATATAAATAATCTGATACATATGATCATCTTCCACCCACAAAGAAATGAGCAAACGGGATTCTCAATTATGGATTGTATTGTCTCCTGAATGTAGAGCACAATACAAACATGAGCAATATTATGCTGATAAACTATTTTCACTTATCAGCTCTCACAAATGTAACATGATAACTCACAATTGATCAGTTTGTAATAAATCTCACCTATCTAATAATATATTTCATTTAACCAATTACAAACTATTATATCGTTTATAATAGAAAGTTAATGAAAGTAATATTTTATTGTATAAACATATACGCAGGTAAAAGAGTTATGTAACAGTGATTTTTGAGCAGAAAATAAAAGCTGTCAGCCAACCAATACAGAGTCCCAAGTGGGTGTCATCAAATTTTATAATTTGACACCAGAGCAATACTACTCTTATAAAGACAAAAACAAAGAGGCCATACAAAGACAATTTCCACCATTCATCTTCATGATTTCTCTCTCTCTCTCTCCCTCTTTTTCTGTTTTTTCTTTGTTTTTTCCTTCTTGGTGATGTCACTTTGTAGCTCTCTTTGTATTATCTTTCTAAGGATGGCATTTTTCTTTGACGCCAACACAAGCACATATATTAAATGAAAAAGTGTGTGTGTATAATTACCTCTTCATGAAGTCAATATTTTGATGTCATGGTGCAACGTCATGTTTCATGCATTCGTTCACTATTTCTTTTTTAATAATAAATTTATCTTCTTAAAGTCGTTTCACGTTCCCCTTTTTTTTTTTATAATTAAATGTCACTTTTCAATCTTAATTATCTAATTATTTTACTTTGTTACGCTTGTAATTGTACGAGGATTATGGATATGCCCTAGTGCTTTATTGTTTTCTTGCTCTAGATCAACTATCTCATATATTTATTACCAAATTATCATATATTAACCACTAGTCTTACAGTCAAATAGTAAAATTTTAGTTATCTAGATGGATTACTCAGGGGTTTTGTGTTACCTGATTCACTAAATTTGTAAGGTGTTCAATGAATTCTGAGATTAATTAAAATACACATAAACTAATCTAAACATCTCAGTTATAAAAAAAACAATTACCATATATTAAAAAAAAATGAAATTCTATTTTTTTTATTAAATATGATTTTACATGTGATATATACAATGACAGCCTTAATAATTATCTTCAGTATCATCAAAAAAATTTACAAATACCCAAATGAAAGCAGAAATGAGAATTTGAAAGATTATTCTTCATTCAATTTCTAACTTTGGAATCGGGCCGCGAGGCATGAATATTAAGTATGAATCATAGTTCGAATACTTAGTAATCTATGATTTTATGTATTTCGTGCTCCAGATGTTAGAATAAATATTCGAAAAAGCTAAATCCATCTCCGTCAAGACAACATACCCATTCTTTATACTATTAATATGATCAATTATAACAAATCACATTGCGTCAGTTGAACATTAAAAATAAATAAATAAATAAATAAATTGGGGGACCTAAATGCTTCCCTATTCCATTCTAATCAACAAAAAAAAAAAGCCTTACCCATTACTAGAAAAGTCTTATAGTCACGTGTGGGTTTTCCGGATGAGATTGGTGGATGTCTTGACTTAATCAAATAATTAAAGTTAGTTTTGTATTAAGCATGTGTTAATTGCCACTTGCATTAATTATTATTCAACTTTATAATCCCACGCGCTTCTCTCGTTGACGAATAAAGCCAAAAGTCCTGTTGTCTCTCTTGATCCCACTTTAAAAGCTTATAAGATTAACTACTAATTATTAATTAACTTAATTAATTAAAATTTATAACATATTTAAGATTTTAATAATATCAATAAATAAATCATTTATATGCGTTGACATTATAATTTTATTTTTAAAAAATAAATAAATTACAATTAATTATGATTTTAAATTAAAATAATTATAATTGCTTTAAACTTTAATTGATTTTCTTTGCTCAATTGTTTTTTACTTTATTTGTGTACACACATGAGAAATGACTTGAATTGAAGCACATGTTAAATAATAAATATGATGAAAATATTTAATTATTACAACACTACTTTAAGAACGGTCACATGTTGTAATGCAAGCTCTAGTAAGATTTAGTGGTTGTACACGTGTCATTCTTAAAATGAAATCATCATCTACTTTTAGAAATAGTCTTACTCGGTCCAGTGTCTGTGTGACCTTTTTATGATCCTCTCCAGGTCCCACATCGGTAAGGAACTTTCTCAGCACGCCAACACAGGACACACTCACCATCTCATCATCTTAATTAATTAGTTAATAATTGAGATATTTTTGCATTGCTTCTAAAATTCGGAAGAATTTTACAGATTTAATCAACATTCTTTCTTCAAAATCAATGAAAGAATGAGATTATGAGAAAAATAAAAATAAAAAAAATTAATTATTGAGACAAATTGACTAATCTCCACTAATTAATTTTGTAGCAGAATCTGAGGAATCCCCGCCAAATCCAATGGTCATCAACCACTGTTGAATTTCGTCTTCTCCAATGTCCCAGAACTCACTTTCCCTCCCAAATCCAAATCCCAGTCCCATTTCTGTTGCAGAGCTGTCATTGTTGGCAGCACTTTCACTGCTTCCTCGCCACACTTGTTGTTGTTGTTGCTGCTGCGGTGGTTGTGGTTGTGGTTGTGGTTGTGGTGGTGGTGGTGATGGTGATGGTGATGGTGTGATTTGTTCATACTGACTCGTTGACGATTCGGCGGTTACAGTGTAATTATCTGGAAATGGGAAATTGAGCTTAGCTCTGGGCCCGCGAAATTCAATGGCCGCCTTGTCGTAGGCACGCGCTGCCTCTTCCGCGGTGTTGAATGTTCCAAGCCAGACACGCGCAGCCCTTCTCGGGTCTCGAATCTCCGCCGCCCATTTTCCCCACGGCCTCTGTCTCACTCCTCTGTAATTCTTCTTCGCCCGTTTCTTGTTCGTCCCTTTCTTATTGCTGTTGTTGTTACTGTTATGGTTGTTATTATTTTGATTTTCCTCTGGTTGATTTGGAGGGAAAAAGTTGCATCCTAAACACGGTTGTATCTTGCACACTTGACACGTATCCAAATCAGAGGACACCGGTAGTAATCCGTTACCAAAACCGTTAATCATTGCAGCAGCGGCGGAGGAGGAGGTTGAGGCAGTGGCAGTCCAGTCTTGAAAATGAAACAAATCCT
This sequence comes from Pistacia atlantica, assembly GCA_026229545.1. Classification (NCBI taxonomy): domain Eukaryota; kingdom Viridiplantae; phylum Streptophyta; class Magnoliopsida; order Sapindales; family Anacardiaceae; genus Pistacia; species Pistacia atlantica. The sequence continues at coordinate 23,472,572 of JAPEIT010000015.1, read as the reverse complement.
GGGAAAGCACGGGGTTTGTGTTTCCGACCACGACGTTTCGCAGAGCAGAGACCATGACGGAGAATTCCTGTTCTCTAGTGATACCCGGAGGAACCAGTGGCTGGGTGACAGTCGTTGTGGTGGCGGCGGCGGTGGCAAATTTCTGTCGCTTCGAGTACTTCTGCATCATTTTTGTTTTTCTTTTGTTGAGTTTGAATTTTAAAAACAGAGTTCGAATTGAGAATTGAAAGACTGGAGTGAGTGTCGCGCGTTTATATAGGGTAGCGGTGTGGACGTGGCAGAAAGCTGTACGCCGTTTATACACGGGTTTGAAGGACATTCTGGAGGGACGTGGAGGGTGTTGTCAGAGTGGGTCAATGTTGTCCAGGTAATGCCAGGTCAGAGGGGCCTCAAGGGTTGCATGGCAGGTGACGTCACTATCGGGAGACACGCGGGATTTTGGACGGTTGCTAGAAATAGAAAAGGCTTCAGGGGCGTGGGCATCAGTTAAGAGAAGTGTCAATTATCCTATAAGGTCAGGGGTATATGTGTCATATCGAGTCAGGTCATGTGACATTTATTTTAGTGACTCTTACTGAAATCTGAAGGTCATCTGGTCACGTGATCTTCACCAAGCCAAACATTCACATGTTCCTATCATAAGATAAAATTTTATTTGATTTAATAAATGTTTTAAATTATTTTTCCATGCTGTGATTATATTGAAAAAAAGTTATTCATTGTACTATTTACGATTCCAACTTTATATGTTTAGCGTTACTCTTTTCGAAATACTCTTATCGTGTGTCGTCGAAATACTCTTATCGTGTGTCGTCCTGAGTTTCAATCCTCAAAACTATTAATAGGGGATTGACAGTTGGATAAATCCCCTTAGTGAGGACCCCTATTAGTAACTCAAGTAAATCGAACTTATGACCTCTTGAGTAATACACTCAAGAGTCCTAATTGACCATTAGACCACCCAGTGTTGGTTTCTGTATTACTTACTTACCTTGCCATTAACTTCAGGATCTCAGAGGCAGGGCCGTCTCAAGAATATTTATGACTCTAGACAAGAATTACTTTGGGGCCTTCTAATAATATAAACATATATTAAAAAAAATATTTCAAATTTATTTTCTTGTCTTTTGAGATGCAAAATCACTAGGAGAGATGGACGGCAACCGACAGGCTAACTGGGTCAGGTTGGTAGGGGGTTTTAGAAAGCAGGTGTTGGAGAAACGATGGGTGATGAAATAAGTAATTTCCAATGTCTGGATTGGCCAGAAAAGGCTTGAGAAGTCGTAACCCAAAAGGTTTCGGTGGCCGGCGATTTGACGGAGTAAACATATGAGGTACGATAGGGATTTTGGTGAAAGGGTTGAGGGTAGGAAGATGGTGGTGTCAGGGAAGGCCAACAACGTCGGGTACATGCTGAAAAAGGTTGAAAATGGGTATGTCGCACGATGGAGTTGGGTTATGAGATTCGTAAAAAATCGGTCAAATCGAGGGCTATCAAGGCTTGAAAAACACTTGAGAAAATGATAAACTGATGATTCCAGTCAATTTTGGTGAGAAAATTGATTGGAATCAATTCCAAAAAGTTGGTGGCGAAAGAGGGGTGGAGATAATTTATGTGAATGTCGAAATTTGGGATGGAACTGGGGTTGAGTAATTTGAGACATGTAAATGACTATTTTAGTCTTTTATTGTTAAAAGAAATTTAATTTGTTAATTTAGGGGTGTAAATTGGAATATATGAAACTAGAGGTACAAACTTACTATTTTATCAAACTTTGGGTGGGAATATATGTAAAAAAATTATAATAAATTTAGATCTTTTTGGCTTTTTTTTTTTTTTCTCCTTGGCTTGGATAAAAAATCATACACCATTTTGATTTTTGTAATATATTAAAAAATTATAAAAAATTTGGGCGCCTATTTTTCGGGGACCTAGGCAGTCACCTGTTTACCCCTTGAGCCGGGCCTGCTCAGAGGACTAATTGAGGTGCTCACAAACACCCATGGATACCAAATATATAGTGGCAGATTCAGCCTAGTTTTGGCCCACCCTCAATTTTTTTTTTTTTAACACTAATATTTATAATTTCTAGATTTTGAACAATCCTAACAAAAATATTAATAGACAATAATTAGTTTTTATTTTAGTCCACCCTAACAGAAATTTCTAAATCCACTATATATATATATATATATATATATATATATATATATATATATATATATATATATATATATATATATATATATATATAATCTAAAATAAATAAATTATGTAAGGAAAATTATGTTCAAATAAGTTAATATAGAAAAACGGGTTCCTTTTTTTGGTGATTATAGATGTTCAGGCTAATATGAACGTACCTCGATTAATCTTTTAAGACTTTAAAATTAATTACTTAATAAATTTTATAGTGATCATCCGAGAAAAATTAAACTTAAAACTTATTGAATTATATACTCAATAAGTCTCCATCACCCGTCCGATGTTGAGAATGAGAATTGAACGAGGGCTAAGATATGACAGTGAGCTATAAAAAAATACGCGGCCGTTTGAATGGGTTAACTGTTGAGTGAGTGATTCAGAGCTTAAACGGCTGGGGGGGGCCTACGTATTTCCGCTTTATGTATGGAAGAGGAAAGGTGACAGCTGGATAAAAGGAGGGACACGTGGGAATGTGAAAGGCATAGACTAAGCGGTTAAATTTATCTGGTTCAAACGTGGACTGTTTCAAAATTGTCAAGTATGAGGAGGGCCAGAGAGATTTTATAAATCATAATACGGAAGCTGCCAAGTGTCCAGAATCAATACTGTCTGGCTTTGGGTTTCCGACAATTCGAGCTGCCAAGTGTTCGTAATCGTATCAATTTATATCGATATTTTTAACGAATCGTATTATAAGATATATATCAACGTATCAAAAGGTTTAAGATATACTATTTGATACGTATCGTTGACGACCTGTATCGAATCGTATCGTAAGATGCTAATAACCATAATTTCCACTTTTCTCTTCCCTCTCAAAATAAAAAATAAGTTAAATTAGGGAAAAATCAAATAAAAAATAAGTTAAAGGAAAAACCGGTTTAAAACCAATTAATCAGTCTTTACTAATCGATTTTCCTCTTAACTAGTTCGATTTCTGTTCAGAAAAATTTTTGAACCAAAAAATTGGTTCGGTTCAAAAAATTGGTTAACCGGTTATGAATACCCTTAGCTTGTAAAGTGTTCAATGGACACTAGAAATTAGTTGAGGTGTACACAACCTGGCCCGAACACACTGATTACCAAAAAATAATAATAATAATAATAATAACATGATGTCAATATAGACTTTTCGACCACCACCGTCGTAATCTAGCTGAAAAGTCTAGATCTGCGACGGCCACATCCATAGAAAAGGCCAGATCGGTGAATTACCGGCTAGTCCTGGTCGTTTGTAGGCGGTTGTGATAGATTCCGACTACCACCGATAGTGATTTCTGGAATTTGGCAAGTATGGGTGAGTGGAGGTGTTTTTATTAATTTTTAAACTTTTTTTTGGAGGTATTTATGAAATTAATAAACTTAAAGGGTCTAAAAGGAATTAAAAAAATATACTAATATTTCTCAAATAACAAAACAAACAATATTTTGGGAATAAAATTAGAAATATGGGTAGAAATAATGTGTCAAACGGAGCCTTTTTTTTTTTTTTTTGTGATCAGAGATATTTATGCCAATTTATGTGTATCTCATCTAATTTTTTAAGACTTTAAAGTTAACGATTAGATAATTTTTTTTTTTATGATCGAAAATATCTAGACTAATTTATGTGTATCCCGATTAATTTTTTAAGATTATAAAATTAATAAGTGAATAAACTTTACAGTGACCACCCAGGAAAATTGAAACTCAAAAGTGATTAAATAATAAACTGAAGGTCTCCATCACCCCACCTGGTGTAGAGAATGAGAATTGAATGAGGGTTAAGATTGTGACAGTAAGGTATAAAAAAACATGGAAAATGATAGACTTACCGACTAGTGTGTACCGAATGATGTGACAAAATCCTGACCGTTGATTAATATTAACTGATAATAAATAAACGGTTAGGATTGTGCCACGTCATTCAGTGCATAAAATCGATACACACTAGTCGATAACTGTAGCATTACTAAAAAAACATACGCGGCCGTTTGAATGGGTTGAGTGAGTGATTCAGAGCTTAAAGGGCTGGATTAAGGAAAGGTGACAGCTGGATAAAAGGAGGGACACGTGGGAATGTGAAAGGCATAGACTAAGCGGTTAAATTTATCTGGTTCAAACGTGGACTGTTTCAAAATTGTCAAGTATGAGGAGGGCCAGAGAGATTTTATAAATCATAATACGGAAGCTGCCAAGTGTCCAGAATCAATACTGTCTGGCTTTGGGTTTCCGACAATTCGAGCTGCCAAGTGTTCGTAATCGTATCAATTTATATCGATATTTTTAACGAATCGTATTATAAGATATATATCAACGTATCAAAAGGTTTAAGATATACTATTTGATACGTATCGTTGACGACCTGTATCGAATCGTATCGTAAGATGCTAATAACCATAATTTCCACTTTTCTCTTCCCTCTCAAAATAAAAAATAAGTTAAATTAGGGAAAAATCAAATAAAAAATAAGTTAAAGGAAAAACCGGTTTAAAACCAATTAATCAGTCTTTACTAATCGATTTTCCTCTTAACTAGTTCGATTCCTGTTCAGAAAAATTTTTGAACCAAAAAATTGGTTCGGTTCAAAAAATTGGTTAACCGGTTATGAATACCCTTAGCTTGTAAAGTGTTCAATGGACACTAGAAATTAGTTGAGGTGTACACAAACTGGCCCGAACACACTGATTACCAAAAAATAATAATAATAATAATAATAACATGATGTCAATATAGACTTTTCGACCACCACCGTCCGTAATCTGTTGAAAAGTCTAGATCTGCGCGGCCACATCCATAGAAAAGGCCAGACGGTGGAATTACCTCAGTCCCGGTCGCTTGTAGGTTTGGTTAGACTGATTCCGACTACCACCGATAGTGATTTCTGGAATTTGGCAAGTATGGGTGAGTGGAGGTGTTTTTATTAATTTTTAAACTTTTTTTTGGAGGTATTTATGAAATTAATAAACTTAAAGGGTCTAAAAGGAATTAAAAAAATATACTAATATTTCTCAAATAACAAAACAAACAATATTTTGGGAATAAAATTAGAAATATGGGTAGAAATAATGTGTCAAACGGAGCCTTTTTTTTTTTTTGTGATCAGAGATATTTATGCCAATTTATGTGTATCTCATCTAATTTTTTAAGACTTTAAAGTTAACGATTAGATAATTTTTTTTTTTTATGATCGAAAATATCTAGACTAATTTATGTGTATCCCGATTAATTTTTTAAGATTATAAAATTAATAAGTGAATAAACTTTACAGTGACCACCCAGGAAAATTGAAACTCAAAAGTGATTAAATAATAAACTGAAGGTCTCCATCACCCCACCTGGTGTAGAGAATGAGAATTGAATGAGGGTTAAGATTGTGACAGTAAGGTATAAAAAAACATGGAAAATGATAGACTTACAGTAGTATATGCAGATTTTGTGTCAGAATGATGTGACAAAAGTCTACATGCTTGATTAATCAGTGTAACGATTAACGACGCGATGACCTCGACCGCTGAATAATAACCTCGATAATAAATAAACTTAACCAGGATTGTGCGTCATTCAGTGCATAAAATCGATACACACTAGTCGATAACTGTAGCATTACTAAAAAAACATACGCGGCCGTTTGAATGGGTTGAGTGAGTGATTCAGAGCTTAAAGGGCTGGATTAAGGAAAGGTGACAGCTGGATAAAAGGACGGACACGTGGGAATGTGAAAGGCATAGACTAAGCGGTTAAATTTATCTGGTTCAAACGTGGACTGTTTCAAAATTGTCAAGTATGGGGAGGGCCAGAGCGATTTTATAAATCATAATACGGAAGCTGCCAAGTGTCCAGAATCAATACCGTCTGTTTTATAGGACATGTACAGCTCATGCTTGGTCATAGTTTCATTTCCGGGCATGTAAAATGTTAAAAAGGTTCAAATGAACAGTAATTTAAACATGTGCAACAAGTACACTACAATACTCTAAATTAAATTAAAAAAAATTGAGGTTATACCTCAATCTCGTAACTTTCTTTTACAACCTTAATGAAATAGTAAAGTTTAACTAAATATGATTTTGACCACTCGACCACTTTCCCTTTCCTTAGATATGAACGGTCGTTCTTTAGGAATAAACGATTGTTCGTTCATAAAGAAGGGTTGTTCATTAATAAAGAACAATTATTCCTTATAAATGAACGATTGTTCCTTTATAAGCAACAATCATTGTTCATTAATAAGAAATGATTGTTCGTCCTTAAGAAACGATTGTTCGTGTTTAATTAAATTTATTTAATATTTTGAGTGTGGTGGGAGTTGACGTGATAGTTGCCAACTGAACTGCCACGTTAAGGGTAAGGTTGTGAGATTGAATTGTGGACGTAGTATTACTCAATTAAATTACCACATAAAGCAAAACCCATTTGACAAATATGCAGCAATAACATACTCAATTAAATTACCAAGTAAAGCAAAACCCGTTTGACAAATATGCAGCAATAAGATCCTGTCAATATACAAAACAATGGGGGGCTGTTGTTTAGGAGTATTGTTAATTAGTAAAAAAAAGAGCAAGAAAAGAGGGTTTTTTATTTAATAAATAGAAATATATATACTTATTATAATTGTTTTAAAACCTTAGAATTTGGGATGATGATCGGAGAACAATTGAAAATTAGGATGTTAGAGTTTTTGAAGAGAAAGTGTCGGTGAGCGAATGGTGACAACATAATTGGTTTTTGGTGAGTTGATCGACCATAAATATAATTAAACTGGCAACAACAATAGCCAGTTTTTGCCGATAATTAACGAGGTGAACGAGGTGGAGATAAGATAGGTTTTAGTCAAGAGGCTGAAGAGGGTATTTCCATACAAGGACACGTGGGAATGTGAAAGGCATAGACTAAGCGATTAAATTTAACTGATTAAAACGTCTATCTACAACAGAAAGCAAATGGTCAACAGAAAAGAATAAAGAAATAATTGAGGGGGGCCAGGGTGATTTTATAAACCATAATACGGAAGCTGCCAAGTGTCCAGAATCAATACTGCAATACTGTCTGGCTTTGGGTTTCTGACAATTCGAGCTCCCAAGTGTCCAGAATCAATACTGTCTGTACATGTACAGCTTATGCTTGGTCATAGTTTCATTTCGCGGCATGTAAAATGTTAAAAAGGTTCAAATGAACTGTACTTCTAACATGTGCAACAAGTACAATACAATACTCTAAATTAAATTTAAAAAAATTACGGCTACATTTCAATTTGATAACATTCTCTTACAATTCTGATATAACAGTAAAGTTTAACTAAACATGATTTTGACTACTTGGCCACTCTCCCTTTCTTTAGAGACGAACGATTATTCATTCATAAAGAACAATCATTTCTTATGAATGAACGGTTGTTCCTTCATAAATCTCATAACTTTCTCTTACAACTTTAATATAACAGTAAAGTTTAACTAAACATGATTTTGACTACTTGGTCGCTCTCCCTTTCCTTAGAGACGAACGATTATTCATTCATAAAGAACAATCATTTCTTATGAATGAACGGTTGTTTCTTAATAAGCAACAATCATTGTTCATTAATAAGGAATGATTGTTCGTCCTTAAGAAATGATTGTTCGTATTTAATCAAAGTCATTTAATGTCTTAGGTGTGGTGACAATTGACGTGACAGTTGTCAACTGAACTATCACGTTGGGGGTAAGGTTGTTAGATTGACTTATAGGCATAGTATTACTTAATTAAATTACCAAGTAAGCAAAACCAGTTTGACAAATATGCAGCAAGAACATCCTGTCAATATACAAAACAATTATATCTTCAATTTGTTTTTTTTTTTTTTTTTTACTAATAATAATAATAATAATAAAAAAAACCTCATTTATTCCATGCTGTTTGTATGGATAACACATATTTCTCTTCACTTTCTCTATTTGGGTGGGTTTTAGTAAATCTGGTTAGGTGACCTGGATCCGACTTGAAATTTTTTTGGGCATTTGGCCCAAATTAATAAAGTCGTATCAATTTATATCGATATTTTTAACGAATCGTATCATGGGATACATATCAACGTATCGAAATGTTTAAGATATACCATTTGATACGTATCGTTGGCGATCTGTATCGAATCGTATCATAGGATATGTATCACATATCATAGGATGCTAATAACCATGATTTCCACTTTTCTCTTCCCTCTCAAAATAAAAAATAAGTTAAATTAGGGAAAAATCAAATAAAATATAAGTTAAAGGGAAAACCAGTTTAAAACCAATTAATCAGTTTTTACTAATCGATTTTCCCCTTAACTAGTTCGATTTCTGTTCAGGAAAATTCTTGAACCGAAAAATCGGTTCGGTTCGGTTAACCGGTTATGAATACCCTTAGCTTGTAAGGTGTTCAATGGACACCAAAAATTAGTTGAGGTGCACACAAACTGGCCCGAACACCTTGATTACCAAAAAAAAAAAATAATAATAATAATAATAACATGATGTCAATATAGACTTTTCGGCCACCACCGCCGTAATCTAGCCGAAAAGTCTAGATCGGGCCGTCGCTGACGACCACATCCATAGAAAATGCCAGATCGATGAATTACCGGCTAGTCCTGGTCGTTTGTAAGCTGTTGTGATAGATTTCGGCTACCACCGATGGTGGTTTCTGGAATCTGGCAAGTATGGGTGAGTGGGGGTGTTTTTATTAATTTTTAAACTTTTTTTGGGGTATTTATGAAATTAATAAACTTAAGAGGTTTAAAAGGAATTAAAAAAATATACTAATATTTCTTAAATAACAAAACAAACAATATTTTGGGAATATGGGTAGAAATAATGTGTCAAACGGAGCCCTTTTTTTTTTTTTTTTTTTTGTGATCGGAGATATTTGGGCCAATTTATATGTATTTCGACTAATTTTTTAAGACTTTAAAGTTAACGATTAGATAAACCTTTTTTGGATAATCGAAAATATCTGAACTAGTTTATGTGTATCTCGATTAATTTTTTAATATTCTAAAATTAACAATAGAATAAACTTTAAAGCGACCACCCAGGAAAATTGAAACTCAAAAGTGATTAAATAATAAACTGAAGGTCTCCATCACCCCACCTGGTATAGAGAATGAGAATTAAACGAGGGTTAAAGATGTGACAGTAAGGTATAAAAGGACATACGCGGCCGTTTGAATGGGTTGAGTGAGTGATTCAGAGCTTAAAGGGCTGGATTAAGGAAAGGTAACAGCTGGATAAAAGGACGGACACGTGGGAATGTGAAAGGCATAGACTAAGCGATTAAATTTAACGGATAGAAACGTGGACTGTTTTGAAATTGTCAAATACAACAGAAAGCAGATGGTCAACAGAAAACAATAAAGAAATAATTGAGGGGGGCCCAGAGTGATTTTATAAACCATAATAATACGGAAGCTGGACTTGACTCTGAATAATTGGAGATTCCCATTTGGATTTGGGTTTCTGACAATTCAAGCTGCCAAGTGTCCAGAATCAATATTGTCTGTGTTATAGGACATGTACAGCTCATGCTTGCTCATAGTTTCATTTCCCGGCATGTAAAATGTTAAAAAGGTTCAAATGAACAGTAATTCAAACATGTGCAACAAGTACAATACAATACTCTAATTAAATTAAAAAGTATTACGGTTATGACTCAATCTTATATAGGGATAGGTACAAAGCCCGGCCCTACAGAGACCCACAATAAATGGGGTAGATTTTTCTCGAATCTTTCGAGCTTTGGGTTGGGATCGGGCCTAAGATTAGCCTCGAAATTCAGAGACTGGTCGGGGTCGGGATAGGTTTTTCTTCGACCCTGAAATCCCTGGCCCGGCCCGTATACTATATATATATATCAATATTAATTTTGATAATTAAAATCAATCATATATACCTATATTAATTTTAATATTTAAAAATCAATTATATATACCTATAATAATTTTAATATTTAAAAATCAATTATACATTATACAATAACAAATTATAATTGTGTAAGTATTTTATGAAACTATATACAAATAGGTAATAAATAAAACTAGATTAAATATAATAAATATTTGCAATATATATATATATATGTTAATGCTATGAAACAAAAGTTATACATTTTACATTATACATTATACATTGTATATTATATATGGTATATACTATATAAGTATAGTGTATATAACATATATATGTTGTACATTATAATTTATACATAATATGTTATTATCTAAAATTTGTCTACAGATTGTTTATGAATTTTATTTGTGACAGGTTTATTTCTCTATATTTTAATTATATGCAATTTAATATAGTTTAGATTTTTTTTAGGTTTGTAATAATCTAAAATTTGTCTACAGGTTGTTTGTGGGCTGCACATGGAAATGAAATGTTAGGTGTTGTTTGTTGGTTGTTGAATCTTGATAGTTGATACTGTAATGTATTGAAGCTACTGAAGTACTAATGTGGATTGTGGGGTGGGCCTTTTTGACAGCTCATGTTTTGAATCTTGATACTGTCATGTTTTGAATATTTTGATTATAGATTTGTCACATATTGTAATATATTATCAATTTAGTATGATGATTTTTATATTTAATATATACATTATAGATTTAATTTCTTTTTTGATGATATGGTCTTTATGTTTAATATGTATATTATATATTAAATTTTTTTTTTTTTTTTGTTGGTATATATAATTTGGAGAAAACAATAATAAAACTAATGAGGATACAAAAAGACAGAAAATCCCGTTTAGGGAATGGGTTTTTTCCGGGGATTCCTCGAAATTCCTAAACGGGCTTCAGGCCGGGATCGGGGAATCCCCTTGGGCTTTCGAGCTGGGGCCGGAGGCAAGGGTCCCAGCCCATCCTCATCTCTAATCTCATAATCTTCTCTTACAACACTAACGAAACGGTAAAGTTTGACTAAACGTGATTTTGACCACTCGGCTACTCTCCTTTTCCTTAGAGACGAACGATCGTTCCTTAGGAACAAACAACTGTTCATTCATAAGGAACAATCATTCCTTATGAAGGAATAGCCGTTCGTCTCTAAAAAATGATTGTTCGTATTTAGTTAAAGTCATTTAGTGCCTTGGGTGTGGTGGGAGCTGACGTGACAATTGTCAACTGAACTACCACATTAGGGGTAAAGTTGTCGGCGTAGTATAACTCAATTAAATTACCAAGTAAAGCAAAACTAGTTTGACAAATATGTAGCAGTAACATCCTGTCAATACACAAAACAATTATATCTTCAATAAAAAAAAAAAACCCTCATTTATTCCATGCTGTTTGCATGGAGCAAGAAAAGAGGTTTTTTTTTTTTTTTTTTTTTAAATAAATAGAAATATATATACTTATTATAAGTGTTTTAAAACCTAGCCCGACCCGACCCGACCGAATAAAATAGGACTTGGGACCTTCACCTTGTCGGGTTAACAATTTCTCTATTAACCCAAAACCCTAGAATTTAGGATGATGATTAGTGAACAATTGAAGGTCGGGATGTTAGGGCTTTTGAAGAGGAAGTGTCGGTAAGTACAATGGTGGCAATGGAATTGATTTTTGGTGAGTTGATCGACCAGAAATATAATAAAACTGGTAGCAGCAATAGCCAACTTTTGCCGACGATTAGCAAGGTGAACGGGGGTTGGGTGAGATGGATTTTGGTCAGGAGGCTGAAGGGAGTATTTTTATGGTGATGGGGAGGGTTGTCAATACCTGTGGTGGTGAGATCTGTTGAAATCAGTCCACGCTGGTGTTGGTTAGATCTAGTTGAAATCGACCGATTTTGATCAGATCTTTTCTAGGGTATGGACTCAAAAGATGATTGGGATTGCATTTGGTATGTCACAGCCACCAACCAGTCGACGATTGATTTGTATTTGGGCTATGTTTGCTAAATTTCAAACCTGTAGGGACTTATCAAGGGTGTATTTGTGAATTTAAAAATTTTTGACACCTGGTTTGACCAACCAGTGAAACCGGTCAACCTGGGACCCGGAAACTTTGCCGGAACATTGCTTATTATTTATTTATTTTTATTTATAAAGTTTCTGTTTTAAGTATTTATTGAATTCATTCACTGATCCTGACTTTATCAAAATCCATAAACCGGAAATTCAGTTCGATTACCGGTTTAAAGAAATTTTAAAATCGATTAACCGGAATTGGTTTATAAAATCTATTTTCAGTTTAAAATTAAAAAACCCTAAATCCCCAAATCCTTTTCTCTTTACTCTTCACCCTTAATGCATTTCTCCTTTTTTTTTTTTTTTCACACAAACGCACATTTTTCCTCAGTCCTCACCGATTTCCACCATGGTTGTCAAATCGCGAATCGTATTGTGTATCGAAAACCTAATTTTTCAAATCGTGTATCGCGTATCGTATCGTAGGATACGCATTTTTCAAAAAAATAAAATATTCTAAAAATTAATATCACCCCCAAGATTAATTAAAGAATTTTGTGGTATTATTAACTTTAAATTATGATATTACGTAATCAAAATTAATCACAAAATTAAAAATCTATATTATTTCCTCTCAACCATTCATATCATTTCCAAGATCAATGTCAAAATTTATATCTCCACTTGTGCTATTATTATTATGCAAAATGGGTAACACATTTTTCTCCATGCAAAATAGGTAAATTTGGGCGAGTTTTAGTGAATCCAATTGGGTGACCCAGATCCGACTTGAAAATTTTTTGGGCATTCGGCCCAAATTAATAAAGTCGTATCAATTTATATCGATATTTTTAAGGATACGAATCATATCATAGGATACATATCAATGTATCAAAAGGATTAGGATACACTATTTGATACGTATCATTGGCGACCCGTATTAAATCGTATCGTAAGATATGTATCACATATCGTAGGATGCTAATAACCATGATTTCCACTTTTTCTTCCCTCTCAAAATAAAAAATAACTTGAAGGAAAAACCAGTTTAAAACCAATTAATCAGTTTTTACTAACTGGTTTTCCCCTTAACTAGTTCGATTTCTGTTCAAGAAAATTCTTGAACCGAAAAATCGGTTAAGTGGTTATAACTTATAAGCACCCCTAGCTTGTAAGGTATTCAATGGATATCAGAGATTAGTTGAGGTGTACACAAAGTGACTCGAACACATTGATTACCAAAATAATAATAATAATAATAATAATAATAATAACATGTTGTTCATATAGAAAACAAGTATATCTTCAATTTTAATTTTAATTTTTGGGTTTTTAGGAGTATTGTTAATTAATTAAAAAAAAACCCTCATCTATTCCCTGGCGTCTTTATGGAGGGAAAAAGAGGGTTTTTTTTTTTTTTTTCTCTTTTAAATAGAATTATATATACTTGTTATTTATTTATAAAGTTTATATTTTAAGAATTTACTGAATTCATTAACTGATATTGACTCTATCAAAATCCATAAAATGATAACTACTTTGCTAGGAATTACTTCAAAATATTATACCGTTTGGCTTATTATTTCTACCTATATTCCCAATCTTATTCCCCAAATATTATTTGACACATTATTTGAGAAACATTAATCTATTTTTTTAATTATTTTTAGACCCTTTAAGTTTATTAATTTCATTAAATACCCCCAGAAAAAAAGTTTAAAAATTAAGAGAAACACCCCCACCCGTCAATACTTGCCAGATTCTGACAACCACCGCCGATGGTAGCCGGAATCTGTCACAACGACTTACACCACCATCGAAAATGGCCTGTAATTCATTGATTTGGCATTTTCCATCCAGATCCACAATGGATCTAGCCCAAAGAGGCGAGATCTAGCCGTTAACGACGACCAAAGAAATGATCGTCGTTGACAGACAACGACGGCCAAAGATGGACATTTGTAGCCGTCGACGGCTAGATCTGGCTATAGATCTGGCCTTTTCCGGCCATATCAATGTCCTACCCGCCAGATCCGACCAATCTGTGATGTAACGCAATTTTCCGGCCAAATTCGGACGGTGGTGGCCAGAATCTAGCACTGCGAGTGGTGAGAGTGTTTTTGTCATTTTAAAAGAATTTTATATATTAGGGTGTTTATTAAATTAGCAAATCTAAGAGGTTTTTTTTATAAATTTTTAAATTTTACCTCGTAATACTCCCTTATTCAACTATCCAATATTATTTTCAAAATCCTATCCAAAATAATAAAACAAACGGACCCATAACACCCCACAAAAACTGAAACCTTTTTCTTTTCTTTTGCATTTCTCGATATAAGGACTAAACTAATATCAAAAGATAGGTTTATCGCGGTGAATTATACAAGAATTGCCTAATGTTTCTACACCAGAAAGAAATCAAGAAGACAAAATATGATTAGTTCTTCTACTTCTCCTCTCAATTGCGCACAGAGCCAAATCTACAAAATAGTCATTTCGTAATCTCTCCCCACGGCTAATATTCATTACCCACAACAAAAATCTTCAATCTTTCACCTAATCGTCGTCCTCAGAATCTGCATTTGGTTGCACATAATTTGTTAACAAGCCTTCACCAAAATAACCAATATGCTAAACAGCGTAAAAAAATGACGTTGCAATTAGGTTTAGGGTGTGTTTGGAAACTCCATCTACTCTTCTTTATTTGTTGTTACGATGAAAATGCATAGTTAAGGAATAATGGCAACAGTGACCAATAACCAAACACAAACACAGATGCAGACCTCCTGACTTTGGGAAGGTCCTGCAAGTCTTGTCTATTTCCACCCGAAAATATATCCGTATCGACTCTACTTAGAGGGAGAAAAAGACGTTAAAGCAAAATTCTCCACGCTATAACTGGGACCACTGTGAGTAATGGTAAGGAAGCCACGGCTCTCATATCTAGGCTGGGAAATGGTACCAGGTGACGGATTTATACATTTATGCATATGGCAATTGCAACATAAAAATAAGAGCAGTAGGAGTTTACTAGAACAGGAGAACTATTGTATGATTCACCCTCCACAGACAAGCAAAGGAAAACAATATATTGGATACAGAGATAGATATCCAGGGCATAACCAACAACCAAGAAAAAAAAAGTAATCCAATTAGCATTGGTTAGAAGGGCTTACCAGATCTTATATCTTCTCCGACTTTTCCCCTATTTTTCAGCTGTCTCCTAATCATTGAGCATATAAGAACCCACCAATATATGTGGAACACAAGCAGCATCAGTAACATTGTATTAAAGACATAGTACACGACCGTAGGATAAATCTCTGATAGATTCAAGTAGTTCAGAAGATCATAGCTGGAAAATGTCAACAATAAGAGCAAATAAGCTAAAGAAAGTATATGGTCAAATGAAGTCAAATCAAATTGACCATGCAAACCTTGAAGATTTGATGACCCAAAATGGAAAAAATACTAGTCGTAGTACGAGCCATGAGATAGCAAATAACCCAAAGAATACACTTGCCCCAAGTTCATTCTCAGAATACTTGAACACTTTTGCAGCTTCCAGAAATACATCACTTGCATCATGCAAGGCAAGGATAATTGAGCCAATCCGGAAAAAACTGTTAACAGAAAAAAATAATTTTAAGTTTCACTAGATATCTTCAAGTAAATAATAATATTGCATATTCAATTTTAACCTACTCCAGTACAGACAACAATAAAGAGCAGATGAATGCAAACCTCACAAGAGTTCTCTTACACTGTATCACTATGTTGATGCACACATGCTCAGAAATAAATTAGTAAGAAAGGAACTCCAGCATTTGGTCCTTGACAATTGACTCATACAATTGAGCTCATTTTCAAGCTTGTATCAACCATTAACAGTATTAATACAAAAAAAAAGGCTGTTTATGTTACTCCGCTAATCAAGGATGAAAGGAAACGGAAAGATTGACAAAATAGTTAAGATAAAGATCTTACTGCTATCACAGTAACAACTGTAAGGACCTGACAAATGGCAACTTCAATATAACCTTGTAAATGATAAGCTATGTGGCATAACATGACAAGGATTAAGTAACCAGAGTATTTAATGCCAAAAATGTAGAAGAAAAGCATCCCAATGGCACACCATTCTTTTTTTTTTTTTTTTTTTTTTAATTGACCTCTGAATTTTTCTTTTTTTAATCATTTCCCCCCCTTCATACTGATAAATTTAAATCGAGCCCCTCCTAACCTCAGTGTAAGTGGGATTCGATCTGAAGACCTCTTCAACAACCTCAAGAGGTCCAACAAAACTGAACTAGTACCCACCCAATGATACAGAGAGGACTTGAGTGTAAAAGAAAATTGTTTACATAGTATCAACATCTATGAATAGAAACGCAAAGTTCCATACACTTGGCCATGTTTGCGACACGTTCAACAGGGTTACAGACCATATAACAATGAGGGTTGTGAAGTGCTCAAAATAACCCAAAACTCAAAAACTTATATTGTACACTACAGAACCACTATTAAACTGACCATACATTCAAAAGATTTTTAGGCCTCAATACAACAATTAGCATAAACTACCACAGATAGTTCTCCAATACTACCTCAAATCTCAACCTTTTATGCACAACTACAAAGATGCACATGATCACAGAAACGGAGACGCTTACACTAATGAAATCTGAACTACTTATACGATTGTGCACATTCATATGGTCTGCTGGCAACTCTCAGGAACATGATTTATCTTATCATTAAGGCAGTTCAATTTAAATTAAAAAATATAGTTACCTTCAAATATTGATCCTGAAACATCTCAAAAAACAAAAAAGAGAGATGAATACTAGAAAGTTTTGGCACATCCCTGGTTCGAGTTAGTGTTATGTCATGCTGAAATGTATTTTATCACAATAATATTAAATTCTAATATGGTTCCCTGCATGAAAGATCGAATTGTGATTAGACTTCACGTGATTCAGACATACAAAAACAAACACATGGATTCAAACACATAATATCAAGAGGATCCAAGCACATGCTCTGCTTGCTCAGTGTTATAATTTGATTACTAGAAAGAGAATTTGAACACCAGAACTCTCATACAACCTAATTCTTAAAACCATTAATCACAACAACTTAAGGTTATAAGAAAAGGTCCAGCAATAGTATTTAAACTCTAAAATATCATATCAAAAACCAAAAAGATATAGGCCAACAATGAGAATTCAAAAGAGTATATAGGATATCAACAATATTTAGGAGCAGCTATCAGTCAAAGAACATATGACTTTAGGCTATCAAATACTAACTAGCAAGTATAATTAGATATGTTCTGATTTATTACCTAGAAAGGTATGAGTATCCAATCAGGATAACAGTAATTACATGATGAGACATCATTACAGAGAAATCCTTTCTACGAGTTTCCCATGTCAAGAGGGCAGCAATGCTGTAGATGTAAAACCCACATTCGCACATGTAGTAAAGCTCTAAGGGGAGCCTGAAACAGAAAATGGTGCAAGTCAGTACGAAAATTTGAAAATGACATTAACTCCTTTGACAATAGAACTCAACTATATTAGGAACCATCCAAAAGCTAGGAATCAGACATGCACATAAAAATAAAAATAAATAGAAACGAAAAATGTTATGTGCATGTAAGTAGGAAGGCCAAAGATATATCTTCCAATTGAAGACTCAAAATTAGATTCATTTGTTGACAGTCAAATTCTTATCCCGTCAGAAAAGCACCAAGTGCATTACTGGCATGCTGTCTTCATGTACATATATACTGCTTAGAGATAGGAAAAAAAGTAGATTTGCACGTCCGTACGCTTTAGACACAATTTTTAAGCAGTTAGACAAAAGAAACTGTAGTTTAATAGAAATCACTTCATAGAAAGAAAAATGTTATAGATAATATAAAAGTATATGGGGCTCATCATTATGAGGCTGGCAAGTGGACGGTACTTTCATTTTTTAGGCATTTAATTCTTTTTGTAGTCATGTAATATCAATTAGAATGCTGGGAGATAGCCACTCACAAACAAAAAAATGAATATTAGTCATTTGAGCATTAGGTCCAATTATGCACACTACAAAAGCACCTATAGCACACAAAATATACAGCATTCAGTAATCCAGTACTTAGACTAACAATCCAAGTATACACTATACTCACTTTAACTCTTGATTTGGGTAGCCATCGAAATACAATTTTGTATCTCTGAACCATGGCTCATGGTAGGCAATTTTGAGAATACAAAATTCAACAGTAGCATAGTATGTCAATTTCCACATAGATTCCGAACATTTTCCAACTTTTGCCCTTGCAGCTTCATTCATCTTTAATGGGAGATTTCCATTGCTCAACAACCAGATGGCTAACCGCTACAAAAATATGAAGAATGATTAAACTATAAACAAAAAATAAAGTGTTTGTATATCTTACATACTCAAACACTTACATGAAACAAAAGTATCGATATAAATGTTCCGTGCATAAATTATCACATACAATATGTGAACTGAAATATTGCTTACTTTGGTCAGAAAAAATAAATTTATGTTCTTCAACAGAGGAAGTCTGCTGGAGATAGAACATCATTACAGGAAAGGGTGGAAATTCAACATAAATAGACAATTAACTAATAAAACGAATTTTGGGTTATTGAAAACGGAGCAAAAGTTTCATCCTACAGCTTCACTTTTTACACTCTGCCACAGTGAATTATAGTGTGGTGGAACCAACACAAGGAAGTGCCTTCTATTTCTCATAACTGAAAATTCCTCATAAGCTTCTAAGAAACATGACATTAAATTTATGTGATACTGTTGAAATAAACATGTGCATACATCTATATATCATTTATAAAAACCAGAACATAGGAAACTAAAATCTAAGTTTCATTTCTGGCAGTCCAAAAAATATTATCATCACTTGATAAGTATCTTAGGTACATCCAGGCATGAAAGAATACTAACTGTGTTAAAATCATTAAATATTTTTCTTTATTATCATCCATCTACATAAATACTAGGTAAGAAGAAATAGGAACTACGTGGCAAACATCAATATTTTGCTTCATCTCTATGCAAAAAGTCACTTAATGTATCAATTTCACTTATCCAATATCTATGATATTAGATGCCTTTTCCGCAGGGACCACAAGAAACAATTGCCATCCCTGCTTGCTGTTAAAAGTTTGAACCTACCCCAGTAAAATCATATAAAGCAGTCCAAAGTGATCGAAAAGCTACACAAAACGTAAAGAAGGATAAATTTGAAAAGGCCTGTAAGTGTATGCTAGCAAATTCCCCTGCCACCTTAAGTACATAGCTGATCAGATTATATTGTGAAATCTCAAATTTACATTAGCTTATGCATAATAGATCATCAGAAAGTCCTTATAGCACACTTTTCCTCACCAATGACAATTTCCGTCTCCCGCTCAAAAAAAACAGAGTGTAATCAAGTTTAAGCCGAGATAATTACTATCTGAAGCAGATCAAGCTTTCATGCTATTACCATTTAGGACCCCAGGTGCAACTTTATGACCAAATAACTGTTATCTGTGAAACTTTCTACTTTTTTGCTTTTTTCTGTTCATTCTTTTCCTCCTTTTCTCTCTTCTTTTCACAGTTTATATCACAAACATTGCCAGAAACCAAATAAATTTCATAAGCCACTAAGGTTCATGTTGCACATTCTAAATGCAAAACTTCATTCAATAACTAATTCTCCATTCTTCAGCCAATCACACAAACCAAAAAGAACAATAACTTCGAATTAATTCTCCTATGCTTTCCACTTTAATTAGCATAAAAGCAAAGAAAATAATGCAGCTGAGCTTAATTCACAAAGTTTCTCTCATTTTCTTCGCTTTGACGAGCATAACTATAATTCAACAAAACAAATGCCGAAAACAGAACTAACTCCAATTCAACATTGAACAAAAGCAACACAAACAACTTACAGAATCTAAGAGTCAAACTGATAGTAAATAAGCGGAATCTTACTCGAAAGATGAATTTATCGAGCAAGAACCTAGCGACGACGAAACCGGGAGCGAATAACACGGCGACGATGAAATGCCAAGCGTCGGTCGGTCCACTTTGAGTCCAGATCGAGTCCATGCGTGAATTGAATTGAAGCGAGAATTAGACCCGAGCCTAGCCTCCTCAATCAACTAAAACAAATCAAAATAATCATCTCCAAAATTGAAATGACTTCGTTCTGATTCCGACCTAAAACTTCGATAACAAAAAAAGAAAAAGAAATTGAATTTCAGTATGAATTAAAATGGGGAAGCTTTGAAGCTCTGCGTGGTGACGGTTGAGATCGATCTTAGTTGGGCTGAGCTGTGTGTATGCGCTTGAATTTCATTTTTTAACAAAGAAATGAAACTCAAAAAAAGTAAATAAAAATCATTATTTATATCATTATAATAATGCGTGAGAGGGTTAGCGCCTTAAAAAATGGTGGGCCCCACCGTAACGTGACACATGGGATGGGACATGACTGAACTTGATTACTGTCAATTTCCTCCTAGTTTATAATTAATTCATGCTTAAGGAAACATACGGACGATACTATTAGGAGAAATTAATTAAATTGGCCAAAGTCTAAGAAATTAATGCAATAAATATTATTTATTTAGGAAGCATTTGTTTTAGTATTTTGGATAATAATTTTGATACTTTTAGAGTTTGGTACAAATAACGGGGTAAGATTTAAATATTAATAAAATACTCCCCTAGGTTTGTTTTAGTATTTTGGATAATAATTTTGATATTTTTAGAGTTTGGTACAAATAACGGGGTAAGATTTAAATATTAATAAAATACTCCCCTAGGTTTGTTAAATAACTAAACACCTATGTAATAAAACTTACAAAAATTATAAAAATACCCCCATTCACCCATTAAAATCTGACAGTTGGCCATCACCGTCGGAGTCATTGTATCGGTGTACAATCGATTGGATCTGACCGATCGTGCTCTAAGATGACATTTTCTAGCCAGATCTACCATGGATTTTGTCGAAAAATGTCATATCTACGGCCATGTTTGGTCGTCAACGACGGTCAAAGATATGGCCGTCGTTGACGACTAGTTACAGCCAAAGATCTGACCATCAACGGTCCGATCCCAGATCCAGCTAGTAGTACGCCATTATACTAGATTTCGGCCACCTTTCGGTGATGTGGTCGGAATCTGGCAAATGTGGGTGGGTGGGGGTGTTTTTGTCAAATTTCTAAACTTTTTTTTGGGGTGCTTAGTTATATTAATAAACTTAAAGGATTTAACATGTAGTTGAAGAAAATATAATAGTATTTTCAGAATAGAAAAATAAACTGATATTTTTGATATAATATGAATAGGATAGTGGGAAATATCAAACCAAACAAACCGTTAATTATTTGGCCCTAATGAACTAGAGGAGTTATTGATGAACACCCACAAAATGGAATGATAGTAGCAGTTTGATGAATAATGAAGTTTTTGCTTCACAGAAGAGGAAGGTTGAGGCAATTACAAGTGTTAGGTCCCTTAGGTTATCTAGAGGTCTCGTGTTCGAGTCTCACCAAATGGTCACCTACCATATTTGTAACTTACTTGATATATTGGATTGTAAGGTGTTCAATGGACTCCGAAAATTAGTTGAAGTGCATGTAAGTTAGCTCAAACACCTCAGTTACAAAAAAGAATAAAATAAATAAGTGTTGGGCCAATCCCACATGATGATGGGGTGTTCGATGGACTCCGGGCATTAATTGAGGACATCATGGTCACAAAAAAAAAAAAAAAAATTTACAAGTGTTAGGCCAATCCCAAAAGATGATGGTGCTAAAGGGTGTTGAATGGACTCCAGGAGTTAATTAAGATGCGCGCAAGCTAGTCCAAGCATACCGATCACCAGGGAAGAAAAAATAAAGTGCTGGGCCAATCCCACAGGTTAATGATGTTGAAGGAGTAGGTAATTATGTTGGAGTTGTCAAAGTGCATGTGGTCTAGTTTTCAGATATAGTTCACTGAAACAGATCGTCTTCTTTTACTTTAGTAAATTAATTGAGATACGCACAAACTAATCTAACGTACCTATTGCAAGGAAAAAAAAAAAGTGTTGGGTCAATCCCACAAGATGATGATGTTGAAGGAGTAGGTAATTCTATTGGAGTTGTCAAAGTGCATATGGTCTAGTTTTCAAATATAGTTCACTGAAATGGATCGTCTTCTTTTATTTTAGTAAATTAGAGGTAACAGAGTTGGTTAAGAAAGTGTTAATATATAATTTTATCGGATATGATCCCTCATGAATCTGATACATGGGAAGCCAGTTGTCAAATCATGTATCGTATCGTGTATGATAAACCTAATTTTTTAAATTATATTTCGTATATCGTATTGTATAATAGGATACGCCATTTTAAAAAAATAATAAAAAATTTCTAAAAATTAATATCATCCCTATGATTAATTAATAAATTTTGTGGTATTATTGGCTTTAAATTATGGTATTACATAATCAAAATTAATCACAAAATTAAGAATATATATTATTTCCTCTCAAACATTCAGATCATTTCCAAGATCAATGTCAATATCTATAACTCCACTTGTGTTATTATTATCATGCAAAATGGGTAACACATATTCCTTTTCACTTTCTCCATGCAAAATTAGTAAATTTGGGTAGGTTTTAGTGAACCAGGTTGGGTGACCCGGATTTGACCTGAATTTTTTTTTGGACCTTTGGCCCAAATTAATAAAGTCGTATCGATTTGTATCGATATTTTTAAGGATATAAACAGATACGTATCGTATCGTAGGATATATATCAACGTATCAAAAGTTTATGATACATTCTCTGATACGTATCGTTGACGACTCTATTGAATCATATCATAGGATATGTATCGCGTATCGTAAGATACTAACAACTATTCTATTAATATATAACAGTAGTTTCAAAGTTTTAGTAGATTAATCAAGATGCGGATAACCTGGTTCTAACACCGATTGTTAAAAAGTTAAATAAAAAAAAAAAAAAAGTCGGGAACGCCACCCAACTGCCGTATTAATATATAGCAGAGCTTTAACACACCCTCTACTTTCTCTGTAGTTTTTCATTTCAGCCCAAATTGAAATTCTCGGAGACACTGATACAAGCCCACTTAAAATCCCATCACTTTGTTCGCCAATATTATGTGCCCTACATTACATTTTTCCTTTTGTTTTTTTTTTTTTCCCCGTAGAATTCTTCAAAATAAAGAGAGATCAATCACCTTCTAAAGTCTGCAGAAACAATATTTCCTTTGGTGTAATTCTTCAAAACTTACCTAAAACTCAGTACCATTGTTTGAATGAAATTTTTTTTCTTTTGGTGATCGAGGATGTTCATGCCAGTTTGCGTGCATCTCATCTAATCTCTCGAGCCCTGAAGTTAACGATCAAGTATATCGTCCAGTGGTCATCCCTATTAGCAACTAAGATGACTCAAACTCATCATTTAGGCCCTAGAATTAACGATCGAATATACTTTCCATTAACCATCCCTATTAGCAATCGAAGTGACTCGAACTCAAAACCTTTTGAATAATACACTCAAGAGTCCTTGTCCAACCACTCAGCAACCTAACGGTGGCTAAATGAGAAAATTTTCTATTAGATAACCTCACTAAATCATCGTGTTGATGTAGTGAGACCGTCTAAATAAATTTATTATTATTTTTAAAACCACCCATCATAGAGATTGGATACTGATAAACTATAGCAATAAGTGATAACTATGAAGATGCTGATTGGCAGTGAAAGGTCACAAACTCCACTATCTAAAAGATGGTAAGTTGGAGTAGAGTTACGATTTTAAGTAAGTGAAAATGACCAGGATTAAACACAAAAAGGAAAGTTTTTGGTGTCTCAAAACTTTGCCATTCGGTCACATTAGTGCTGGAAGCTTCAAGATCCTTGCCTGAATTATTGTGGTCATTGATGTAGAATTCCTTGCCTACCCACAAGGCCACAAAAGCCAGTAGAATTATCTAGATAATATGGGTCCGTTTGGATTATTATTTTATACCATATTCTCAATTATTTTCTCAAAATAACTGTTTGTTTAATTATTTAGGAAATATTATTATATGTTATTCAATTACTATTAAACACCTTAAGTTTATTAATTTAATAAAACACCCTAAAAAAAAAGTTTAAAAATGAACAAAAACACCCCCACCCACCTATAGTTGCTAGATTCCGGTAACCACCGTCGGTGGTAGCCAGAATATGTCACAACGGCGAACAAATGATCGAAACTGGTTGATATTTCGCTGATCTGTGGTGGCCAAAGAAATGGCCGTCGTTGACCGATAATGACGGTCATATCTTTGGTCGTCACTAACGCTAGATCTGGCCGTAAATCTGGCCTTTTTTGGCCAGATCGTGCCAGAAAAGGTCAAATCGATGCACAATCGGCCAAATTCGACTAATTTGCGTCCTAACGCCATATTCTGACCAGATTTCAACGGTGGTAACTAGAATTTGACTCTGTGGGTGGATGAGGGTGTTTTTGTCATTTTATAAAAATTTTATATATTGGGGTGTTTAGTTAAATTAACAAACTTAAGAGGCTTTTTTACTAATTTTTAAATTTTACCTCATAATAATCATCATATTCAACTATCCAATACTATTTTTAAAATCCTATCTAAATAACAAACAAAACAGATAAAATATCAGATTTTCAATGTCACCACTTTGGGCATTCTCTGCAAATGCAGGGCCTGTTTGTTGGAATAGTTGAGACAAAAAAACTTACATAGCCTTACATAGCCTTACAGTTTGGGTTACTTTTAGGTATGTAGCAGGCGGGCTACTGCTGACAATTGCCCTTAATTTATAGGTCACCCTCCTCTGGAATTACCCTTCAACTATAAGTGATAAGTCATTGAGAAAAATCAGTTCATGGGGCCACCGCCCACTAGCAACCTGACAATGGCTTCAAGTAGGCTCGATTCTGGTTTATTTGCCCTCCAATCAAGGGCACCACCCCCTGTTTTACAAAATCACATCTGGGAAAATGAAAATTTCCCAAAAATCCTCTTGCTTAATGCTTATTACAATGCTAGTAAACTTACTTAGAAATTAAAGCTACAATTACAATAGAAGGGTTTTGGTTAGGGAATAGAAAATTATTTGTAAGAGACTGGAAATTAGTCTTCTTTGGTTGAGGTTGAAGATTTTGATTCTTTCCAAAATCTGGCTGGGAGTCCTTGTTGAGGAACTGGGAATGGGCCATACTGAATCCCACTTTGAGAACCCACCACTTCCCATCTGCAACAAAAAGAGAACAGCCATGTCAAAATCTATTGGGGTCTCCAATTTTTTTGGTGTCATTAATTGATTGAATCACCATTTCAGTAACATTACCTGAAGTTGGTGAGTAGATGGTGGATTAAAATGAGTATCTGCAGCTTGGCAAGTTCATTGCCAGGGCAGGTGTGCACGCCATTGCCGAAAGGCATGAAGGTATTGGGCTTTGGGGCTACCTGCAAATCGCCCACAATCACAAAAGTTTGTAACTTTAACCACCAATATTGCTCATGCTCGCTTGCCAAGAAGGCAAGAACCATAACCATCAAACATTCAAGCACCTTTACCTCAAATCTAGATGGGTCAAATTTTTTAGGGTCAGAGAAGAATTCTGGATTGTGATGGATGTTCCTGAACAATGGCATCACTTTCCAACCCTTTGGGATGAGGTACCCTGTAGATTTAAGAAACAGAGTTTTTAGAACAGAAACCTCTTGATCAAAAAGGTCAAAAAAAAAAAAAACTGAGAATCTTCTAACCTTTGTATTCTACATCAACTACTGCTTCCCTGAATGTAAAGGATATGATGCTTGCCATCCTCAGACTCTCCAGGATCAACTGAAAGTTAAAAAATATACACAGTTTAGCCACCATTAATCTTTCTTATCATCAAGTTGTGACATAACATAATATTGAGGTTGAAGTTGGAGCTACTTACTCTATACGTGAGTGGCATATTCTTGGTATCTGCCCATGTTAAGGATCTCTTTCCTCCTGCAGTATATGATTCGTATATTACCTTTTGCTCTGCCTGTAAAAATCAGCCATTTAACAATAAAATTCTGGTGTATATTTTTTCTCCTCATTGTTCAGTGGATTCTTATATATCTTAATTACCTTTACAGCTTCTAGAAGTTTTTGGTTATCCTGAAGGTACTTTAGAATCCATGTTAAAACGCTAGCTGTAGTGTCCTGAGCTGCAAATAGTACTCCAATTATGTTATCAGCAATTTGATCCTCTGTTAAAACTTGCTCCTTTCCATCTTTGAAGTTCAAAAGATGACCCAACAGATCCTTCTCCACAATTCTCTTCTCCTTCCTCTGACAGATTATCTCACTCACAATCTTACTCAGTCTTTTCCTTGCCTTCAATTAGACAATATTTCATCAAAAATTAATCATATATGTCAATTAAACGTGCATATAAAACAAAAAGTTGATGAATTTCTTAAAAAATTACCAAGAGAGCTTTGTGATATGCAGTTCCTGGAATGTTTGTGGGAAAAGAATTGTAGCCTTTGTTCACTGTAAGATAGTTTTTCTTCAGCTTCTCTCTATGGCTGCCATCCAAATGACCAAAGATGGAGAGAATGCCAACGTCAAAAGAGAACTGCAGAGTTTCAACCAAACCCACACGTTACCAAACCAGTGATCCAAACAAAAAGGTGGAGGACCCATATGCACATAACACTGAACTCACTAAGAAAATTATCAATAAAAACAACAAATTTCTGAGCAACCCCACCAAGTAATATATTAAATTATTTCAACTAGATAAGCCAAAACAAGCTTTCAATAATTAAGCAACACGAGATTCACATTAGAAACATGTATACAATTTTTACTTAATCTATACCTTCTTCATCTCGTTATAAGTGTTGATGACTTGTCCATTATTAGCCACCCATGATTCCAAGCTAGAAATGGCGATGGCTTCAATATCAGGAATCAGTTTCTTAATCGTTTGCGGGGCTAATGAAATTTTAACAAGCTTCCTGAGATGAGTATGGTAGTGCCCCTGGTGAAAGAAAAGAGCTGAAGGGCCGATCATTTTCTCTTTGCCTCTGGGATACGTCGGCTTGAACAAATGAGCATGAGTGACAAGCACAAATTTTGCGGCTTCAGGACTCGCCAACATAACACTAGGGTAACCGAGTATGCGCGATTTGAAAATCTCTCCGTATCTGAAACGGCCCCCACAAAAATAACAACAGGCGTAAATACATGCAGAAAAAGGAGAACATCAAAAACAAATAGATAGATATGTTGTTCAGCTTGAATTATGATTATGAAGAACCTTTTTTCCTTTGCGGCGAAGAAGACATTCGGGTCCTGAGAGTACATTTGGAGAGTTTCCCCGACGTAAGGCCATCCCATTGAGCCTGGAGGAAGCTTAGAAACTCGTTTAGCTTCTCTTCTTCTCTTCCGGACGAAGGGATAACAAGAGAGAAGAGTTGAAAGAAATAGGAAAATGTAGACGAAAACGGCAACAGTCTCCATGTACAAATGTAATAGCGCTTGTTGCAATGAAGAAATTAAAACTAGAAACAATACAAAAGCTAGCTATATATAAATATAGTTAAATATGGAGATCAAAAGAATATGATCAATGTGAAAGAGAGTGATGGAGGGTTAAGAGGTTTATATAGAGTCCAGGAAAGAAGAAGAGGATAGAGACAAATATGAATTGAAGGAAGATTTCTGTCTTCAAAAACACCTTCGAATATAATCCCAAAAACAAGTGTAAAATATGAAAACGAAAGAAAGTCAGTTTTCAATTTTAATTATTATATCAAATATATATTAAAATTATTAAGATACAACTCAGAAACTTGAATCGTGAAAATTATTTTTGAAATCTTGAATCAAATAGGCTATTATAGATATCCCAAAGGTGTCCAAGCTAATTTACGCGTACCTCAACTAGTCTTCAAAATCCTGAAATTAACCGCCAACCTAGTTAGAGATAGTTAATTGAATGTAATATATTTGTTAGAATTAATTGAGGAGGATGATGTTGAGATGAAGTGGGTAGGATTATCTTATGTTTAAGGGGGTGAGAGAGGAAGGAGACAACTTTAGGAGGGAAGAGAGGGAGTTTGTTTGAGGTGGTGGTGGCGACCGCAACAGAGAAAGATAGTGTTCAAATAGTAGAGAGTATTTTCGTCTTTACAATGATTATACTATGTTAATTAATAGAATTTATTAATAGATCTTAACTGATCTTAATGGTTGGTGGGTAATTGTCGTTTTTAAACTTTTTTATGTAATAAATGTTGTTAAGGTAAATTTCAGGTGGGAAGATGTCGTTCGAATGTAAAAGGGATATATGAACAAAGGAAAATGATAGAGTCACTGAAAAGTGTATATCGAATTTGTGCACCGAATGACGTGGCAAAATCCTGACCGTTGATTAATATTAACGGATAATGAATCAATGGTCAGGATTTTGTCACGTCATTCGGTGCATACCCGTCGGTAACTGTAGCATTACTCATGAACAAAACCCCTTAAAATGAAAACAAGCTGGTTCGTAATAACATAA
This sequence comes from Pistacia atlantica, assembly GCA_026229545.1. NCBI lineage: Eukaryota > Viridiplantae > Streptophyta > Magnoliopsida > Sapindales > Anacardiaceae > Pistacia > Pistacia atlantica. The sequence goes on along the minus strand of JAPEIT010000015.1, from coordinate 23,443,821 downwards.
CAAATAAATAGAGAATATATAGAAAATGAAAAAAAAAAAAAAAAAGGTGGTAGGTTGATACTATATATGAGTCATAAATATTCTTCTTCTTATTTATTTATTTATTTATTTATTTTTTTTCAACAAAGTTATAGACTTTAATATAATATAAATTTAATATATTCCTTTACCTATATGTTTGGTTTATAAACTCAAATCATTTGCATGGGTATGGGTATATGTATATTTCAAGCTTAGGTTAATAATATTCCAAATTACACGTTAATTTCCAAGTTCCAACATAATTAAGTTTCTAGAAAAGCCCTTCAAATTAATGAAATTTTAATTAATTAATTAAAACATTCTAATCATAAAATAAACCCTTAATTTAAAGGAATCGAATATCACATTAAATGAGAAGGGCTAAGGCAAAATTGCCTACCTTAGCCTACCCTCTCTGTTTTAGCACTATAAACTTATAAGGGTTCATTAGTTGGCAAAGCATTTCTAAATATCTACGTAAATAGGTGGGTCGATAGAGATTTTTGAATGTATTACTCAATAAATTTTGAGGTCGATTTCTCTCGATTGCGTGTTGCGCCATTAACTTCAATTCTTTGGAGGATTAATCGACGTGCAAAAATTAAGTTAATTAATTGGGAGAGCCATAACATTTTCTTTTCTTTTCTTGTGTAAAAATTAAGTTAATTTGGTGCAAAGTTAGATAATTGTCAAACTTAATATATAATGTTCCCTATTGTGGTTAGTGAATATTATGTTGTATTAGCAAATAGAATATGGTACCTATATATATTGACCAAATTAAATTTAGTAAGTTCCCATCCTTTTTTGAACCCCAAAATAAGACAAGATTGGACTTTACCGTTTTTCTATTTCATATCATATATTCACAACATTAAAGTTGATTAGGTATATGATGTTACATTAGCATATTAATGAAATGCCCATATAATATAATCAATAACCAAACTAAGCTTTACATATAGGGTTTTTATTACGTTTATGTCTAGGTGATTAGGTGGGAAGATAGAGACTCTTGGATGTATTACTCAAAAAATCTTGAGTTCGATTCCCTTCGGTTGCTAATATGAGTGGTCCCTAAAGGGTTTATCCAATTATTAACTTCAAGGCCCCGAGGGATTACTCGAGACGTGCGCAAACTAGTCCGAACTCCCCTGGTCACCCAAAAAAAAAAATTATAACTTTTTGTAAATTCATTCTTTTTCATCAAACCATTGTTTTAAAATTATTAGTAAGAACACATATAATATCATATTTATAGGAAAAAAAAAAAAAAAAGGATATTTTTCATTTAGATTTAAAATTAAATTAAATTAAGATTAATTTTTATTTCTGGTGTAACAAAGTTCAATTAAATAACTGTCTAGTCTCTTTAAAACATTGGGGTGAAGTTACGAGGGGTAAAATTAAAAACAAAAAATATCCATGGGGTAGTATCTAGGGGTGTTCAAAAGCGGTTAATCGCTTTTCTAAACCAAACCGGATTTTCGGTTTGGAAAAATTCCCGAACCAAAACTGAACCAATTTGAGGGAAAACTGGTTTCTTGGTTAACCAGTTTTGAACTGGTTTTCCCTTTTTTTTTTTTTTTTTTAATTTTGTCCTAAATTTAATTGTAAATATAGATAATATATTGGGAATTAAGAAAAAAAATTGAGTTGGGGTTTTAGATTGAATGAATTAGAGATTTATTTTAGTTTAGGTTATTATTTATTTATTATATATATATTTAAAAAACCGGTTTTCTGTTAACCGTTTCTAATTTCTTCTGAACTGGTAACCGAACCGAAAATTTGGTTTTTTGAATTTTTTGAACCGTAATCGAACCATTTTTTCGGTTAATCAATTTTTCTGCTCGGTTCAATTTTTGTATTTTTTTTAACATCCCTAATAGTATCTATCATTTCGCAATCTTCAAGGCCTTTATGAGGTGGGACTCGTTTAGCCGGCGGCCGGCGCCTCCCTTCACGTGCCATACGGACCCAGTGCTACGGCGGTGCATTATGATCCTTAAATTTCAACAAATCAGATGGCCAACCTGTCTTGACTGGGACCTACACCAATTCGTAAAGGGACAGCATTCCAAATTGCAAACGTGGAACCTTCCAGAAGAAAGGGACCCAGCAAGAATCATGACGTCAAATCATATGGAGAGGACGTCAGGTTGTGATTAAAAAGTCGTGAACAAATGCCAGCTGTAAGTTGAAATGTGTCAAGATCATAGTGGTGAAGGTCCAGAGAATTTGTGGCTGGAACAAAAATTTAAAGCATATTACCAAAAATGGAAAGTTATAAAAAAAAATATCTATTTCCATCACATTTTTGGAAGGACACTATAACCAATAGAGCTCTTCCATTCATTTTGTTATTAAATCACTGTATATAAAAATTTATGTAAGATTTATTTGTATGTCTAGTATTATTAGATATAGTACAAGTCAAGATCAGATACCAGTACCACTTGACTTGGGCTCAAGCTCAGCCCAACGGATTTTTTATAACCTTAGTCCCGACTTAAGTCTACTCATTTTTATAATGTGAATTTTTAAATATTAATAAATTTTAATTTTTTTATATTTTTAATTATAGAAACAGTTTTTAAATATTAATTTATTTTTGAATGATCACTAAATATTAATAAATTTCAATTTTTTTATATATATATGTAGAATAATTCTATAATTAAATATATAGTATAAGGGTAATTTAGTATGATTAATAATAAAATGTCAGGTCGACCCAGGCTTGAAGACATACCCATGCTTGGTCCGTACAGGACAGGCCTTAAAATCAGTCTCAGGCCCAAGCCCAAGCCAGCTAAAATCGAGTAAAGCCCAAACTTTTCGGGTCGAGTACCCAGAAATATCGGGCTTATTGTCATCTCTAAGTATTACTCTCCACATAAAGTGAATAAAACACGGCAAAACTTCGATGAAAGTATGAAACCACCGCTCCAATAACGTTTTGGGTTTGATTTGGTCAAATGGCTTCGATTTTTTCATAATTGAAGTTAAATTTGGGTTTATAAGACTTAGATATTAGGTCATTTTAAAAGTTGGTACTGCAATAGTAGAATTATTTAGCATAATGCATTGAACATTATCGGGTGTGTTTGGTTTAGTATTTTGGATAGGATTTTGGGGATAATATTGGGTTATTGGATAGGGGAGTATTACGAGGTAAATTTTAAAAATTTGTGAAAAAGCCCTTAGGTTTACTAATTTAACTAAAGACCCTAACATATGAAATGACAAAAACACCCCCACCACTGCGTGTCGATTACCGGTCTGCCTTAGGTCCGAAGTGCTGGCCGGTAGCAAAAAATTCGTTATGGCACAGGCCAGGTCGGATGCTGTGCCGTAACTACGTCGTTATGGCCTTTTCCGGCCAGATCTATGGTGGATCCGTAGGAAAAGACCTGAATCTCTGATGCATTATGGCCGTTGGCAGTAGAAAAAAGCCAAGCAGCTGACCATCTTTGGCCGTCAGAGCTGGCCAAAGATGTGGCCATCGTTTTCGGTCAACGACGGCCAGATCGGCCTTTCCTTTAGCCGATCCGTGGTGGATCCGGCCGGAAAATGCCACATCGGTGAACTTCCACCATTTCACAGGTTGGAAGTTAGGCTGTGTGATTAGGCTATCACCACGGTGGTTTTCAATCTAACAAGTTGGGTTGATGGGGGTGTTTTTGTTAATTTTTAAACTTTTTTTCGGAGGGTATTTAGTGAAATTAATAACCTTATGGAGTTTAAAGTAATTAAAAAAAATAAGGTAATATTTCTGGAATAATGTGTCGAACATTATTTAGAGAATATGATCCAGAATATGGATAAAAATATTAAGCCAAACATGCAGATCAACATCATCAAGTAACTTTTGATAAGTGTCCTTAGTTTCCACAATAGCATCAAGTTCAGGCTTAGCCAGATAAGGTTTATCAAGGATATTCAATTTCTTTTTGGATTTTTGTACAATCTGAAGATTTCGATATTAGTCCGAGAAATTGGATCCATCCAACCTATTTTCTTTTTCGACTATCAATCGCAGGTTGGTATTGTTCATTTTAATGAATCTACAAATGCAGAAAAATAAAAGTTATTATCATATACCCCTTCGGGTTAACCCTAGACATGTTTTGAGAAGTTAAGAATGTCTAAATTTAATTTGATTGATATTAAAGTCTCTTAATGCTTTATGTTACGACGACGACTAGAGATTAAATTTGTAGCTTTCTTTTACGAGTAGAAGAGAAATGCTATTATAATTTTTAGTAATAAAAGTAAAATAAAAATAACTTTACAACTACTTTCTTTAGAGGATAATAGACAAATAATACAAATATTTCTTTGTTTTTTAAGCAAACGTCTTTTCTCTAAGAGGGCGTTTGGTTTGAGGTAATCTAAGATTATTGGGTTATGTTATCTTATATTAATTTATTACCATGTTTGGTTGTCAAGTAATATAAAATTCTGGTAATCTTGCATTACCAATAATTGTTACTGTTAATAATATTGGAGGTAATCTGATTACCTTTATTTCTTATATATTATAAGATTACTAAGGTAATCTTATTTTTGTTACAATTATATCCCTTATTAATAAAAAATTTGGACAATAATGCCCCTGTTTTAAAATCAATTTACATTAATATTCCATTTTCAATTTTATCCTTGTTTAATTAAGTTTTTTGACAATAATATCTTTATATTTAAAACAAATTAAGACCACCACTACCACCCAGCCACCACCGCCGACAGCAGGCCAACCACCACAGATCGTCACGAGAATTCATCGGAGTCCCTAAAAATGACCGAGAGTCGCTTGGAGGATCTGGGAGGCTTTGATATAGCCGTTTTTGGCCATATCAGGTCAGATCTGACCGGAAATGGTCAGATCTAGGCAACATCTGGCCTTTAACGACCATGGACCTAGTCGTTAACAGCCAAATCTCACCTAGATCTAGCTTGATATGACTGTTTCCGGCCATCAATATGACTAGAAATGGCCATATCGAAGCCTTGCGATCACGGTGAGCTACTCATGGTGAGTTTCGGTGACTTTCGATGGTGATTTGCAGTGGCGATAGGCAACGACAGGGGGTGGGATGGGGATGATTTTGTCATAAATTAAAGTTTTATATAAGGCGGGGTGTTTTAGCTAAATCTGAAATATTAGGGGTTAAAAAATTATTCAAAAATTAATAATAAAAATAATATTATATTAATATTTAAAAAGAGGGCAATTTAGTCATTTAAATAACATACCCACTAATTTATTCCCCCTAACCAAACATATTAATATAAGATACCCACCAACTAACTAAACACATTTTCTTTAAGATTCCTAGTAATCTTTAAGGTAATATAAGATTCCAGTAATCTAACATTCCTAGTAATGTAATATTCCCTAAACCAAACGCACCCTAAAATGCATCAAAGATGAGTGGACTCTAAACTTATTCAACGACTCAAACTCTTATTTGCTAGTGGTGTAGGACATGATTCCTACATTTTTATCTATCTTGTTAATTCTAGAGTCATTAATAAAAGAAGATGATACAAACAACTTCAAAAATCATATTCTCCAACCCTTTTTACGTCTAGAGTATTCAACGCGATTAATTGAGTGATCCACGAAAACGAGGGTGACACGTTTTCAGAACCCTATATTAAAGGATTGAGCCCATCTCCACCTCAAATGTTTTTAACCACAAAAATGTAAAGCAATTATACAGATTTCAGAACCCTATATCTGCCATTGCTATTCCTAAAGCATGCTTCATTTTTTTTTTTTTTTTTTGCCTTTAACATTCAGCCTTGGAAATGAATCCCTCCTCTCGTACATTCTGTCTTGTACTTCAAATATATATCTAAGTTGGTTGCTTGTCACCCTTTTGAATATTGTTTAATGTCTGCCATTTTTGCTTTAGAAAACCACAGGCTTAAGGCTTCGTGCCTTTCAATTGTGGAGAAATGAGTTGGATTTACAATTGGGTATTGTTTGGTGCTTCACGAAAGGCTACTATAGCCAAAATGTGATAGTGTTTTGGGTAACAATATGGAATAGGATTCCTACGAGGCTATAAGGGCACAATCAAGGCATAATTTGCTTTGGAAATCTCAAACTTTTAACTTCTACTTCTGGATTCATCCCGTGAGTGAGCTAGATACAATGTCCATAAAATCTTTATATATAATTCGATATCAAGAAAATATATTTCCTTATATCTTGTTGCAGTCCAATCAATCTATAAGAAATAGGTGTATTCTATTCACGATGAAATTATATATTTTTATATATTTTTATTGACAGACTATATTTATTAAATCTGAAAATCAAATACGTCACAAGTAAAGTATAAAATAAAAGACAGAACACAATAGTATACTTTAGTTCGATCTCTTTTCAAGAAATTACATCTAGCGTTTAAATAGAGTAATTTTATTGAGTATCAGAACATTGTAGAATATAAAGATGAACAATATTGACTAGGGATGGGCATGAGCCGCTCTTTATTCTTTCACACATTAGGTTTTTCACTATTATAGAAAATACATAATAGAAAACCTAACCCTATTTGGCCTCACCTGAATCTAACCCGACCCAGACTCAAATATTAGTAAATGAATCTAACTCGAATGAGTTGCTGTAACCCGACAATACGTCAAGGCTAAGAAAAGTATACACCATATCCAACAATATTAACTTAATGTACGAAAGACTTTCTTAATATTATAGAAAGGATCGTTGTCTTATCACTAATGTTATTTGTTATTGATAACCTTTATATTATGCTATTATATATATTTTTTGAGAAATTATTATGATGGTTATCATCTTCATATGGTTAGGGGTGTTAAAAAAAGAAAAAAAAAAAAAAAAACGGAAAACCAAACCGGTTAATCTGCCCATTCCCAATTTGTAAACTTATGCATTATATATTCTATTTATAATGTCAAAATTATAAATACTATATATGAAAACATTATTCTTTTTCTCTTTTAGTATATATACTTTTTTATATATAGGAAAATAATTTTTAACCGTGGAAAGCTTTGTCTCTTGACTTACTTCAAACTATCTCTTATTACATTCCTATAGTTATAAAGATTAACATAATTTATTTTCTCTTTGTTATATATTTTAAGAATAGTTAGTTCTAATACTATTTAAGTCACTCTTTGATGATATATTTTAAGTTTTGAACTTCCAAATTTACTTCTCTTGTTTAGATATTGTGGGTAGCCCAAATAGTTATGACGAATTGAGAATAGTGTTGATGAACACACAGTCTTAAGTTTGATTCCTCATTTAAACATCTGCGATTTAAGTGGGCAACTATGGCGGTAGATTGCTATGCTAGTTTCCTCAAGGATTAGTCGAAGTGCACGTAAGCTGACCCGAATACCTTGGTACAAAAAAAAGTTTAGATAGTCAATTCCCCCTTTGAGTATCTGCAATTTGAGTGGGAACCGAATTTTAGATATTCGATTCTTCATTTGAGTATCTGCCATTTAAGCGAGGGATGTGGTCCAAACACTTTGGTACCAAAAAAAAAAAAAAAAAAAGTGCGTTTGTTTTATTGTTTTGGATAAGATTTTTGAAAAAGTAAGATTTTAGTGGTTATTTCGTGGTAGGATTTAAAAATTAACAAAAAACCCTTTAGGTTTGTTAATTTAGCTAAACACCCTGCAATAAAACATTTAAAACTAATAAAAACACCCCTATCCACCCATTAAATGTCGACAGCCGGCCACCACCACTGGAGACTGGTCAGAGTCACCGACGTCGATATGACCTTTTTTGGTCAGATCTATTGTGAAAATGTCAAATCTACAACCAGATCTGGCCACGTTTGGTCGTTAATGACGACCAAAGATATGACCATCATTGATGTTCAACGACAGCTATATCTTGGCTGTCGTTGACAACCAGCTCCGGCCAAAGATCTTACTATTAACGACTAGATCTTTGGTCATAAATTTGACCTTTTTCAGTCAAATCCACAATGGATCTGGCTGAAAAATGCTAAATCAAGACACTGTCGGTCAGATCTAGTTGATAGTATACCGTTATATCAAATTTTGACTACCTTTTAGTGGTAGTAGCCAGAATCTAGGAAATGTGGGTGAATGGGAGTGTTTTTATCAATTTTTAAACTTTTTTTTTTTTTTGTGTTTAGTTAAATTAACAAACTTAAGAGGTTTAAAAATAATTGAATAAAAGTGGATAAGATTTGTAGAATAGGAAAATAAAAGTGTGTTTTGGATAGGATAGTACAAAATAATTAAACATACGGACCTAGATATTTA
>JAPEIT010000015.1:23406836-23435390 GCA_026229545.1 Pistacia atlantica | reverse complement strand
ACCTAGATATTTATGTGGGCAAAATTTGTGGCAGAATTTAAGACCTCCCATTAAACTTTTTCGTATCTTTTTCTCGTGTACGTTTGGGAGATAAAGGTTTTTGTGGCAGTTGGTGTCTACCTCAATTCAATCAATCTTTTATAGGTTGCATGCCTATAAGATACTTAGAATCATAATGGGCCACCAAAAAATCATCCAAGAAATCACTCCTTTTTCTTTCTTCTTTATTCTTCTGTCCACGGGAATTGACAACATTTGGACCTATTACACACAAGGCTATAGCTTCTACAGTATATAGGTGAGGCAGGCTGAAAACAATTCCAAACAGGTAAGATTGAATCTTTCCATAGATCTTCAACAGAGATGGCTTGAAGAAATGCCACTGCTCTACGTCACTCAACCACCCATCTCTCGATTCTCTCTGAAATATGCCCTTTCCTTACAATTTTCTGCCAACCAAAATCTATCTCAATGATCTCATCCCTTCTACGTACTCAAACCCTAATCCACATAGACTAACTGTTGGTGTTGTGGCCAAATGTTAATCCAGATATGTAACTGTGTAAACCCACATATCGAATATATTATCCAGAGGATAAAATATTTTTTCTGTCAAAACAAAGACAACCACAAGAAAATATATGGAGTATTGCTGCAAATGCATGCATGCTTATCCATCAACTTTTTTATCAGTGCATCTGCAATTTTTGACGAAGAAACAATACTTCGTTTGTGGGGGACTTGTTGGAGAGAATGATATCATGAAGTCACCATCAAGAAGCATACTTCTTCCACGCCTCTCTAGTTGAAGCAAACCACCATGTTTAAATATTCTTGCTTACTGCTATTACAACTAACACACGCTGTTTAACTACTGGTTCAACCATAAAGTGGCTTTAATCTGCAGACTCTATATGTCACATCGCATCGATTCTGAGATAAAATAAACAATACTAAATACATAAACTTCGTATTGAAATGGATATGTGGTTGGGAAAAACATAAACTTTAATTCCATTTTAGGATATATTTAGATTCGATCCATCTCTAACCCATCTTTATCACCTCGTATTCTCGCTGTTAACATCTTAGAGTTATATTTTTCCCACTTAGCTTTTGGTGAAATGGTATTGTTGTTTACAAGTGGAAGAGATTTGATGGTAACATCTGTGTTGATTAAAGCTATATTTCTCTCTCTCTCTCTTATTATTAGATTCTTGTCTCACTGTTTCTGTAATTTTTTAATACAAGTTTCCCCATATTAGACATAATGCTCGATCAAATAGCAATATCTCACAAGGATTTAGCCGGATAATTGTATTATTACAATAACCCACAAGGGTCTAATCGAATGGTTTAGGTTTGTGATTTGCTCTTACCATGGCATCATTTGAGTCTAAATTAATCAAAGTTGGAGAAACATGTAATTCAACCTTATCAGAATTTAGCTAGCTTTTACTATATAATTTGAGTAATAAGGGAAAACAACGTCACACAACAATAGAGATACCTAATTGACTTTTGATGAAACTTAAACAAGATGTGTGTGGTTAAGAATAACCAGTTTAAGGAATATATTAGTAAAAAGACGATTATAAGAGAACATAAACGAATTTTTAAAGTGATTTAGCCGATAAGAATCAAACTTATGTTTACTATTATATTATTGTTTTATATTTGATTTGTACACAAGGTAAACACAAGAAAAAACACGTAAAAGGAAGGTTAAACTCTCTCTATGTGTATTCTTTGTTCTTGAGTGAATAATCGATCCCCCAAACTAGAGGTGGTGTTTTCTTTTTATACACTCTTTTCGATAATAGTCGGGAGTAATTGTTAAATAGTAGATTACACTTATAATTTCTTGTAATATGGATTTGAGGCAAACCTCCTCATACTTAAGTCTGAACATCCATCTTTAATACCGATAAGTTAGCTGGAAAAGCCATTTACTGTGGACGCGACATATTGAGTGAGTTCAACCACCAGATCCAAACATTAGGATATAAGGATAGGTGACACGAATCTGGTCTTTTAGACTTTCACAACATAGATACTGTGATAGTACGTTTAAAAGATCGAAGTAAAAGAAAGAATCAAATTCCAATAAACAAAAGATAATCTCAATCTAATGATGTGGAACAAAAAGTCCTTCCAGATCCCCCATGATGACAACTGATAAGCATGTCCACCTAAATTAACCAAACTATCCTGACACCTTTTATTCCTGTTTTTGGACCATACGGCGCCGGCCGGATAACTCTCATCCATCCTCCTCCTCCTCCTCTCCTCCTCCTAACTCTTTACTCATTTTCTCTCTCTCTCTCTCTCTCTCTCTCTCTCTCCCCCTCAATATTTTAGCACAAAAATAAAAGAAAATTCTTATCTCCATACGAAGGGATTTATTCTATTTATTTCAAACTTTTGAAAAAATTAGTTAAAGTATACTTAAATTAATTAAGATATTCTCTTTAAAAACAAAATCTAGTAATCATAGTTCCACAAAATTTACAATTATTCAAATCTTTCTTCTTACATAATCAATATTGAAATGGACAGATTATATGATTTAGACTTGTAGGGAAAAAGAAAAGGGCTGATTTTTTAGTAAGAATATTGAGGGGGATTTGCAAAAGTTTCAAACTTTATTTGATAAAATTTCTTTATACGTGGACTCCAAAGTATCCCCTCGAATATTGAGTCTAGATTCTTGACATTCAGCCACATCAATTCAATAGTGACGAAACCACCAAGTTATAATTTTAATATATATATATAGTTGGAAATTTCAACGTTGTTTTGATGAAACTCCAATTTGTGTCAACTTTTTTCACTTGTGGTCTACAATTGAGAAGAAGTTAGATAAAGAGATGGACTTGCTTCCAATGTTGCTTTCTTTTATCTTCATTTATCTTCTCTTTGTTTTTGGTGGGCAAGTGCTTTCTGCAATATAGTTCAACATTTCTAAACGAAATTATTGCCAAATGTTTGTACCAAAACAGTCCTAATGTATCCCGACAAACCCTACGATCTTTAGAAAACAGAAAATAATAATCTTTGGTTATGTATACGTTTATGAATAGACTTAAACCTTATATCTTATAACAACCACAGACTTAACTGTTTAACTAACCTCTTATCGATTCCTAATTATTACGGAATATAGAAGGATCCGCAAGATCCTCCTCAAATCATGTTGTATCTTTTATCAAAACCCAATCCCATGATTCTAGGCAATCCCTTGGATTATAGACAATAGCTATAGATGGAAATGTTGACTTTGTACGTAAATCATCTTGCTGTAATATTGCTCTGTATATTCTATAAATGAGATGTGCACCATCAGACAACTTCACGGTGGTTTTTCAAACCTTGTCATGGTATCGAAGCGGAAGGTCTTAAGTTCGAATCCCCAAATACAAATTGGATAAAGAAAAATGAAAAAAATCCAATTTGATGTGAGAGGGTCTATTGGTCTAATATATGTTGAGCCTTCATCTACTAACTTAAGCTTTTAAGGTGGGGTGACAACTTATCATGGTGTAGTCCCCTAAGGATTCACCTCCGTCGATCCAAATGGGCTTCTAAAACTTAGTAGTTTTTTTTTAAAACGCTCATTTATGCTGAAACCACAGCCAAAACACACACAACAATAAAAAACAAAAAAGTAAAGAAGACACATAATTTATCTTGGTTTGTTTCAATAAAGGGAACTATGTCCAATATATTCAAATGGATAATTTTTATTGAGTATCAAAAAGTTGCATCAAATACAAAGTAAATGACAACAGTTCACTCTTACTCTCTATTTTTTCACACACTAAGTTTTTTTCACTATTACAAAATGCTTATAATAGAAAACCTAACCCCATTTGAGCTTACCCGATCTAACTCGACCCAGACCCAAATATGTGTAAAGACTAAGAAAAGTATAAGCTATATCCAACAATTTATAGTATTGTGAATCTAAACATTAATTATGACCTAATAATAATTTATTGAATATAAAATCAAACTTAATACCAACACAAACATGATTGCAACATATGTGGCTATCAAGAACCTTCCAAAACCTCAATTTCTTGGAGGTTGATTCAAGGGACAATAAGTCTTTACATAATCAATGATGAATAATAAACTTCATCTCACAACCTGACATAGCAGTTTCGTAATTGGTCAGTTCATAACGGGTCTTATATGGGTCCCATTAATTAATTGTGAACCAACTAATTGTGAGTTATCACGTCAGGGTTATAAGAAAAAATTTGTAAGAAAATATTGTTAATGTAGTATTACTCAATCAATGATATATGATTCTTATTTCTCATCAGCCTGCCCTCAACCTCAAGAAGCTCCTCTATATCTCCCACAATGTTAAACTACAAACCATTTCGAACTTCTTGTTTATGTGAAGTTTCCATAAATTTAATTGCGTGGTCCAATCGTGCATCTACAATTTCATGCATTATTTTGGTTCTTTTTTTGGTCAAGTCTCCATCTCGATCAGAATTGGGAAGACTATTTTGTAGCTCTTAATATCAACTATTCAAGCTAGCAAGTTGTAAAATAATAGCTTCAGATTCTGAAAATCTAAACCATATAATTTTTAGGTTGTTGGTTGGTTCTTGATTTTAACTACTCAAAGCTTGTTGTTGGGTCTGATTGTTGAAAATTTTGAACTAATATCACTTTCGTTCATTTAATTTTCCTTTGAAAAACTTCTTCTACTTCAAATTGTAACTAGATTTGCTTTTGTGTTTCACATAAGTGTAATTCATCCAAAAAGGAGTATGTAATACATTGAGGGAATTCGTGCTCATTTGCTTCACTAAGGATATCAGTTGCATTGGAATTTGATTTAAAGTTTTTATAAATTGATTAGTATTAGGCAAAGTAAGAATTTGTAAAGTTCATTGGTTTAGGCACAGGAATGTCCCTACAATAAACCACTCCTGGGGTAGCCATTTGAGGAAGATACGGACTTTTAAATGTATTATTAAAGAGATTCCCTGAGTTATATTTTTCTTGGTTGCTAATAGGAGTGACCACTGAAGGATTTATCCGGTTGTTAACTTCAGGGCTCGGGGATTAGCCGAATTGCATGCATGCTGGCCCGACACCCCCGTCGCCCAAAAAAAATTCCTGCAACTAATGTGTTGATAGATTCTATGAATTGGATTCAAAGATACTGCTAAATGGACCTTGGGGATGCAGTTCAGGACAAGAAGAGGCATGATGAGGACTCTCAGTTTGGGCCAAGTTGGGTTGTGGCAAGAGCCCTCTTGACGTTTATGGGCCTATAAAGTTTAGCCCATGAATAGAATTGGGCCCTTCTAACGTTTTGTGTTCATAAATTGGACAAGACCATTAAAACTCTTTTCTTCATGACTGGCTGCTTTCATTGCACAATATGGTTATCCACAATTAACTAATTAAAATTCAGATAAAATTATAATAAGTGATAATATTTTGGTGGTACTAGTAGGTTTCGATAATGCCTTACTAAACTACTTCTAGGTAGCCAAGTGGTTCGATAGGGACTCTTGAGTGTATTACTCAAGAGATTCTGAGTTTGAGTTCCCTCTTTGGTTGCTAATAGGGATAGTCATTAGAACTCTTACCCAACCAGTAGTATTAGTAAGGTTTCGATAATGTCTTACTAAACTACTTCTAGGTGGCTGAGTTTTATAGGAACTCTTGGGTATATTATTCAAAAGGTCATAAATTCAAGTCTCTCCTTGGTTGCTAATAGGAGTAATCACTAAAGCTCTTACCCGGCCAGTAGTTCCAAGGTCTCAGAAGATTAGTTGAGGCGTGTGTAAGCTGATCCCGACACCTCCAGTCAAAAAAAAAAAAAAAAGGAAAGAGGGGGGAAGTGCGCTTACTAAAAATTAAAAAGACCCTTTTTGCGAATTAACACAAATGTATAAAAACTCCATTTTTTAACAACAGTTCATGCCTGAGGTGAAATGGACCCAGTTACCACCTTTGAGTATGCAGTCAAAATGCTCCAAATATTACCCTAAAATGCCAGTTTGAAACTAGGATTTGGTTAGTTTTACTTTTATGTCATAAGAAAAGTAAGAGATAGATGGCAGAGAGTTCTTTTTCCTGAATTTTTTTATTAATTTCAATAATGAATTCCAAATATTAACTGTAACATTTATTCTGATACATATAACCCTAAATCAGAGAAAATCTATGGCACCTCTTGGCATTTCTTTCACCTTGTCACAACATTAATCACCTGTTCAAATTAGTGCCAAAAAGGGATCTTCTTTCCATGCCAATTTTCCTCTTCCACATGCGTACATTGATCCCTCCATCCTTTGTAAAAGAAACAACAATGAACTACTCTCAACATACAATCAATCTTCTGCTTCTTCCCTCTCTCTAGGGACAGCTCCAAAATGTTTCACTAAAATGTCGACGACTACTGGCACCAAGTTCTTACAAGGCACAGCCTTCTTGTAAAGTTCTCCCAAATGCGAGTCGCTCCCGATTCTCCCTCCCAAGAACACATCAACTCCTTCAACAGGCTTCCCATTCTCGTCCCTTGCCATGCACCCCAAGAAACCAATATCAGCAACTTGAACTTGCCCACATGTGTTAGGACAACCAGTCCAATGCATCCTCACCGGCTGTGTAACCGCCACGAGCCTCTGCACCTCCTCAGTCACCTTTAAGGCCCTTGCTTTTGTCTCGATAATCGCTTGCCCGCAAAACTGATTTCCTGTGCAGGCAACTAGGCCTTTCATGAGAATAGGTGGCTCTGGTGAAAACTTGTTTAGTAAAGGCTCTTTAAGCAAGGCTTCGAGTTTTGAATTCTCAATGTGGGGAATTATGATGTTCTGCTCTACTGTGAGACGGAGTTCGCCTGATCCATATGTGTCTGCTAAACGAGCTAGCTCATCCATGTCATCTGCCTGGACTCGACCAACTGGAATGTGAAGACCTACATAGCTAAATCCTTCCTGTTTTTGTGGATGTACACCAAGATAATCCCTCCTCTCCCATTGCTTCTGTATCAGGTCTTCCGATGACGCTCTCTCCAGCTTTTGTTCAGGCATTCTCTTCTTGACCTCCACCCTGAATCCTTCAACGCCCTGTATTTGTTCAAAGTTAACAAGTCAACCATAAAATTCATGAAAAACAAATAACATATCCATGTTTCTCTCTTTGGTCATTAGAAGAATAATAAGTTCAATTGGGAAGCATGATCAAATTCACAATGCCTACAATATGAAGCACTCACAAGTTCATCAATTAACCACATCATTCTTGTTTTCTGCCTATTTCCTCTATAACCAAGATCTCTGTAAGCCTCTAATACGGCTTTGCACAGAGGTATCACATCATCAGCCGAGACCCAGGCATCAAGAGGTATTGCCTCTGCACATCGCTTGGGACTAAAGAACCCACCCACAAGCAGGTTGAATCCAAACCGTCCATTCTTTGTAGCAGGCATGTAAGCAAGATCATTGATGTGAGGATGTTCAAAAAGATCATGGGTACCCACTACACACACATTCCACTTCCTTGGCCTGCTCAAATGAAAGAAAATGTAAGTCAAAACTCAAGATCGAAATCAAATTCGTGCTCATTATTATCACAGATTTAAAACAAATCCAAGTTCAAAGATCTAGCAATGCTACAACCTGGGTAATAACCAGGTCTCTTCCTCAACAAAAACAATACTTGAAACAAGTTCCACATCCAAGTTTCTATTTTTAAAACTCCAAAACAGAATTGTGCTTTAAGGTATATGTTGTGATTGAAAGAGAACTTACAAGTTAGTGATAGTAGGATTGCCCTGTGCATTGGCGGTGATGAAATGGGAGAGCAAGTTGGTATAAGGCCGAGTATCAATATTTCGTCAGGGTCGATACCTGCAATAGGATTACCAACAGGATTTCTCACATTGTCCATACCGCTCTGTAGACTTGTCAAGCCCACCTTCAGCAAGACCCTTAAGAATGTCCGGTACATCAGGCAAAACCACACCGCGAATTTGCCAGTTTTGCCTGGTGGTCACATCTGCACAACCATCCTTCCCATATTTTCTTATCACACTGGCCAAGTATCTTGTTTGTGCACTTGTTGTTACCCCATTTGGCAGCTTCAATCTCATCATAAATCTACCATCTGAGCATCACCATTACAAGAAGACACATTATTTCATTATATCAAAGGAACTAATCAACAGAAATACAAACAGTACTCAAACAAGAAATTGTCAAAACCTAACTTTGCATTGCCCCAAAATTGAAGTGAATTCAACCAATCTCGACAACCCAGAACATTAACTCATTTATTTCTCAAAATCACCAGAAAAATAAAGAAAAAATATTCATTTATAATGGTTACTAAACTCAAGATCACAGAAAATCTTACTTCACCTAAGTAGTTGACCTCCCATTTTTAAATGATCTATAATCAAACTGAGGCTAAATGAACTACAGGCAATAAATTGATTGAAATTCGAGTGACAAATCTCAATTAAAATTGATATTCAAAAAAATAACAAATCAAAATTAGCAAAAATAAAAGAGCAAATATATGTCATAGAACTTACACTGATGCTTTCTCCTGTGAAACAAACCAAGCCACTTGAGCCTTACATCAATATCATCCTTTGTAATCTTAGCTTTATCAATCTCCTCCATTGACATCTTAGCAAGTTCTTCAATTTCATTCTCCATAAAAAGCTTCATCGGATCTTTCTCAATCTTAACCTTCTCTTGAGGATTAATCCCTCCTCTAAACTTCTCCTTCAACACAAAGTAACCATCCTTCTCCTCCACTCTCGGTTCCAACCTGGCAGCATCCACCTCAGCACCCGCCACTGGGGAGACTGCTGGCGTGGCAAGAACCCATGTCTTTGGTCGAGAAGAAGAAGAAGATGAAGATGGCAAGAGCCGAACGGAAGGGAAACGTACCGATGAAAGAGAAGCTGATGACATGATAATAGAGAGTTGCAGCATACAGAAGAAGAATGAAAATGTTGATGCTTGATGATGGTGAAGAATGAAACAAAGAGAGAAAGGAGTGTGGCCATTTTTGTAAGGGATGAAAGGGGACCTTTAGAAGGAGAGGAGAGGTGAGAATTGAAGTCTTTTGGGAGGTGTCAAGGGTCAGCTTCTCGTTTCTTTGAATTACATTAGAGGGTTAGAAAGTGACACTTGACAGTTGGGTCTGTATTTACTGTAATATATTATTATGCTTTTGTCGACTGCTTTCTTTCTAAATTTGGGGTTATCTTGTGTCAGAGCCGACATCATATGCCATGTGAATCCGTCTTCAAAAGCTTCAGAACTGTGATGAGATTGATTTTGTTCTGTGTTTTGTGATCTGTAATAGGAAGGTTAAAAGGATCAATATACAGTTATATTCAGTTATTTTGCCTCTTTTATGGAGTAGGATGAACCAAACTTTACACATAATATCCTCTACCCACCTTATTTAGCAGGGTTCCAAGAATCATGATGTAGTTTAAGTAAATATTCTTGATTCGTTTCAGGCTCAAGATGAAGAAATATGAGATTAATATGAGAAAAGAAATAAAGAAACATTAAATGAAAGAAAAATGCTATCCTTACAAAGACAATACAAAGAGAAATACAAAGCTCGATATCACTGTAATGTAAAAAACAAATAAAAAACGAGAAGATGAAGGGTGGAAATTGTCTTTGTATGACCTCTTTGTTTTTGTCTTTGTAAGAGTAGTATTGCTCTAAATAAAATAGAAGGAAAAACAAGGGGCCAATAATAGGTTAAAAAGGAATAATATTACACCAACAAACATTTCTTACATACTTTTCTCATAACCCTGACATGATAGTTCATAATTGATCAATTTATAATTAATTAATAAGACTCATATGGGATCCATTGTGAACTAACTAATTATGAGTTGTTACGTCAGGGTTATAAGAGAAAATTTGTGAAAAAAAATTATTAGTATAGTATTATTCTAAGTTAAATGTTAAGATTTAACCACTAATAGGTGGCTTGATGCTTGAAGGTAAAAAAGGTAAAAAATATTCCATAAACTCTTCGGTTCGAATCTCCATAGATGTTAATAAAGGTAGTTATTGAAGAGCTTACCCCAATCGAAAAATGCTACGGACATTAATGTTTTGCATCGAACACATGTCCATTGAATCAAGCAAATTCGTATCACGTTAATAAATATTCTGTGAATGAATCGGTCGTCTATTGTTATTGAATAATTGTTTATTTAAAATAAATTATTATTCGTATTATATAGATAATCGTTTCACCTAAAATGGATATCCATTCATAGTTTAAACTTAAAAAATTTGTCCTTAAATTGTTTATAGGCATCCATCCTGTTACGAGGATGACTGTCTCTCATGAGGACGTGCCTCCATCTTTTAATATTAACATATTTAAATTTATTTAATGCATTAATATCCAAAAGTTGACAAAAGTTATTTAATGCATTAATTTATTAATTTATTTAATTGGGCGTCCATTCAATTGCTTTGAATATGGACAAAAATTTAATAATACTTGTGTAATTACTTTAAACATAGACAAAAGTTAAATGACAAAAATTCAATGAATATAAACAATGACCCCTGTTCATTGAATGCAATTTTTTTTTAAATCCCGTTCCATAGTAAATGTAAAATTTTTTAAAATTATTTGGATGAGTGCCCAATACTCGTCCATAATAAATAAATACTTGTTCATAAAAGATGAACAGTATCTATTATTTTTCTTTTAAAAATTTTTTAAATAGGATATCTATCTCGTCTATAGTAAATAGATACCTATCCATATAATATGAATGAAAATCTATTAAATATGGACGAGTATCCATAAATATTGAATAATCGTTCATTCGCAAAAAACTTTAATGTAGTCGCAATCTGACTGATTGTCATACCCTTCGATACAAAAATTTAGTATAAAATTTGGATGTCCGTACCGTTACTCTACTTATCATTAATTTTAGGATCCTGAGAGATCTATTTGAGACACTCAAAAGTTGGCTCGGAGATCTTTATATATATATAGGTTAACTGGGGATAGAGACAAGTGGTGTAAAACTGTAAAACGCATGTGGAGGGTGGTGGGATTTCACGCACTAAATGCGCGTGGTGAAGCGAAAGAGAGGAGATTTTAACTTAACCTTATGAAGCAGCCAAGAGTCAGGCAGACTCTTTCAAAACCTCAGCCAGCCGCCACACAACCTTCTTATTGTGACCAACAAACACCTCTACAACTCTACCCACCTTCATTTTCTTATACGTTAAGTCTTCATGTAATATAGAAAAACACAAAACAAAAGACAAAAGACCTTTCAGATAGAGCTTCAGCCTTCAGCTGCATTGATTTCTAAATAAATGGTGGGAAATGGGAAGGAACCAAGAGAATTGTGCTTGGCATATCCCAAAAACTGCATCATATTTCATGGTTCATCCTCTTGGCTCAGAAATATAAAGAGATTGCTACTGATGAGATTCATTAAACTAGTGGAGCTCCTTAAAGCATTTTATCTTTCTGCCCTTTTGTCTCCATTATCTTCTCTATTTCCAACCATATATAGTATTATCTTTTACCCTTTCTTGCCCTGCATTATTCGAGTCTATTCTCTACATTCTCAGGGCCACAACCACAAACATTGTTCCCTAATAGATACTGGGATTTCTGGGGACACCATTATTTTAATAACAAAAAAATGCCCCATTAACAAAATTATATTAGGCATCATTGATTTCCTAAAGCAAGAGCAACTCAAATAGCACTTTTTTTCCAATAGTTTATGGTGAACAAAGGAAAGTTTTAATCTCACTTCATGTACATTCAATGTATGAATTTATCTGTCACTAACTACACTAGTGGCTTGCCACAAATAAGCCATTGGTAGTTTTCCGACACTAGTTCTTTCCTACAATCTAGCAGTTCCATACTCTTGTGAAAAGCATGTTAGGATACATACATGAAAGCCAATACACCCAGATGAATTTGCCTTGTTCGCTTCTGCAAATATTTCAGCAATGTCGAAATGTTTATGATCTGCCGAGCTTGAGAGTATAAGCTTCAATCTAGACAAATATGACTTCAAACTTTGCACAAGGGTTCCTTTCTATGTGACTCCTTAGGTCAGCATCTCCTTGGAATTTGAAGGTGTACAAAGCTTGTCTCTGCGTCAAGCCAACAGGGTATATTCTGTAAATTTTTAGTTTATTTCCTCCTCGTATACTTTCAGGTCTTTCCTGCTTCCAAACTGGCACGTGTTTTAGAGACTTGAACTTCATCAACACTGCTGATTCCAAGCCTTTTAGAGTCAAACTCCCAGACCTGACCACCAAAAAGGAATCAAAGGTTTTTTTTAAACAGGGAATATGAGATCAGTGAATGGTGACTGCCACAGTCAAGTAATATAATAATAAACAGCGGATTTCTAATGCCTAATAAGGATGTATCCGAGATGGGGAAGAAAAAGCTTGATCATATGAAGGCCACACATCCTCCTCTACCAGGATTAATTATGTGAGGTAGATTTCAGTTATAGATTTCTATTGCTTATCTATCTCTAAGACAAAAGGCAAGTCCCCTGGAAAATTTAACCTGGCAAATAAAGGTTTAATATTGAAAACAAAACAACAAAATGGTTACCTCAAGAAAATGGACTCCATATAAAACCTCCCTCTTTCTCTAACATACAAATGATGCACAGTTTCTGAGCCTTTGTTGCACTTGCAAGGGCGTTTCTTGAAATCAGGGCTTTTTTCTTCTTGCTCTCGAATCATTGTTGCCAGGTGAATGCAAAGACGACATGATGAGTGTACCGCAGCCATATCCACAAGTGCCTTAAAGGAATCAGAAGGGCCCTCATACTTCCAACTGATCAGTAGAAATTCATTGTTTTTAAGCATGTATTAGTTGGAGTCTCATTTTTAACAAAAGCCCTAATGAAGGGACCAGATGAGAATAAGAGCAAGCAACAACTCAACAAAAGGTACCTTTTCTTCATTATATAAAAAATAAAAAAAGAACAGGAGTATTTCCTATAGTCTCATACAAACACAGAACAGTTAGATCACCCTCTTTCACTTGATAAATTTGAACCTCACCTTATTGACTGATTGAATGCATCAGGGTTTTCTGCAATGTATTTCATGGTCTTTGCAACAATCTTGGCATCTTCAAGCTCCCGAATATGTAGAATTGCATTAGGAGAAGGAGAAAATTCTTGAATATTTGGTGCACCAATGACCACAGGGATTGTGCCTACAAAACATGATAACATATTTTATTAATAAAAGACATGATGAAATTCTGAAGCTCTAATGTCAAGAGATAAAAGTTCATCTAGATATTTCATAAACCATTCGGAAACTCAAACATTACAATATACAATTCACTCACAAATAAGTTATTATAACATTTAAGAGTAACTTTGAAATTAAAAATGGAAATATATGCAAAAAGAATTTTGGCAAGACCAATAAGGAAAAGCACTTCAGAAATTTATCAATCCCCATGTTTTAAAGAGTTATAGGGGCCACATCGAACACACCATTCTTTAATATGCAATGAAGAATGAGAGTAAGGAGTAGATTTCATACCAGCAACAAGTGACTGGAAGAATTTTTCAGTGACATAATCCTCCTCATTGGAATTCTCAAAAGCCAAAGCTAAATTTATAGCGCTTCAGAGTTTCCACTTTGTCCACTGCAGATATTATTCAAATAATTACTTTAACATGACATATATCCAGAAGCATATATATGATAAATAATATATGGGTCACCTAGTGAATTAACAATCCAACACATAAGACATTGACCCATACTTCAGCAAATTTTGGAAATACATAAAAGAACACAATTCCTAAAGTTGCATCTGAAGTGGTAGGTAAATCTAGTGCCTTCAATGGCATTAACTTTCATCATCAAAGTATAATTAAGGAAAATTAAAATAATTTTCTGTTGTAAGGCTGCCCAACATATTGGCGAAAGACAGGTATTGCCAATCATTATAATGTGAATGAGCCAGCAGTTTCTTTTAAGGGTAAATTTTAGTCATTTCCTCTAACATTTGGCCCTAAAAATAAATTTGACTTTTCTGATTTGGAAAATAATCAGAGACTTCCCCGACGGGAGAAATTTTTGATAAATTTATGAAACTTCAGATAATCTCTTTCAAATAAAGATAAACTTCAGAGTAGCTTTAATCCAATAATCATTTTTAAGCTATAATGAAACAGCAGTGTCAATATAAACACTTTAGTAACTGATAGTTTTGTAAGCATAACTCTGGCAAGTTGTAAATAAGGTTCTTCCAGAACTCCACAGCCCTAACTAAGCAATTTATGAGTGAGAGTCTGTGTATTTAGGAAAATGAACTTCAAAATTTATTGATTTCAAAAAGATACTTAAATCTGAAGATAAAGTCAACCTGATAAAAAATACTAGCTTTCTCCCTTAATCATGACAAGAACAATGCAGTAAGCTGATAAATGCAATCACTATCAAACACCTGCTAAGCTAAGAACCACGCATAAACTTTCAATCACTAGAAGGCAACGATATAAAGCACAAAAGACCAAGAAGATGCAATATATGCTAAAAATCCTAAATAGGAATCATATCGTGATAGATACTATCAGAAATTTTTAATGATTTAAACAAAGGAACAAGACACTGATTCATATACAATTATTATAAAACTATAAATATCATTAAACATGCAATTTTCTGCACCTCTTCCATCATGGTTACGATGGCAACCACCATAAGAATCTATCTTGATATTTGCCTTTTCAAGTGCTTCAAGAGCTTGCAAACGAAAGTTGCGAGCACCACAATTGGAAATGAAAGCAGCTGCGAGGGCACTCTCATTTTTTGGCAGGACTGGAGCCATAATATCATACTCAGCCCAGGAAAAATATCCAACAGGAACATCTGATGACAGACTAGTCGTCATTACGATCTTATATCCCCTACTATTACACAAGTGATAAAATTAGAAAATTAGTTCTAAGAAACTTTTATAAGCATACATTTCTTTTTTTTCAGAATTTCAATTCCTTAAACCGATAAAGTCAACTAGATGGACCATATGTAATTCATATTCACATTTAAGTCAAAACTATCCCAATCGATTTAAACATTTGTGTATTGATCAGACTGCCCATGTCAAGATAGAAATTAGATCCCCATGTAAATACCCTACTTTTTCTCTACACCTTTCTTCCTTCAAATTATTTCACTCTAAATCTCATTACCATAGATTTACAAATTAGAAGACAATTCTAATCTAAACTACACTGACTCCACAGGAAAGGCTAAAACAAATGCTTGAAGGAACACCACCAACCCACCTCCTCTCTCCCTCAAAAAAAAAAAAAAAAAAAAAAAAATTAAAACCTTAACAAAATTAAATTAAATTAGAAAAGAAAATTACTTCAAAATCCCCTTTTTAAAAAATAAAAGGAAAAGTGCCTTTTCTTTTCATTTACAACAAAGTCATCTTAGACAGTGCTTACCCACCGTCGTGCTTGAGCGAGATTATTCTCTGAATAGTACTGAGCTGATTCCATTGAACGTAGCACACTAGCTGTTCCAGTTCCTTGAGGCATGCCAAATGCAGCATCAGGATTCTTACCGTGACTATATCCAAACTTGCACCCCACACCACAAGTTTCCCACTCCTAGATAGCATGCAAAAAGGAAGCTCAGATACATAGTGAGATAGAACTAAAACATAACATTAAGTAATTGTATCGTTTGAACTCTTTGTCAAACCATCAAAGAAGATCGACTCACAAGTCACAAAAACCATCAGCAACAGAAAGAATATTTCTCAAATCACAAGATCAATTGGGCACCAAATCACTTATATCATTTAAAATGTGTGGCAAATGGTCAAATAATTTCTGCTTTACAAGATACTTCCTGCGGTATTAATTAACATTTGGATACAGTGAATGAAAATACTGTAAGCATTAAGGTTTAAACCGATTCAAATCCAAGATTAGGTCAGCCTGTAATGTGTTTCCAAGACTAGGTCAGCCTGTAATTTAAAAATGGAGTACATATTGTAAACTAACAACAATAGAGGCCAAAAATACCACACTGGTTTCAAAATCGCAATGTCTATATCCCCACAGTGACTGTAGTTTTCTAACTTTACAGTCACTTTCCCACTTCGGTCTAAACAAAGCATATAAAATAAAAATGTCGGAGAACTAATTTAAACACCAAGTTTTAAATTACACAATCAAAAAAAAGATCGTCAAAAAACTATTCAGGCGGATGATTCATAAATTTGCAAGCTGAAAACTTCTTTCTCCATCAAGACAAGGCTACAACTTCTATTAAAGCATCAAATTTCAAATCCCTCATTCGATAACATAGATAAATAGCTGAAAGTGCACTGAATACAACACAATCAATTATCATGCTGCTTAAAGTTCACACTCTACTAGCAGGTTTCACCATACCCTATAATCAGTAACGTTAAACATAAGTAGCAATAATCCCAAGTTCACGCTACAATACAAGAATAGAATTTCCTAAAATCTCACATCCCATTTTAAATAAAACGGAAAAGAGAACAAAATTGCATAACATGTTGACAATTAAAAATAGTTAGAAATTGTCATAAAAACAAAAAACCTTTATCATATACATCAAAACCCAGAATAGATATAGAACCAATTAACATAAGATTTTAACAAACAAACAAACCTTATCAGCACCAGAAACCAGGACAGGATCTTTCTCAAAATCTCTTGAATAATTTACAGCATCCTGTTTCTCCAACCACTCTTCACAAGTCTCATCCGCCTCCACAAGCGGCTCATGAGGCTTTTCAATCACCAAGTCACCATCACCAATCATCTCGAATTCAGTTGCAGCGGGAGATGATTTGTGAAAAAGATCAGCCAAAGAATCGAACATAGCTGCGTTTTTGGCCATGTCAAGACGCCCCAAGAAGGCGATCTCTGCTATAACCACAAGAGCCACGAAAAAAGGCATCCAGTTTGACCATTTCTTCTTGGGTACTGAAGAAGAAGACGAAGAAGACGACCCATTTGCAAGAATGGGCAATTCTTCTCCTTCTTCTGCATTATGGGCAGCTCTTGATCCCCTAAAATTTGATAAAACACCCATCAAGCTTTGATCTTTGGATTGTTTTTTTTGTGGAAAAAAAAGTAAAGATTAAAATTGTGGGTAATGAGAAAAAATGTTATATTTGAAAAAGGGTTTTGTGTGTCAAGCCAAGACTTTTGTGTTTTTCTATTGCAAAAGTCCACGCTCCCCCTTTGATCTGTGGCGTTCTGTTTATATACTGCTTTCAGGTGGTGGTGATCAAAATTAAAATGGTTTTAATTTAATAAATTAAAATGGTTTTAATTTAATAAATTAAAAAAAAAAATCAAACGGTACCATAAGACCTTTACGTATATTATTCAAAGATGGTCCTAACTTCGGGTTCTTCTTCGGTTGCTAATATAAGTGACCATTTGACCTCTTATCTGATCGATAATTTCAAGATTCTAAAAGATTAACTGAGGTATACATAAACTGATCAAACACCCCCGTCATAAATTATAAACAGTTAGGTATGTACTTAAATGGATATTATGTGATGTTCGATGTTTAAATCTGATGTCAACTTTACTTGTAATTGATTGGAATATCAATTTTACCTAATTTGTAAAGTTTTCATGTGAATGATCATATTATAGATATGATATAAAGTTTAGGGGATTAAAATGTCAGTTTCCAATTAGATTCGTTTGGATTAGTTTATTTATATATATATTACAATTTTTTTTTTTTTTTGGGCATTAACAAATATATAACTTTCATATTAAGATTATATGAGTAGTATATAATATAAGAATTTAAATTTATTATTTTTTGTAAGGGGCTTATCTTGAGGTTTATTCGAATAATATGGGATTTTTCTTAATATTTCTGGCATAACATAAATTTCTCCACCTCTAATGAAATGTCAATGTGTCATTAGAATTTATACTATAATAAGTTAATAAATATTTATTTAATTACTTTTCTATCCTTTTATTTTAGAGCAACGACTTTTTTCTACTCAAATAATGGTTTAATAACACTTTTTCACTCACAAAACTTTTAAAATACCATTTTACTTATCCAAATTTATATTTCAACGATGAACAGAGAACAAACTCGGTCTAGGCTATTGAGGTTTTTAAAGAGACGGAGGTCGATGAGTTTTTTGGTGGGGAATGTTGGATTTTGATAGTTGAAATTGATCGGAATTTGATTTAGAAGGGGCAAGCTGCACAAACCCTAATCATTCGATTGTTGACGATTGGCGAGGTTCAACGGGAGGAACGTTTGAGGGGTTTTGGTGAGTGATGATTGGAGAAGAGAATGGCGATGGTAGAAGGTCGGAACTCATAACGATGCCAGAATAAAAAATAGAATGTAAATTTAAATAGTAAAATGGTGTTTTAAAAGTCTATGAATGAAAAAGTGTCAATTAAGTTATTATTTAGGTTAGAAAAAGTTGTTTGCTCTCTATTTTAACACCAAAAACTTAAATCCCGAAAAGATTTTACACTTTTTTCATGAGAGAAAAGTCATTATTGTTGGAAAATCCCTACTCAAAGAAACACAGCTTTATGTATAAACAATTAAAAAGATGAAAATAAATTATTAGTGTCTAAATCAAAGTGAAAGGGATTAAAAGGAGTTTGGAGTGGGTGAGCAGTTAGTGTTGCAGGTAAGGTAATCAGATTTGTTAATTTTGATGTGTGAATTCATTAGAAAATGGAGTCCCACCACCATCCCCAACCGATTTAAAAATGGAATTCCCAACACAATTACCTAAGAAAAATGCTACGAACACCGATGTTTTGTACTGAATTTTTACATCGAACGACATATCTATTGAATCAGATGAGTCACATATCACCTTAACAAATATTCTACAAATGAATGGCTGTTTATCAAATATAAAGACCGTTCATTATTATTGGACGATAATTCATTTCAAATGGACATCTATTCATAGTTTAAATTAAAAAAATTTGACCTAAATTATTTGTAGATGCCCGTCCCTCCTCTTCTTTTAATATTAACAAATGTTAAAATTTAAATTTATTTAATGTATTAATTGTCCAAAAGTTGACAAAAGTTATTTAATGTATTAATTTATTCAATTGGGCGTCCATCCAATTACTTTGAATATGGACAAAAATTTAATGAAGCTTGTCCAATTAATTTAAACATTGACAAAAGTAGAATGACAAAAACTTAAATAAATATAAACAGTCCCATTTCATTGAATGTAAAATAGACGTCTACCAATAATAAATAAACACTCTACCAATAATAAATAAACACTCGTCCATATAAGATAGACGAGCGTCCATTATTTTTCTTTTAAAATTTTTTGGACGGACGTTTATAAATGTTAGATGACCGTTAATTTACGAAAGAATCCCGTCTGACTAGTTACCATGTCCTTCCGTATAAAAATTCAATGTAAAATTTTGATATTCGTAACATTACTCGTTACCTAAACCCCTTTTCGATTTAATCAGCATGATATAATATAATAGAAAAAATATTAGGATTCGTAGTAGAATTACAAATACGAAGTCCTTATAGAGATGCACAAAATCTTTACGGGGAAAAAAGAATTCCTAGACTCAGTGCAAGAAAAGATAGTTGACTTTATAACATGTAATTTGATCTTGTAATCTATTGGAAAAAGGTTTAACGGCCAGTCCACTTTCCGTTTGCGTTTGCGTTTGCCCTTCAATAAAAACAGATGAGCGCAAAAAACCTACATCATGAAGAAAAATATAAACCAACCCCGATATAGTAGAATGATTCAATAAGAACTCTTAAACATATTATTCAAGAGGTTCTGAATTTGAATCTCTCTTCGATTACTAATGAAAGTGATCAATAGAACTTTTATCCAATCAATAATTCTAAGCAATGTTTTAATAATTAACCCAAGGTGAAACCCAACAAAGCTGTTGGGTCCCAGGTTGATCGGTTTAACCAGCTTGACCCACTGGACAAACCAGATGTCAAAAAGTTTAAAATTTAGTAAATACACCACTGAATATTTTTAAGTCCCTACAGGTTTAAAATTTAACAAACACACCCCAAATACAAATGAACGGTTGATTAGTTGACAACAATGGTCAAGACTGGTTAAAATATACGTAAACTGGTCCGAACACCCTAGCTATATATGCGTATATATGCAATAAAAAAGCTAATGAATAAGATATTAACAAACACATTACAAAACTCCCATCAATTTCAACTACACCAATGCCTGCCTTCTAAAATCAAAATTAATTAACAAATCTACAGCGTGAGTTAAAAATTTCTGATAAGAGGACACTGATGAATGACACAAAAAGATGCAGAAAACAACAACATGGCTGATACCTGAACTAACGATATAGCTGAGAAATTGCGGTATCTCATCTCCCTACATCTATTATACATTGCATAATTTCTATATACAATGCCATTCTATTTACAAAATACAGAGACAAGACATGAATATAAAGTAGTATACTTATCTAAAACACCTAACTTAATGCTACCCACTTACTCATCCATCAATTGCAACTACTGCAAATCTTATCTAAACATACAAGTTCTTATACAGATGCTTCTGACCTATTATCTGTCAAGATCTTATGTAGCAAAATCATCAATTAGTTATCGGCAAGAACCGTCAACAAAATATAACCACCAATATTTTTCTCGTGCTTCTTCAGCTAGGTACCTGGAGATTCTGGGTGCATTGGAGGGTAAGTTTAAATTTCAAACTTCAGCCCAAAAAGTCACAACTCAGCTTCCTCTTAAAAAGTACTGTGTACCAGATCTTGGCAGAACCTGAATCATCAGGTATAAAGAAGAGTGAAACTCCAGAAAAATTCAAACCATCCAAGATTAAGTGATTTTAAATCGGAGGGAAATTTAGGAAACAAATTGATAAATACAGTAATTATTCTAAAAGTCACCTGATCAGATTTCGGATCATCAAAGGCAGTAGTCTGCGATCTTCTTGCCATGTTCCGCGGCTTGTCTTCTGTACTTGGCAAATGCAAAACAGACATATGCAAGAGTCACAAATTCTAGACTCCAGCAAATGCAATTAAATGGTTCAAGATGCATAACATTAAAACTCTGAATTAGAAAGTTCCATTTTAACTTGGTTCATACTAGGTTTCTAGTGATGGGGTTCCTTAGGAGTTATGCCCCTTAAAATGACATTGAAAAGGAAACCCATATATTTCCGGTTGAACATCACTTCAATGAAGTTGCTAATGTTGCTAGTGAAATTTTCTCCTTTTCTTAAAATCACGCTTTATATGTTTTTTTGATGAATAACAGTTTTAATCCCACCGAAGGCATCGAATTTCAAAATAGCAACACTAAAAAGCTGACATATTTTAAAATTATGTCATGGGCCTTTCACAATTGACAACATGGTTGAGTCAAAGAAGTGGTCGGTGCTGTTCTAAATCAAAACTTGGCGAACTTAGACTTAACTTTTTGGACTAGAATATATCTGTAAAAAATGAATTAAATCACTGGAGTGTCTCATCTTAGTTCAAAATATAATGGTATCATTGTCAAAATATATGCTCACACAACCTTAAAGAATAGGAACACAGTCACACACAACATAAAACTATACATAGATTATCAATTCTAGAATAAGGAAAGAAATCTAATCACAGTTTGCAGCTTCATTGTTTACGTTGCAAATCAATAAATTTAAAAAAAAAAAAATTTATCATCCTAAGAACTCATAATCATGCTTGAGTGCTCCCTACATATCAATAGACAGTATTACTGGTTAATGGACAAATAGGAAGTCTTCCTACCATTAAGAGGAGAAATTCATAGTTCAGCATATCAAGAGAACAGTGCTTTCTAAAAGCTTTCAATTATCCTTGTGGTCTCATTTTCAGCCAAATTAGAAATCTCTCTACTCTTTACGAGGAGAAATTCATTGTTGAACACATAAAGGATAATGTTTTTTACAAGCTTCTAATGACTCATGATTTCATTACTCTCATAGTCTTATGTATTTAGGTTGAGCTAAA
Organism: Pistacia atlantica; assembly: GCA_026229545.1. Lineage (NCBI taxonomy): Eukaryota > Viridiplantae > Streptophyta > Magnoliopsida > Sapindales > Anacardiaceae > Pistacia > Pistacia atlantica. The sequence continues at coordinate 23,413,267 of JAPEIT010000015.1, read as the reverse complement.
CTTGCACTCAAGTTATAGATCTCCCAATCGCATTTGGCACATGTAAATACAAGATTAGTACAACACCTGGGAAAGTTTGCACCCTTTATTTAGCCAATAATCCTAAAAAATACAGCAAATAAATGAACTTCTCTCCTTTGGATCTAAAGGAGAGAATAAAAGAACCAACTTAGTAATCATTCACATAATTGACCAGTTGAAACAAAAATTGCTTTCTTATTACAACAGCCCGCAAATTGGCACTCTTTATTTAGCCAATCATCCTAAAAACACAGAACGAATAATTGAATATCTCTCTATCTCTAGACCAAAATGAGAGAATAGAAGAACCAACTTAGTTATCATTCATATAAATGTCCTGTTGAAACGACAATTGCTTGCTTATTACAACAGCTAGCAAATTGGCACTCTTCATTTAGCCAATCACCAAAAAAAAAAAAAAAAAAACTAATTGGAGAAGAATAAAAGTTGACAACTAGCCATCATCCATGTAAACTTCCAGTTGGCACAAAAATTGCCTTCTCTAACAGCATTGAAGGATTATATGAAAAAGATAGTTTGTCCGATAAGAACTTATGAGGGATAAGAGAAATTAAGGATTATTAAGCAATGGATGACGTTGGAGTATACATTCTAAGAGGGAAAACCCTCCACTAGATTCAAAGTTAGTCAAATTTACCCGTAGTACTGCCAACTGAATTCTGATGGCATAAGTGATAGTCTTGGTGCTGTCCTGAACATCCAGCCGATTCAGCAGAGAAAGTCATATCCTCTCTCAAATAGAATCCCTCATCACAAAGCACACTGTGGTCCCGGGGATCAAAAGATGTTGCAGTCTGGAATTTACCTACAGTTGTAAAACGACGTATCCCTGGACTTTCTAGTGTACCATGAGAATCAGCTGTGCTCTCAAACAAAGATTCTTCCTCTGTAAGCTTATTCTTCTGCCAGCAGCCATCTTGTAGAACCATCAACTGAAAAAACAAGAATAATATTTTTTAGTGAGCAGAAAAATGAATAAGCTGACACAAAATAAGAAATAAAATGAAGATGTCCGGCAGATTGAAGTCTCAACCTGGTGAAGGTGAAAAACGAGTGTGGGCTGATAGTGTTTGGGATGTATATGGTCCCCGTGTTTCTTCTTGTGATCGATATCCTTGGAACCCTGAAGAACAATGCAACTCATGCAATTGCTGAACAAACGATGCTTCTAAATGCCTAAGATAGGCATTGTGCTTCTTATTTGTCCACTCTGCAGATTGGCCCTGCTATAAAACCACCAAGATGAGAAAATAGAAAGCTTTAAACAATAGAAGTCAAGTGAGCCACTCATTCACAGGAAATAGAGATGATAGTGCACTACAGTACATAATAAATTTAGATCCAACTGCAACAACTTTGAGTAGTTGCACACCGCTGATATGTTATACTCAGTTTTTCCTATTTGATTCACATTTACTATTGATCAATGACAAGATAATAAGGTTTCAAGTAGATACTCAGACCCTAGGTTTATGGTACAAGATCAAAAAGGATTCACCAAGACATATAGCTGGCAAAACACTAAAACCTACATAATGAATCGAATTGTAGAGTTAGCACTACATAAGGAAAATAAATTGATTTTAGATAAAAGTTAAGAAGCCATTTATTGAAGATTTTATAAACAGCCTAAATTCCTAAATAAGAACTCTGCCTACAATTTTAAACCAAATTACCTTAGTAAACAAGAAAATTGTACTAGAACTGAGGACCTCAAGTGCTAAAGTGCATGCTGATTGAATTAATGGACTTATTGGTTATAGACGACAAGTGATTCTATGTTCTCAAAACATGACACTGGAAAGACCTCGTCACAATGTCATATATCCTTAAAAGGAACGATTAATATCCATTTATCAACCAAATGTCCTTACAATCAACGAGAAACAAACGAAAATGAGAATGAATATGTATGTGGACAAAACAAAACAACCTCAAAGTTAGTTATTTGTCCATTCTTGTCAACCTTTGCAAGTATTAATTAGAGTCTCCTCTGAGGAAATGCCAAGATATATATGATGTAACGTCAAAACATGCTTTTACCTAGAAAAAGGGGAATCATTTCAAAGTGCTACCTCAAGAATCTGTGGCTGCCAATTTTCAACAATCAATTAAACTGACACCGACCAGGTTTATAGTAGGTACATCCAGCCTAAATAAAGTGAAAAACACACAAAACTGAAGATCTAACAGAGTTTCGAAATACATAAATATCAAATTCTTAAACCTAAAACAAACAATAGGAAAGAACATGCAAAAATTGCAAAGAAAGGCAACTTATTGTCCATATTATCGATTTTCCAACACCCACATAGAGGACAAAGGAGTTGCGACACCGATCAATTTTTGCTTCATTGAAGCTTGTTTCAAATTGCATTACTCTAAAGGAAAATTTCCTTAAAACACACTATACCACCACTTAAATGATAAAAGAAGAAAGATCAAACTAGAAAAATCGAGAATAAAGGTGAAACTAAATTCTATATTCTTTACAAAGAAAAAACTATGAGCACCTATCACGCATTAACATTGGTTCTAAAAATGGTATTCCTAGGATTCTGGTAGCAATATCTGTGATGATTACCACATGGACCATAAAAAATCTCTAATCATAACCGTGGAAGCATTGAAACTGTTAGTGCGCCTGCTGTACCTTAGGCTTAGCTATTTTCTAAAACAATTCTAGATCTCATTAAGTTTACTTACCATCTCCATGGATAGTCCTCCAGAACTTTAAGTTAATAACTCTCTATCAAAAACTCAACCACAGAATTATAAAATTCAAAATAAGAAAATCTGAACTTACAAAGAAAACCTAAATAACAACGATAACAACAACAATATTCACTCTGACACACACAACAAAAATTTCAACAGGAAAAAAAAAGTAAAAAAAGTACTTAAATAACAGAAATTACCACTGTTTCATTTGGATACTGGTAAGAGCTCTCAACAGTTATGTCAGAGGATTCGGAGTTAGACCGAGTCAACTCACTCCGACAACCGTCTTCCATGGCGGCGAGATCCGGCGACAGTTTGTTCACCGTTTCTCCTCCTAGAAATGTTTTAGTTCTTGTTCTGATCGGAAAAGAGTAAATAAAAAAACGTGAAAAACGTGATTTTATTAACGAAGAGAAGAAGAAAAAAAAATTCGATCCGAAAACTGAGCAGAGAATGCGAGAGAGGCAGAGAGACGGTGGGTTGGGGGCCAATAAAAGCTCCACTTGGCGACACTTTTTACACGTGTCAGTTACATCAGCGGAGTGCCACGTCAGCAAGAAGGGGGCTAATAATATCTTGGGGTAATGTGAGCCAGATATTTTGGTGTAGATATTATATTCGTTGATTAAATGGATAAATAATATATATATTATTAAATTAAATATCTTGTATTCTTTTTGCTGCTAACTATATTTAAATATACACGTCAGCAAAAGCGCGCGTAATGGGTTGGGATATTCCATGGACTTGGACACTAGCACACTGCTTTCCTCTCACGCGCCCTGACGGTGATGTGTGGTTTTCCCTTTTTGGCCGGCGGTTTTTTATTTATTTTTAAAAAAAATTTGAAAAATATCTAATACCCTTATTAATATTTCTTATATTTTTAGCTATTTTACCATATTTAAAAAATTTCCAACATTCAATTAATTTTACCATATTAATATTAATTGAATAAAAATATGACTATAAAATATCCTAATATTTATTAAAAACCCTATATTTATATTAAAAAAAAATCTAAACATAATAAAAAAAATAAGATACCGCTTCTTATAAATCGGAGTGTAGAGTAGGATCGGGGAAGCACTCCCCATGTGGGGATTACCCGTCCCTGCTTGCTTGAATAATTTGGGGAACAATGCATGGAATAGGACCAATATCCAAAATGGGGTAGAGAGGTGGGGAGGCCTCGCGATCCACAAACCGTCCCATTATCATCCCTATATTTATTTATTTATTTTTGGATATTTTATGAAAAATCTTGGTAATGTTAAAAAGTATTTAATAATTGTCGACAATTGTTTAACACTTAAACTAATAAGTTTGTTAGGACCCATGAAGTTAACCTCGTCATGAACATTAAATGAATTTTTTTTAATTGAAATATGTAAAATAAAAAAAATATTATTTTATAAATTAATTTGTTGTCAAATATCTTTTGAAAAATATTATATACATTATTACATATTCAATGATTCTATCTAAGATATTAGACAAACAACTTTATTGATAAAGATCTTTAGTAAGGATATTTTTGTCTATTTAATTTTTTTTAAATAGATATTCAAACATTTGTTAGAGTTGACATTTGAATGTGATGGTTTTATTTTTCAACGATAATGTTATATATATTAAAGTTTTCAATGTGTCATATTCATGTTAATTATAAGATTACGTGTAAAGTTATATGTTTTTTTTTAATAATTAACATGTTGCTAACAATCAACACTCAATTATTTGGGATCTAAAATTGAGATTCGTGTATTCTACGAGTTTGTTTGGTCAGGTTTATTTATTAGTAAAAAAATAAAAAAATAAAAAAATTATAAACATTTATTTTTATTTTTATATATTATTTGATTGCATCTCAAAAGTATTTAATAAGATTTAAAAAAAAAAAAGATATTTTAACATAAAATTTTAATCCTTTTTCCATAAGATTTTTTTAAAAAAATTATTTTAAGTTTTGAAATTCCAAAATTATCCTTATTCTATTTTATAAATTTGACTTTATATTTTCTTCTATAGTAAGCCCATTTTTGGTAATTTAATTAGTTTTGTGACCAAAGTGTTCGGGTCAACTTGTATATACCTTAACTAATCCCGAAATCCATTAAACATCCTAAAAGCCTAATAAACATCACTTTTCTCTCCGTATTTCGTAATCAAGAAGATATGGGATGTATTTTTATTGATTGTGGGCATTAAATATTTCCCCCAATCTTTGTTTGTCTTTTATTTAAAGGAATTTTTATTTCGAATCTTTCAAAAAAAAAAAAAAGACTTTAATAGATATGCGTTTGTATAATCAATCTTCAAGGTTGTACACCCTAAATATCTAGTGGAATATACTTCTGTAGTACATAATACTTTTTCCGAGCTTGGATGTGATATTCAATTTAAAGGAATTCAATTATTTTCTCAAAGAGATAGATAAGAAGAAAAAAAACACATGACTTTCGAGACGCTAAATATTATATGCTTTCTCAATAAGAGAAAATATATCACTATTTATTAGGGGTGTTCAAAAGAACCAGGTTGGGAACTGAACCAATGGGTACTCAAGGTTTGATTTTGGTTTATACCTGAAATCGCCCATCAACGGGTAAGGTTCGATTGCAAATTTTTGAAACTATTAATGTGCGGTTCTGATTGCGGTTCTTATAGTTAAGAACCCGAACCGGAATCAAGATTAATATAAAATAAAATTAAAGAGTAGGGAGGGCTAATAAAAACTTTCGTAGAAAAAATAATGTGAATATATTTATATTTCATAACATTTAAAGTAAGTTGGTTTGACTTTTGAGAATATACCTTTACAAAGTAATGGAAGTTTGTAATTTGTAATTTTATTTTTATTAACAAGTGCCAAGGGGAGGGGGGTATTTGTAAGTTTTTAAGTGTTTTTTTACCATTTTAAAAACTTTTGGGGGGTCATTGTAATTTTATAAGGCACCCAAAATCGAAACCGGAACCGTTGTTATAGGTTCCGGTTCTCAGTACCTAGGAACTGGAATTGTCGGTTTTGGTTCTGTTTCCAAATTTCAAGAAACCGTCGGTTCCAGTTCCTTCAAAAAATACAGGGTACCCGAAACCGAACAACACCCCTTACTATATATTATTATACTAAAGACGCCTCTAGGTGTTAGCTGTTGATATATGTTGGATTCCAAACACATGATAGGTGGGTTTCTAGAGCTATTATCCGCTTTCGACTTTGCAACTTGAATAGTTTTGTCCTAAAAAGAAGCCTCTAAATGGTGAGGGTGTCATTGTGTTATATAAACGACCAAAACCCCTATCTCCTAACCGATGTAAAACTTTGACACCAATAATAAGTTAAGATAATATTTTTCATAACCGATGAAAATGTCACAATAACCATAATGTGCCATTGCCAATACCTTTAACAAAAAAAAAAAAAAAAGGGTGGATGTATGTGCTAAAATTAATCACATGTTGAAGCGATTGGGAAGTCACATTATTCATGTGTTTAATTTATTCACATGTTTTATTTAAGAAAGTATCAAATCAAGTTGTTAAAAGGAGAAATTTTAGAAGCAAAGTCATGGGGGGAAATTGAAAACATGGCAGGCACGTTAGTGTTCTGGAGTTTGAAATTGAATCTACATGGGGGTGGGTGGGGGTATGCTGCGTGGTTTGGG
>JAPEIT010000015.1:23368715-23406736 GCA_026229545.1 Pistacia atlantica | reverse complement strand
GCTGCGTGGTTTGGGTGGGCTGTTGGTGGGCCAAAATAGTTTGATGGCTCAGTCCATGACCCAGCTAAGTCCAAATGATTACTCGAAAACTTGATCCAACAATTGAGAGCTCATTTAGGATGAATAATTAGAGGTGAAGATTTTGTGGGTCTGTAATTTTAATGGGTGAAAAATGCGTGTTTGGATGGAGAGAAAATGAGAGAGAGAACAAGTTCTTTTATAGTCTTTTTAGAGAAAATTTAGCTGCCCGGTCCCCCCAAGTATGCATTTAAGAAAATGGCCTTGAAACTGTTCATCAAATATTTTATAATTTAGAGAAGATGACGTGGCATAGTTAGGATTAATTAAACACGTAAAATGGGTTAAAATGAAAAGATTAAAACATATGTGGGCCGAATCAGAAATAATGAAAGTTTTCAAAATTTGAAATTTCGCAAAACAAGCCCCACACTCTATTCACGTCGCTTAATCGAAATTCATCGCTTGAAAACGCGATTTCTTGAAGCGAAAGGACGCGATTTTTTCCGATCCAACACCAATTGATTTGCACCCTAAATCAATTTCTTGAACCCTAAACCGAATACAGTCGCGATTTTCGGCGATATAGTCGCGATTTTCGATCGATTTGTTGAACCCTAAGATCGATTTCTTCAACTATAAACGGAATCTGCGCGATTTCCGGCGATACAGCCCATATTTCCAATCCAAACTACAAATTTTCACACCAAATTCAATCCAAAACCATGGCTGACACTCACAATGACGACGACAACCCAACGCCACTTCGAATCCTCGATTCCGGTGGCGCAAGCAGTTCAATGGCTGCTCCGGTCGATCATCTGACCATTGAAGGTGGTCCACACGTAGAGAGCCGCGGCACAAGAACAGAGGGAAGAACCAGCAAAGGGGTCTGAAGACGAGGAGTCAGGCGAGACTTCAGGCCAGAAGGAGGATTCCGGAGAGAATGCAGGCCAGGAGGTGGATTCCGGCGATAATTCAGGGCAGGAGGAGTCGCCGGAGGATCCAGGCGACGAGGAGAAGGCCGGCGAAGATAGGGTACGTAGTTTGGGATGTTGCTTGTAATTTCGCTTAAGCGATCATTTATATCGCTTAAGCGATTATTCTGTTTTACTCGTGATCGCAACAATGATCGCTTAAGAGATCATGAGTGTTTACTCTTGGTGGCTTAAGCGATCTTAGGTCTGGGCAGAATCACAGATTAAGAGATTCTCAGTTAACTTTTGGTCGCTTAAGCGATCTTGCATGAGACAATAAAGATCTCTTAAGCGATCCATGATCGCTTAAGCGACTACAGTGGTTTTGGTTTATTTTTGTTGATGACATTTTATTTATATCGATTGTGCAGATTGTGTGGACCGTAAGCTGTAGAGAGTACGAGTTGGAGCCTATAAGTGAGAAGGTACCCTACTTCCCTGCAAGGGTGACGGTGAGGTCGAGCTGGGAGGTTTTTGACAGAATAAGGGCCATTTTAGCTAGAATGAGGCATGGTGAAAGAGATTTTGGTGATACTTGTTTCATCGCTTTTTAAGAATTGGAAAAAAAGTGGAAAAAGTCATTTTAAAGGGTGGAGTGCATTACATGTTGATGCACTCAAGAAAATGCAAGAAAAAAAATGAAATGTGGTTCGTGGTGGAGGGAAAGCCACTACGGTTTGGTATGATGGAGTATGCGTTGGTGACAGGCTTAGGATGCGGGAAAATGCCAACTAAGGCGGAGGCGAGGCTGATGAAGGAAGAGTGCGGGAGCCATAAACTTTTGTAAAAAGGTTTTGAAAGGGGCAAAGTCTATTACAGGAAAATTTTTAGAGAAGAGGCTATCTACAGTTCGGTTTAGTGATGCAGAGAAGATAAAAGTGTGCTTGATATTGTTTTTACATTCTATCTTATTGGCTGGTGACTCAACAAAAGCTATTGAGAAAGATTGGTTGCTGTTTGTAAGCGACTTGGAGTTCTTTAATTCTTATCCGTGGGGACGGATATCATTTGAGCGAACCATCAAGAGCCTGAAAAAACCAGACATGGCGTTAAAGCATGCCGAATGGGGCGGGAAGGCTAAACCAAGCACGTATAATTTGTTTGGCTTCCCATGGGCAATGCAGATAAATATTAATAGCTCTATGTTATATTTTTTATAATATGTGTGTTTGAATAATGACATGGACTGTTTTTTTACAATGTAGGCTTGGATGTACGAGGCCATCCCTTTCTTCGCTAAGGCGGGGGGGAGGAGCAACAATGTGAATATGCAACAGCAATTTCCTAGGATGTTGCGGTGGCATGTCGAGAGCTGTAACCATTGGGATTATGGCCAATTAGAGATTGAGATTCAAGCGGTGGGGTAAGATTGAAGGATTAAGCTTTTGAATATGCAGTTGCTTTTTTATTTTGCTTCAATCTGATTGATTTTTTTTTCTTATTGCAGGGAGTCGTCCGTCCCTTTTTGACCCCTATTGGGGATGAAGCGGAAGAGGACTATGTCACATCTTTCAAAGCAATGGAGGATGAAAGGGATGAACAGATAGACCGCCTGATGCGGGACCTAAAAGGGGTCACGCATGTGATGGCAGTTGCAGGGCCATTACTTGACAATGTCGTTGATGCTGAGGATAATGAAGCTCGGGGGGCCGAGGATGAGGAGGAGAAGAGGGAGGAAGAGGTTCGTATGCCTCAACAAACCGGTACAACAAGTACCGCTTTGCCGAGACATCGGCGTAGGGAGAATGAGGTTATTGACCTCATCAACGGCTGTTTGAGAGTTTTACAATGTAGTTTATGCAAAGCTTGAGCAGATGGAAGAAACAATGAAAAGGGTGGAGAAGAAAGTGGATAAGGTGGGAGGGAAAGTAGCTAGAATGGAGGGCGAAGTTGGTACAATGGAGGAGGAAGTTGGTGGAGAATTAAAGGCGGTTGAAGTTAGTAATAATCGCTTAAGCGATACGAGAGGTCGCTTAAGCAATCATTCGTATTTTAGTAATAATCACTTAAGCGATACGAGAGGTCGCTTAAGCGATCATTGTCTGGGCAGATGTCATTCTGGCTCGGAAAAAATCGCTTAAGCGATTATAAATCGCTTAAGCGATCATGGGTCTTTTAGTAATTATCGCTTAAGCGATAGGAAAGATCGCTTAAGCGATCACAGTCTGGGCAGATGTCATTCTGCTCGGAAAAGATCGCTTAAGCGATCATAAATCGCTTAAGCGATAATGGGTCTTTTATTAATTATCGCTTAAGCGATAGGAATGATCGCTTAAGCGATCATAGTCTGGGCCGATGTCATTCTACCTCGGGAAAGATCGCTTAAGCGATCATAAATCGCTTAAGTGATAATGGGTCTTTCATTAATTATCGCTTAAGCGATAGGAAAGATCGCTTAAGCGATCATAGTCTGGGCAGATGTCATTCTGCCTCGGAAAAGATCGCTTAAGTGATCATAAATCGCAAGCGATCATGGGTCTTTTATTAATAATCGCGAGCGACGGTTAGGTGCTTAAGCGATTTGTTACACTTGTTGTTATTACATTTATATCAAACATATAGTTCCTTTACACGTCAGTATGAAACCTATAAGGCTTAAGCGATTCGTTCAGAGCACTTGTTCCGTTATTACATTTATATCAAACATATAGTTCCTTTACACGTCAGTTCAGTATCCTATAAGGGTTTACGATTCGTTCAGAGCACTTGTTCCGTTATTACATTTATATCAAACATATAGTTCCTTTACACGTCAGTATGAAACCTATAAGGCTTAAGCGATTCGTTCAGAGCACTTGTTCCGTTATTACATTTATATCAAACATATAGTTCCTTTACACGTCAGTATGAAACCTATAAGGGTTTACGATTCGGTTCGAGCACTTGTTCCGTTATTTCATTTATATCAAACATATAGTTCCTTTACACGTCAGTTCAGTATATTTTTATATTTGTTTGCTTAATTATTTAGGAAATATCAGTATATTTTTAATTAATTTTCGACCCATTAAGTGAATTAATTTCATTAATACCAACAAAAAGTTTAAAAATTAACAAAAACACCCCCACCCACCCAACTTCCCGATTAAGCTCTGCAGCACAGCGAACGCCGGAAATGGCGGTAATGGCCAGGTTGTGACCTTTTCCGCCATATCCACCGTCCGATGTGGCGGAAAAGGCCACATCTTCCCGTCATGGATTTCAATGAAATGTCCGATTTCCCGACGGTCAACGACGGCCAAATGTTGGCCATCGTTGACCGACAACGACGGCCATATATTTGGCGCGTACGTATCGGCAACCTCTCGGATTTTTCCGCTTCGCTACAGGCCGCTTCGGCGGATCAGGGCCCTTTTCTCCGCCATACTGCAGTCTCATCTGGCCGGAAAAGGCCATATAGAGGCCTCGCATCGGCCAGATCCGACCACTGTGCATCGAAACGCCCTTTCCCTTAGGCCGATTCTTGTTATCTGGTGACAAGAATCTGTCACCGTGGGAGAGGGGTGGGGGTATCTCATTAAATTTTACAACCATTTGCAAAAGAATCGGTTAAAGCGATACAATGGATCGCTTAAGCATCATGCGATTAAGGCGTAATCAAACCTCCGATTAAGCGTTACTATCGACGAGCGCTTAAGCGATCAACCGATATCACGCTTAAGCCAATATTGCCTTTTTTCCCCGCGGTCGATTAAGCGATTACAGATCGCTTGAAGCAGATCATGAACCCGCAGAACAATCGGACAGCATCGATCGCTTAAGCGATCCTTTATCGCTTAAGCGATCCGTCTGCGAAAACACTTTGTCGCTTAAGCGATACACTTAGTCGCTTAAGCGATCGTGGGCAATATATACATTTGCATCTTTTATCCTGAATTTTGAGAAACTAAAATTACCAACACGTATTAATTCCATACTTTTTCCTCAATTTGACAGCCTAATTCCAAACTAAAATCACCAACAAATATTTAGACCATGTAATAAGAATACACAATATAAAGGATATTTTATTAAAGGTAACAATAAAATTTAAAACATCAATAATTTCATCCTTCTTCGAATCGACCCTAATTACTTCTGGCAACTGCTTCTCTTGTGACCAGGTTGCTTGCAAATTGAGCACTTATTCATCTTCCGGGGAACCTCAAAGGCTGATGGAATACGCTTAACCCTTTTTCTCCCCTTTGGTGTCTTCTTCAATGGCGGCTGGAGGATAATGTCAGCCACCTCTGGCGGCACTACCCACTGCTCTTCTGGAGGCACCGGATATATCGTTTCTGAATATGCTAGCATGTAGTGATCTGTCATATAGAAAGGGGAGCAAAGTTCCATGTAAATTCTTGAACCAAAATCCGGCTTCCGTTGGTGTTTCAGTGCTGCTAGTGCATGAGGACAAGGTAAATGTTGAATGTCAAGCACTTTACAGCTGCAAGTTTTTGTAACAAGGTTAACTAGGGCATCCGGACCATAGCCGCGCACAGTAAACTCTTGAGCATTAAGAGGATAGGCAAACGTGCATTTGTGATTCCATATGTTCTCGCAATAATTTTTCAGCTGACGGAACAAGGGTTGTAGTAAAATTATCTGACTCCATACGACGCTCATGGAACCACCGTGATAGTGTCCTTTGGATTGCATCAAAAAGTGCAACTATTGAAAACTCTCTTTCTATTAACAACTTCAATTTATGGACTCAGATATGTTCGTGGTCATGACATCAAACCTTCTTCCAGGAAAGTAAGCTCTACTCCATCTCTCGAAACCAACATCATGCTCAAGATACTTAGCAACTCTAACATCCTTGATTCGGATTTGCTGGAAGTGTTCTTCAAACTCATCAACCCGATAAGCTTTTGCTGCCATGTAGTATGTCTGAAGGAGGCCAACACACTTAAACTTTTGTTTTATGTTCTCACCAAGGTGCCTCATACAGAATCCGTGATGTGCTTGACGGTAAATAGTGGCAATCCCCTTCTTTATAGAGTTGTGCCTATCGATATTATGCACAACTCACACCGCAGCACTATCGTACGAATCGCTGAAAAAACCAAGTCCACGACTCGTCATTCTCGAGTCAACCACACCATGCAACAGGGATATGTGTGATTCTCGCTGTCCTGTGCAGTGGCCACCAACAATGTACCTCCATACTTTCCCGTTAGAAAGCAACCATCAACAGCCAACACCTTTCTCATGTTTACAAAACCCCTTATAGCAGCACCATAAGCAACAAAAAAATATTTAAACATCATATTCTGTCCCACTTCAAAGCCGTCTTGCTACCTTGGTTTGTCAACTCAAGCATATAACGGTACGCTTCTAATACTGCGTACCCGTGCTCCGGCGTGCCCCTCACAAAATCTTGTGCATGTTGTCTATCTTTCCAGCATTTCCAGTAACTAACAACACATCCCAACTCTGTGCGCACAAGTCTCTGAATGTCTTTAAGAGATGGACCTTTCCCTTCGACGAACCGACTTTTGACAAATTGTCCAATAACATCAGCGGACGCTTGTCGATGCTCACCTGAAATATGTCCCAAACCACATGTGTGCTCACGGGTATATGTGCTAAGAATAAACTTTTTCGACTCCGCCAACGTTCTACAATAAACCCGCCACTTGCAGTTTCAGTCACGACATGCAACCGTCACAACCAATGAATTTGACTTTTTGGTGATGAACTCAAAATTACCTTTCACAGCAACAAGTTTTAGCTTCCTCACCACTTCCTCTTTGTTGTCAAATAAATACCCTATGCGCAAGTCCGATCCATCCGTAAAGACATGAGCTGATCCACTACTACCTCCAATTGCCCCATTTGAACCTGCATAAACGACCATAGTATTCTCTTCCTCACAATCTACGCCTTCGCATAACTGTATTTAAAGGAATCTCTACATCGTGGGAACATCTACGGGGTCCTCCTCCTCAACATTTTCATTCGCCCCCCATCACCAACCTCTTCTATAGTCCTCCTCACCACCCAATTGACCGTCTACTCTTGATTTTTCAGCTAACAAATCAATGGCCTCGTAGTTCAAATTACAACCAGGCAAATCTCCGCCTACATCCTCGTTATCCCCTTCCTTGGAACCAACTTCCAACGGTTTTCTACATAAGAAACCCTTAAAATCGGCCTCGAACCACTATCGGCCATATCAATCATAAATAAGTTCACACTTTCATCCGACTTTAATACAACAGGAGGTACCTTATAATTTTCAGGAGCTCTGCTTAAAACATACTTCACAACTATATCACTACGCGAGCAACTCAAATTACCTCTTCTAATTACTTCATCAATCAACTCATCAAAACTAACCTCGTGCTCACAAAGAATTGGTGTAACTTCTTTGCTCTTCCCAATCCACTTCCACCTACTTTCTTCCTCCACCCACTCACCAAAATATTCAACACCCAAAACAATTTTTTCCCATGTATAATAATAGCCAACTACCTGTAATGCAAGAAAAACAATATTCTTAAATGTTGTACTAAGGGTTCAAATAGTTTAAAAAGAATCTGCACATTCGCATATTTGGTCTGATGTATCGCTTGAACGATCATGGTTATTTATACTGGATCGCTTAAGCGATACACCCGATCGCTTGCGATTAAGTATAAATAACCTTGATCGCTTAAGCGATCTTATGCCATTTACGATCGCGTAAGCGTCTCCGCTCCCATACAACGACTTTAACCAGGATCGCTTAAGCGATCTTATGCCACATACCCGATCGCAAGCGATCTATCCGCGCATTACCAGGACCTACCGGATCGCTTAAGCGATACACCGGATCGCTTAAGCGATCCATCGTGCCCAGAACACATTTTCAGTCATCTCCACCTACAATCGATCCATCATACCCAGAATAAATACCCAGAACTAATTTTCAACAAATTTCACTCCTTTCAACCTACATTACATCAAACACAACCCAACAACCTAAACAACTAAATCAAAATCATAACCCAAACCCCATCCATTATTAAATCTTTGTAAATCTAAATATAAAATGTAAAAAGGAGATACACATACTTAGGCGAAATGTCAGGAGGAGGAGGAGGGGGATCTTTGCCGGAGAAGATGTTAATGGTGGAGGAAGAAGAAAGTGTTAATGGCGGTAGAGATGCGGAAGAAGAAGATGTAGAGGAATGAGGAAGAAGAAGATGTACAGGAAGGAGGAAGAAGAAGAAGATGTTGACGACTCCAAGAAGAAGAGAAGAAGATGCAGTAGAGATGCTTAATGGCGGGAGGAAGAAGAAGGTTTTTGGGTTTATTTGCAACAATTTCGGATTTGTGGAAATATAGATAATTTTGAAAAGATTACATTAATCCTAATTAAGCACTAATTACCCTTAATCAATAATATGGCTATTTAGTTAACATTTCAAAACTTGATAGCCTTTTAATTAAATGTAAACTTCAAATGTCTTTTTAATAACTTCCCCCGTCTTTTTAGATCTTGGAGGGGAAATAGAAAAAATTAGCTACGATTGCTAAATTCAAGTAATTACACACTTTTTCCTTACGACATCAAAGCCACGTAAACAAAGACACTCTTTTAATTGCCATATCAGCACCTCTATTTCCTTTAAATTCATGGATTTGACCTAGGGGTGAAAATTGAGCGGAGCTCGAGCTGATGTCTCGGGCTCGATTTAACAATAGTCGAGTAGCTCAAATAGCTCGAATATTGATTCGAGCCGAGTTTGATCATAATACAACTCGACTAAAAAAACTTGATTATCCTATATTCAACTCGATTAAGCTTGGAAAACTCTATTTAACGAGCTCAAATTCAAACTCGAATTCTAATTTTAAGTGGCGAGTTCGAACTTGATTCCTTAAGCTTGGTCAAGGTCAAATTCAGTACTATAACAATCAAGTCAAGTTCGGATAGCTAGATACTCAACTCTACTCTATTTCATCCTTAGTTTGACCTGTTAAATCTATTTTAAATAGTCGTTTTCTATTTCTAAGTCTACCTGAGTTAGTCGTATTTGAATATTGCTCAATTTACATTTTAAACCTACTTTCCACTTATTTTGAATTTAAGATTACATTTATACTTTAAAGTACATCATGTGTATATACAGTAAAACCTCTCTATAGTGATACTCTATATAAAAATAACCTCCATGTAATCATAAAAAATTCTGGTTCCAACTTACGTCAGTTATAAATAAGAATAAATTTCACATTTTAATCAGTTATAATTTTTCTAAGTCTCGTCCTAAGGAACTTGCCTCTACATAGTAATAATTATATGTATATTACAAAAAAAAATATGTTATATTACATCAAAGGTTTAAGATGAAATAAAATATTTATCTAAAGTTGTTTGGGACAATGATTTATATTTTAGAGTTGTTACCATATCTTTTATCTTGCGAGTATGTAATAAGTCATCAGTATAAATACCTTCTTGTTGAAGCCAAAATATTTTTAGTTTCTCAAGCATCTTTAGAGCTTCTTAGCATGAAACTTTTGGTGTTTCTGTACTATCATCCTCAGGATTACCTCCTTATTTTTCTTGTTTAATTATAGAAATGAATTATTCTTCAGTTAAAGTATACATGACTTGTTGCTCATTTAGATGATTGATGAAGACATTAACATCCATTTGATTATAGTTAAGTGGTCGAATTTAATCACTCAATTTTGCAATGACTCTTTGATATCCATTTTCGTTACTATCCTAATGCTAATAAAACAATAAATTGAAATCTTAATACTACTAAAACATGAATTATAAAATAAGAAATCAAAACAATAATTCTTATAACTACATGTCTATTAAGTTATAACCTATAGTAATAAATTTAATTGATCTCAACGTTATAACTATAAAAGGGTTCTACTATACATATAAAAGAAGTTGAGTTGTGCCTAAGAACATGATTTGCTTAACATTAGTTTATTATAATCGGAGAGACAGTAGAAAATTTGATCTCATAACTTCAAGACAAGACACGGGCCATATAATTTACATATTATGGGCTCTTTCATAACTAGCCATCCTAGTTCTCATCGGCCTATTATATGGTTGGAATCAATTAAACCCAACCCAATGAATTTTGAGAGGTTGATCATATGCATACATGCACGTACAATCACCCAATAAGGATCATTCGCATCAATGTATGTATATATACTTATGAGTAATACCACTCCCACTATCCAATCTCACAACTTTCTTTTATAACCCTAATGTAGCAATTGAATTGACAACTCTCACATTAACTCCCACCACATTTAAAACACTAAATGATTTTAGCTAAATACGAACGGTCGTTTCTTAAGAACAAACAGTTAATATTTCTTATAAAGAAACAACTGTTTATTTCTTATGAATAAATCAATTGTTTCTTATGAATGAACGGTTGTTTATCCCTAAAGAATGATTATTCGTCTCTAAAGCACGTCCATTCATTTTTAATCAAACTCGTTAGTTGATATGGTAGAGTCATATTAGGGTTGTAAGAAAATGTTATGAGATTGAGTTGTAAATGTAGTATTTTTGTATACTCATTGAGAGGTTATACATGCATCAAAAGTATGGAAAGTAATTCTTCTACCCTCGACTAAATATTCGAGGTTGAGAGTTGGGATGGTTGGGAAAGAGAACACAGCCCATGAAATGATAAAGAGTATAGTTTCTCATTTACATCTATGAAATGCATTTTACAGTAAATCAGTTAAATTGAATATCAAAATATTTAAAATCTCAATGAAATATTAAATGAAAAGGAAGGTTTTAGGTAAAGTATCTACTGATACCTCAAATTGCGGTTTAATTCTCTTCGATCTTCAAACTTGGTAGTGTTCTTGTTCAACCATTCACTTCTTATTTTACCAAATTATCATTAAAAAAATAAATAAATAAATAAAAGAATTTGATGTTAGTGCAACGATTAATGGACTGAGAAGAAATTATAATAAAAATTGCAGTAGAAGCTGCCTTGTCAAAATCAATAATACATTAACATCACCACATAATCAATCAAGAAACTTTGACACTAAGTAAAATGAATCAAGTATTTTACATAAAAAAACGACGCCGTTTTCTCAATCTCCTGCGGATTGCCTTACCGAGCAAGCAACCACCTGCGCCCACTGCCTCAATCTCACCTTCACCGTTTCTGGATCTTCACCTATAATCACAAAATAACAACCATTAGATCAAAATAAAACATCATAAAATTTGAACCTCACCACTTCCAAAAACTATCAAAAACAACCCTATCTTTGATGTTTGTTTGCATACCTGCATCAAAAATGGTACTGGAACTACAGGAATCGCTATCAGAAAAAATGGAGGATGTCGACGAGGACCTCGACAATCTATTACTATACTGTTTATTCACAGCACAATAAAACCCTAAAGCGGGTAAAGTATCCGATAATTTCGGATCAAGTACCGGCGAATCAGGTTCAAATCCGAAACCCAACTCGATAGACCCTTTCAACTCTTGTAAATCGTCGTCTGTAACGCTCTTGCTGCGTTGTCGACAACAATGCGTTTTATAATTTCCCTTCCGCCGCTGCCACGCCTCGTCTCGCTCCGCATCGGGAGACCACGACCGCTGCTTGTACAGCGGCCTCGGCAATGTTGATGGTGGTGGCGGCGGCACGTTGAATTTCGACATAGGCCCCGCCGCCACCGCCCGTGAGTTTGTAGTGGTGGCTGTCGACGTGAGAGATTTTTCGGGTTTGTAATTTCAAATTTGTGCCTCTTCCATTTATATATATATATACGAGGTAAAGGTGGGCCAGGGTAGTTGGTGGGTCTACACGTGGGACCCACTAAAATATTAATTGCATTTTGCCACGTCATTTCGTTAGGCACACAACCTGGCGTTAAGTAAATTTTCTAACTCTAATGATTATTATGTGCGGGCAAAAATCAATTAAATATTTTGATAAATTAAGAAAATGTAGCTAATTGATATGATGCCAAAATTGGAGGTGACAATTAATTTTTGCCCTAATTCTTTTTTATTTTATTTATTGACATTGAACATTATTATTTTAGTTATGATAAGTAATTATTTCATTTAATTATGATAATAAAAGTAAATTAATTCACCCTTTTTTTTTTCTTTTTTTTTTTGAAAAGAAAGACTGCAGAGATGGTTCTTGAAGAAAATTCAAATAAAAGTGAATGAAAACAAGCTGGCAAAATAGAAAGAATGGGTCGGGGGGGAAGAGGAGATGACTCAAAAGTTTTAACGTGTTTCACAATCTGTTCTTTGATGGATGGGTCAAGAGTTGGTGCTTCCTTTTCCAGATAAGCATTTAAATTTCTCACAAGGGGCCCTGCCACCCTGTGTTTGCTACATTGAAAAAGAAGCATTTAAATTTCTCACAAAGGGCCCTTGGGTACACAATTTTTCCCTACCCTATTCCCTATTTTATCCAAAATACACGTTTATTTCTTTATTCCCAAAATATTATTCTATCCATTTTAAACCCCCTAAGTTTGTTTATTTAATAAACACCCCCGATTTTTTTTTTTTAAATTGACAAAAACTCCCCTCAACAACTCACATTTGCCAGATTTTGACCACCACTGCTGAAAGTTGGCTGAAATCTAGTATAACAGCATACTACCGGCTACATCTAGTCGGTAGTGCGTCGATTTAGCCTTTTCTAACCATATCCACGGTGGATTTGACCGAAAAATGTCAAATCTAGGACCAAATCTTTAGCCATAACCAGTCATCAACGACAGCCAATATCCCGACGTCAAGCGGCCGGTTGTGTATCATCGACCTTTTAAGGTCGATCCACTAAAAATGTCATATCGACGCACTACCAACCAAATCCAGCCAACTATCGACTTAATGGGTGGGTGGGGGTGTTTTTGTTAATTTTTAATATTTTATTATAGGGGTGTTTAGGAAATAAGCAAACCTAGGAGGTATTTTTGGTAATTTCTAAATCTTACATCGTAATAACTATCTAATTTTATTTTTTTCAAGATATTATTCTAAAAAGCATAGAATAACGAACCAAGTATACCATAATTTGCATTATTCAATAGCAATATGAAAATATGTCAACTTTTGTTTGGTATACAGCACAGCTTCAATGACATTACCTTTCTGAAAATATGAGTCTTTACAACTTTCATGTTGCCTTTTCTTCTCATTTAGTCCAACTGCACTTTGAAAATATATGCTTACACTTGACATTGGGTGCCATAGAATATATACGATACATCCGGATTTGGTGACCAGGACAATATTGGGCAACCATCCATGTCACCAGTAGTCTCCACAAGAACAGATCCCCTCTTTGAAGTGATGAAAACGGTTTGAGTCCCTAACGATAATCTCTCTCTCGGTGATTTGTGATATAAATTTAGTTGCGTTGTGACAGTCGCCACAAACTCGTAAGTTCTTGAATATTCGGATGGGACTTTTAGGAGGGGTGCTAATGATTCCAAATGCGATTGCTAGTCTCTCACTATGACTTGAGAGGATAAATTCCTTCTCATCATCTTCGACATCTTGTAACACAAAACTGTAGTCTGGAACATAACCAAGACTCTTCATTTTTGCGGTTAAATTCCTCAACTCGCTGTATATTTCTTCACATTTCGGATGAGTTTGATTCCCAGTATAGAAGACATCAACCTTGCTGTTCACTTCTATTGAACTCCACCCAGGTGTCTTCTTCAATCCTCTGACTCTAGCTAAGGATCTCACTTTATTAACTCCTTCCCATTTCCCAACATTTGCATAAATATTTGACAACAGAACGTAGTAGCCAACATTCTCTGAATCTACTTCAAATAAACGATCTGAAGCAAATGCACCCAACTCAATGTTTCCATGTATCCGACATGCACCAAGAAGAGCACCCCACACAGAAGCATCAGGTTGTAGTGGCATATTTTTTATAAAATCATAAGCCATTTCTAATTGCCCAGCCCGACCAAACAAATCTACCATGCAGCCATAATGCTTCAAATGAGGCTTGATCTTGTACTCTTCCTGCATCATACGGAAATATGATTGACCATCACTAACCAAACCTGAATGACTACATGCTGATAACAAAGATACAAAGGTTATATCATCTGGTTTTACTCTCGCATCTAGCATTTCTCTGAATAGGTTTAGAGCTTTTTCACCATGCCCATGTACTGCATGACAGGATATTATGGCATTCCAGGGGACTGGACTTTCTCTTGGAATTTGGTAGAATAAAGACATAGCATCATCTAATCTCCCACATTTTCCATACATGTCAATAAGGCAAGTTCCCACAAAGACATCCATGTATAGACAATTCTTAATCACCCTGCCATGAACTTTCATCCCCTGTTGCACGGCTCCTACATGGGAATAAGCTGGTAGAAGGCTTACCCAAGTGCCATGGTTTGGTATTATCCCATTGCACTCTTCCATCATCTGGTAGACTTCAATTGCCTCACTCGCAAGACCATTTTGAGCATGGCCAGTGATCAATGTGTTCCACGAGATCACATCTTTTACAGGGAGTCCTTCAAAAACTGAACGAGCAGAATCTATGTCACCCAACTTGGCGTACATATCCACAACTGCATTTCCAATTACAACATCATGCATAAGCCAAACTCTCCTCATTACAAATCCATGTATTGACAAGCTATTCTTATGATCATTTGATTGAGCAACAATGGAAGCCAAGCTCACTAACGTCAACAAGTCAGGCTGAATTCCAGCTCTTTGCATCTTGTTAAAGAACCTACGGGCAGTAATTGGATCATTATTTTGCTCATATGCAGAAATTATGGAGTTCCATGAAACAACATCTCTCACTATCATTTGGTCAAAAACTTTAAGTGCCTGCTCCAAGATACCAAATTTTCCATACATGTTGATCAAGGCATTGGACACAAACAAATCATATTCCAATCCACGTTTTATAACATACAAATGAATCAACATCCCAGTTATAATATCACCTGATTGTGCACAAATGGGAAGAATACTTGCAATAGTAACCGAGTCCATGTTAACTCCTTCCAATCTCATTTTGTCCAATACATTTAGAGCTTCTATAGCATTCCCACTTTGGCAATAACTAGAAATCATTGCATTCCAAGAACCCCTATCTCGGACAGGCATATCATCAAATAATTTACGCGCAACATCTGCTAGACCAAATCGGGCGTACATATGTAACAAGGAAGCAGCCAAAAAGACATCCCATTCAAAACCTAGCTTTAAAACTGAGCAATGTATCTTCTTCACTTCAACTATATTTCTACAGGCTTTCAGCACAGGAGGAAAAGTATAAAAATCAGGTCGAAGACCAGATGTCAGCAAAAAATGGTAGAAACAATCCAAAGCTTCGCAGAAATGGCCTCTACGAACATAAGAAGAAACCATTGAATTCCATGTGAAAACATTCTTATTCAAGATCTGATCAAAAGTGCGGCGAGAAAATGAAACATCACCTAGGTTGGCATAACGATTGACAAGCTTGGTGGCGATAAAGATGTTTTGAATCTTTCCCGATACCACAAGAAAGCATGTAAGAACTTAAGAACGTGCAATCTGGTGCACGATTCAAGTAGAACACCAAAATCACTCTCTGTTGTCATTTTTAGCTCTATCTGATGAAAGTGGCAGAGAATTTGCAGCTGCTGAAAACAATGGGCAACGAGCTTCAAATAATGGCAAGAATCTGGAAAGGCACCCACCTCTGAAGATTGGTGCCAATCTGAGTACAAGATAAAGCAAATTAACAGTAAGTGCATGAAGGATAATAACTAACATGGATATAGAAGTGTATTGCATGATCAATACTATCTTGTTCGAAAATCTCTTCACTTTAACAGTAATGAATTAACACACAAACTCCATTAATTATTCTCAATGAAATGACAAGCAATTCGGCTTCAACACCAAGTGCTTCACTACAGTAAATATTAAAGCTTACATGAACCATTCTCAAGCCGAAAAGATATCAAACTGTAATCATTTTTTAGCATTTCACACAAAAAATGAAGGTTCTAAGCAGTGATTATCAATTTAAATTTATACATACGCAATAAAATTACCTATGAAGGTTTCTGATAAAATACAACAACATAAGAGGAAAACAAATTTTAAGCATTTATAAATTTTTACCTTGTTCTCGTGAATATGTAGAGTAACCAATAAAATAAGCTAAAAGGGTATTCAAATAAGCTTAAATCATGGAAACCCCAAAAGTCAAAAGTATTAATTTATATTCTTTCATTTTCCTGTACTTTCCCATCGACCAAACAGAGCTTAAAAAAATCCAAGAAACAAAGAGAGAAATGGAATGTCTTTGTACCTGAACATACATGTAGATTGCACTGAGATTATATCAAACAACAAATCGAATTGCCTTTACGGATGCGTGGCTTAATAGTGTGTAGACTGCAGATTGAGCCAAGGTTTAGTGCAAGGGTTTTAAGAGAAATCTTTTAAGAAAAACGTTGGATGGGCCAAATTTTTTAATGGCCGGAATAAATTGGGCTCAGATTGGGCCGCTCGTAATGGATCTAGTTCTACAATAACGTCAGCCCGTAAAGGTTTCTATGATCCTTCTCATTCTGGTTCTATTCGAGAATACTCTTTTCTCAGTATACGAAATCTATGGTACATTAGACGTATGGTGGAGCAAAAAAATATTTTCTGAAGGGTCAAAGTGTAATATTAAATAAACGTGGGGGCCAGAAAGTAATTGAAAAAAATAAATTTACAGGGTTAAAGTGTTACATTCAAAAACTGAGGGTGGCCATAGGAAAAATTGAATTTATAACAATAATCCCCCTTAGGTATAATTAAATGAAAAATTCTCCTGTGGTTAAGTACTTACGAAAATCCTCCTACCATTAAGTTGTTTATGTTAAAGTAAACAGTAGAGGGGTAATTAGGTAAATACTCATTAACCGACCGTATTATAAATTCTAATAGTATACAATGGCTCACTAATAATAGGGGTAATTTTTTGCTATTTGATTAAACCTTGAGCTGGTCGGGCCATAACTCCAATTTTTTTAGACAATTCAAATTTTAACACTTTAAATAAGTTCATACTAGCTTATATAAAAGCTAAAAATTTGAGTTATTTTAGTATGTGTATATATATACAGTAAAACCTTTATATAGTCATAAAGGTGGGATCAAAATAATTTATTATTATAAAGAGATTATAACTTAATAAAAATGTAGTCACATAAATTACTGTTTTGATTTCTTATTTTATAATTCACGTTGTACTAGGATTTTAATTCATTATTTTAGTAGTTATTAGTGCGATTAGACAACAAGATAAATGAAATAATCCTGAGGATGATAGTACGGAAATACAAAAAGTTTCATGTCAAGAAACTCTAAACATGCTTGAAAAGCTAAAAATATTTTGGCTTCAATAATAAGGTGTCCGTACTAGCGAGTTATTCCGTAACCGCAAGTTAAAAGATATGGTAAAAACTCTAAAGCATAAATCATTGTCTCAAACAACTTCAGATAAATAATTTATTTCATTTTAAATCTTTAATGTAAAATAACTTTTTTTTTAACAATATACAGATAATTAGAATGTGAAATTTATTCTTATTTATAACTACAGAGATTATATTTTTTTTTATGACTATGTAGAGATTATTCTTATTCATATATATATATAGCTTTAAAATTCTATAATAATTTTCAAGATACAATCAAATAATGTTATAAAATTAAAAAAAAAAAAATGTTTACACCTTCAAATAAGTCCTTTTGATCCATAGATAGGCTAAATTATATATGCTCAAATAAAAATAATTATCCTTTATTATTAGTGGAAAACACATTGAATATAACAAAGTAAAAATGACGATGATATGTAAAGTAAAAGATAAGAGAAGAATGTAACAAGTATTGAATTGTAACGAACAGGACTAGTTAACAACATATAATTATTTAATGATCGAGGATTAAAATAATCAAAAATAAATATTTTAAACCTACAGTTCCAGATAGTCGAGGTGCAAGTAAGTTAATCCGAACATCTCAGTTAATAAAAAAATAAAAAAAGTGTTTTCTAGAAGTAATTGTGCCTTTCTATCTTGCACTAAAATAAGTTGAAGTGGGTGTCCATTAAAATAGTTTTATAAAAAGGGAAAAGATTTTACTGGGCTAAGAAGCCTTCCCTTTTTATCTTCACTTTTCAAACTATCAAAAGATTTTCTTCTTCTTGTTCTTCTTTACACCAACCATATCAAATATTCCACCGTCCCTTTGCTACAATTCATTTAATATAAACCCTAATTTTATTATTTTTTATTTTTACAACTATTTAAATAATAATAATCATAATATAGATTGTGTTAGGTCAATAATAGTATAAGATTGAGATTCATTATTTTAATTTATTTACTAAAAAACATTATCATTTTCAGTTCTTTTTATAACTTCATTCCACTAATTTCAAAGATACATTAATAAATTAATATGGTATTTTACGCATGTCAATCTCTGCCCGGCCGCCATATAAATATTCAGGCAACAAACCACAAGAGATTTTTTTTAATATTATTGTCATCAACCAAATAAACAATTTATGAAAAATAAAAATCTATAATTTTGATTCAAATATCAAAAGATTTTTTTTCCCTGATAATCGGAGTGTTCACGCTAACTTACGTACATCTTAACTAATTTTCGAGGTCTATTGAACACCCTACAAGTCCAATGGGTTGGGTAAGTCACAAATATGATAGGTGACCACTTTACAAGATTCAAACACAAGACTTCTGGGTAATCCGTTCAGATTTGTTTGAGGAATCTAACATTTATAAATTTATCTACTTAATTGAGAAATCAAACTGATAAATTAGTAATAGAAGACGTAATAAAACAATGAATTAATTTCCTTTGTCTCATGAGATCGATAAGTTTTAAACTAGATTTTTGGACTTATTAAATACTATATATGTATCGATTTTGGGTATTTTCCCTCTCAAGTTTTTGATAATTTCATACGAGTTTTTGGTCGAAAAGTAATACTACACTTGCAATCTGATCTCATAAACTTTCTCTTATAACTTCGACGTGACATTTTGTAATTAGTCAGTTTATAAATGTGTTTCATCTGTTCAATTATGAGCTGTTATATTAGAATTGTAAGATTAAGTTGTGACATAATCTTCATACTTTGGTCGAGATGAAGACCTTGGATAAAATATTAAATAATTTTTTAAAATTACAAAAACGCTTGAAATTTATTGATCCGTTAAAATGTATTTTTCATTCAATTTATAAAAATAAAAAATGGAAAAATGGAAACAATAATTGAGAGAGGACGGTTTGGTGACGAAGCAATGGCGAGAAGACACGTGTTAATGGGGTGAGATTAGTGCAGAGGGAATAATGTCAGAGATTATTATCTCTTTTAAAAAAACTCACCAATTCCCAGGCAACACCTGACCTGTACGATCCTCCATACATCTCACCACTCTCAAATCTGAACCATCTGATTTAAAGCTACTGCATGTGCAGGTGACGTGGACCCACCCACACCACTACCGTTATCAATTATCAAATCAAAGGAATCGTGGTCCTCCACGTGGCGCACGGATCCCCACTATCAGTGCCAGAATGTTAGGAAGTGAAAGGAAAACAAGATCGCTTATCCTGATTGGCTAATTTTAATGGTGCTTGCGTGTCCTTCCTGCCGTCTTACTGCATCCACATTCCACCCTCATAATATCTTACTCCCATTTTCAATTATTATTATTATTTTTTTTTTCGAATATCTCTACAAATTAATGTCCTATTACATTCTTTTCTTGGTTAAATTGAAAATAAACTTGTGAAAAAATACATATATATATTTTTTAATGATACAGGAGTTTAACCGGTTTATACGTACATCAACTAATCTTCTGAAGCTCTATAACTACCGGTCAGGTAAGAGTTCTAGTGACCATCCTTATTAGGGTTGTGCGGACTCGAATTCGAGAGACTATATTAGATCATCCTCTTACTCTTTTATCATCGAAGGGACTAGAATGGTGGTTGATATTTTTTATAATTTGGAAATCTCCTGACCTCGCTTTGAGAAGTTGAGTTTGAAATCGAAGCTTTTATCGAACCCTAAAATGTTTAGCTTACAATTATAAACTTCTGAAACATTTCAATGTGATTTTTCATAACATAGAAATATTTGGGAAGCTGGGTTTGAATTTGGAGCTACAATCGAATCTTACAATAGCTGACCTATAATCTTATAATCATTCTAGTCTCGCTTTAAGAAGTGAAAAGTTCGAAATTGGAAATCCTACCAAACCCTACCGTCTATGGGAACAAACCACAAGTCCAATTGTTCGGTTTACCTTTACCTTTCATAGGTCGAAGTAGTGTTATATATACAAACTCAATATATAAAGTAATGCATAAAAACTGACATGACACTCTCCTTTAATTAACACGTCATTTATTTATTTTTATTAAGTATTTAATGAAATGAATTTTTTTAAATAAACCTTAATCAAATTAATTTTACCTTTTCAATTTTATTCAGGATAATAATACTACATTTGCAATCAAATCACAAAAAACTTTCTCTCACAATCTCGATATAACAATTCGTAATTGGTGTCAGCTCGCAAATAATTTCTGTTTGTCCATTTGCAAACCGACCAATTACTCATTTGCTATGCGCAATCAATCATATCTAGGAATATCAACCGTTCGAGGTGGTGGGTGATCTCGGTGCATGTTAGCCACCACTAAACTGTGTCGTTTTCTAGAGATACGACTACTACTCCCCTGTGAGAAGACAGGAAAGGAGTCAGAGAAAATGGGGGAAAACGGATTTGAGTGGAGTTTTGATGAGAAAAAAGAGGAAAAGATGAAAACGAAACTCTATATATGTTTTCATTGCCTTTTTTTTTTTTTTTGGGTTTTTATGTTATCTTTCAACATTATCATGCAGCGTGTTTCCTTAACTCAATATGCGTTTTTCACTGTGTGTCGTTTTTGGAATTTTCTGCCTTTGGAATCCTTCCCTTTATTTAAGAACCCCCCCTTTGTTTTTTTCACAGTTCATGCCTATCCACCGACAAAGAGTGATATTACCATTTTGGATGACCTTTTTTGAAATAATTCCTCTGAAGATGTGTCATAAGGTCCGATTATTTCAGGAAAAATAAACAAAAAAAATGAAAAATTTGAAAATAATTATATATTTCATCTTAATTTTTTTTTTAATAACTAGAGGTGTCCAGACTAGTTTACGCATATTTCAACTAATTTATCGAGATTTTGAAATTATCGATCGAGTAAGACTTCCAATGGTTATTCTTGTTACAGTAGAAGAGATTCAAAGTCGGGGCATACTTAAATAATCTGTCAAGAGTCTATCGAATCATCGATCGTAGAGATAGTTAATTTAATCTTAAATTTATAAAATATTGTTGTCTACAAGCCATTACATAATGATCTATCTTACGTTACGAGTTGTTTAACATATAAATTAAGGTTGTATTTATTATTGTTTTCGTTTTTTTTTTTTTAATTTTGGATCTCTATTTTATCTCATAGAATGTGTAATATTTGTGTACTTACTATTTTCATTTTTTAAAATTGAAAACAAGAAAACCGAGAATCTAATGCATGAAGCATGATTTAAAAAATTGAAAACTCACAAAAAAAAATTATTTTATATATTTTCATTCTCTACTTATCACAATATTTAATATTTTATCATAAGAAAATAATAATGAATCCATTTTCAAATTCAAAAACATAAACTTAAGCTATTTATTTTTATTTTCAAAAACAAAAACACTGAAAACAAAAACGAACCCTTAGTCAAATTCACTTAAAACAAAAATGAACCACTTAGTCAAATTCACTTAAATATTTAAAATTTAAATTAAAAGAGACGACAAAACTTTGACAAGGAGAATTTAGTAATTTTAAATTTTGGCTTAGAATAAACGAACGCAATCCCCTCTTCAACAAAAACAATGAAAAAAAAAAATAAAAAATTCACGTTACAGTATTTCATCAAATCATAAATAAATCTAACATTTGATAACGGAAAGTATCAAACACTCTCTGTGCAACCTACCGCACACAATCTCTCTCCCCGTAATCCTCACACATCACGACACGCCTCTATCTCCAACCAATAACAAACCATGACCACTAAGCGTCCAATCATTCTTGTCGGAATGTCAAAATCGACGGCCCGGATTCACCCACATAGCGGCACCCCATTGGCTATCTTTCACATCAGTATTTCAACCCTTCCTCATTGGTACACGTTGCGCGATCTGCGTGGCCCTCAACGTAATAATTTAATTTAAAAATAAATAAAAAATTAAGAAATTCAAAAGCCAAGTTCCTTAAATGGCGACTCGTGTCGAGTCTCAGTAGACACTTGTCGACTCTAGGCAGCTGAAGCTCAGAGGAAGAGGACACACTTGACACTCCCACGGGACACTCTCTCTCTCTGGTCACTGTATTTTCAACAAATATTTCAAATTTTTTTTTTTTTTTTAAAGGTAAAATTTAATTCCTTTATTATTTTTATTTATTTATTTTTCCCTCTCTCTCTCTCTCTGTCCGTATTTTGTTCTGTTCTGGGTTTATTTTCTTTTCTTGAAAATATAATTTAGCTAAAAAAATTATTTTATTCTTTTTATTTGAATTTCTGGGATATTTTCTTCGGTAAAAAAATTAAATTGAGGAGAAATTAAGGGTTGATTGAAATGAATTAGAATAAGGGATCATGCAATTTTAATGAATGAAAATGTTTTGATTGGGTTTATTTATGAACTGAATTTTAATGGAATAGTTGGAGTAGAAATTTTGAGTTGATGGGTTAGGGTTTGTTTGGATTTGAGTTGAGATG
Source organism: Pistacia atlantica (assembly GCA_026229545.1). NCBI lineage: Eukaryota > Viridiplantae > Streptophyta > Magnoliopsida > Sapindales > Anacardiaceae > Pistacia > Pistacia atlantica. Next base: position 23,383,859 of record JAPEIT010000015.1, on the reverse strand, counting down.
TGAAGTTAATGGAAGTGTTTTGATTGAATAGTGAAGTATGCTGGTTGGTTTGATGGTTTCTGATGTGTATTTGGATCGAAATTCGAGTAAGTTGTTGGAGAAAAGGAGTTGTGATTGGTCTGATCTAGATCAATTTGGATGGTTATGCAGGATAGCTTGTCTTTTCGCAGTTGATTGGGAGCTTTGTAGTACACACTGGGTAAAGATAACTGGAATGGTTACTTTACAAGCATGTTGTGTTTTTTTCTTTCCATGGTTGCAATTATTTGAGGTTATGTTGTCGCGTACTGTTTTTTATTTTTTAAGCTGCTTACTTTCTTATTTATTGCATGGGTACATCAGTTCTGAGTTATGAAAAAGTTATATCTAAAAATGGAATAAACATGAGAATGATATGTGTGATTTGCTCCCTATTTACTAAATTTGGTGGAATGTTTAGGTCTTAAGCTGAAGACTTGAAGGAAGTTAAAGGAAGTGGAGTTAGATATTCTTATGTTCCACTTCTGTTGTATGGAATTATAAGACCATTTTGATTGGAGTCAAGTGCTGCCACTGCTTTAAAAAAGAATGGGATCTCATATGAACTTCAAGAACTTTGGTGATGCCTCACATGGTGAGATAAAGCCTCAAGGGAATTACCCATTGACTCGACAACCTTCAGTTTACTCATTGACCTTTGAAGAGTTTCAAAATACTTGGGGTGGGCTTGGAAAGGATTTTGGCTCAATGAACATGGATGAGCTGCTGAAAAACATTTGGACTGCTGAAGAAACTCAAGCTATGACTTCTGCAGCTGTTGCTGGTGTAGAAGGAAGTACCCCTGGTGGGAATTTGCAAAGACAAGGATCATTAACTTTGCCCCGAACATTGAGTCAAAAGACTGTTGATGAAGTTTGGAAGGATTTGATAAAAGAAACTGGTGGTGGTGCCAGGGATGGGAGTGGTGGTGGTGGTGGTGGTGGTGGCAGCAATGCATCAAATGTGCCACAAAGGCAACCAACTCTGGGAGAGATGACATTGGAGGAATTCTTGGTGAGAGCAGGAGTAGTGCGAGAGGATGCTCAACAGATTCCTGAAAGGGCAAATAATATTGGACTTTTTGCAAATAATGGCAATACTGGTTTTCCTCTGGGTTTTCAGCAGCCAAATAGAGACAATAGGCTGTTGGTTAATCGTGTAATGGAGAACAACAATTCAGTTCCTGGTCAGGCTCCTGGTTTAGCACTGAATGTAGGTGGGGTCAGATCCTCACAGCAACCACAGCAGCTGCAACAGCATCAGTATCAACATCCGCAGCAGCAGCAGCCGCTCTTCCCCAAGCAAGCAACTGTGGCCTTTGCCTCTCCAATGAATTTAATGAACACAACACAGCTTACCGGAAATTCTCCGGGAGCAAGGGGTCCAGTTGTCAGTGCTGCAAACCAATCTATGAATAACAATTTAGTTCAGTCTTGTGCACTGCAGAATGCTTGTGGACTGCAGAATGGAGGAATGGGCATGGTTGGTTTGGGTACTGGGGGCGTCACAGTTGCAACAGGATCTCCTGCTAGTCACGTCTCGCCAGATGTGATTGCAAAGAGTTCTGCTGAGTCTTTGTCACCAGTTCCTTATGTGATTGGCCGGGGAAGAAGAGGCAGTGCTCTGGAGAAAGTAGTTGAGAGGAGGCACAGAAGAATGATAAAGAACAGAGAGTCAGCTGCTAGATCAAGGGCTCGCAAGCAGGTGAGTATGGTGAATGGGCTGCTATTTGTTTTTTCCGCTCTGGATAATCTTTCTTTTCTGTTGTTCATTGTTATTCTGAATTGATCTTTAAATTCAGGCTCACTCTTAAGGACACATTTTTCATAAAACTCCCACTTGCCAAGTGATTTTCCTTTTTTTTTTTTTTTTTAATTCTTTCTAAATGCAGTTGAGGAATTATGCCATGTATAGAGTCAAGTTTTTTGTTGTATACTGCCTCTGGGTGTAGTGTTAGTCTGACAGAGAAAAAGTTATGGATATACTTAATAGAGTTATGAAGTTGTAGATTTTGTGCATCCCTCTCAGTTTAAACTCTTAACTTGCTTTTCTTGAAGAAAGTTTAATGTGTATATCAACAGAAATTTAGAATCATTGATGTTCTGGATTTTCTTTGTGTTTTCTTATGAAGATGCTGCAATCTGCACGTTTCATTTCTGGTGTATCTAGAAGTTATCATATTGTTGACATTGTTAGCTTATATTGCCCCAAGCAATGGAGGAAATTTGTGCAAATGTAAAACAGTGAAAGTGAACCGTACAATTTGGGAATGAAAAAAGGGAAAACTTATGAAACAGACATATGTTAACTCCTTTAGTAACACTTCCGTTTTTATGCATAATTAGCCTTGGGCACATACTTATAATCAGAGAAGGTGGTTTACTCAATTATTCTTACCAGAAAAACTTTAGATTAAACTACCATTGTTACTAAAGGAAATCAGATGACTTGGTGACTGGTTTTGCTAGTATCTTATTAATCATATGTGAGCTAAAACATGAAGCAGAGAAAAAATTTTCAGACACTGATTTGTACAATCCTAGAGTTGTTTGAAGAGTTCTGTCGATAAGGAACAGTTTAATGGATATATTAAGCTCTTTTTCACTATAATGTTGTTTACCAAAAAACTTATACTTATTATACATGAGTGCTTTAATTTGGGTGTTTGGCAGGCCTATACATTGGAACTGGAAGCAGAAGTTGCTAAACTTAAGGAAGCAAACCAAGAGTTGCAGAAGAGACAGGTATGTTATCTTTACCAGGTCAAAATCTTGTTCTTTTACTTGGAATATTTGGGTTATGGCACAACCCTTTAATCTAACTCTGGTTGTTGCAGGCTGACATAATGCTCGTGCAGAAAGATGAGGTATATTTCCGTTTACTTCTATCTCTTTATACTTTCAAAAACTTGATGCAAATGTTGTGTTGGTGTTGCTAACCACTTAGCCTACCTTCTTACTTTTGATAAGAAACTGTAAACGTTTTGTAGCAACTTAGCCCTACTTCACGGAGTTTCTCCCAGAAAACAAGGACTCTGCATCAAACATTTTTTTCTGTTTGTGTCTTCAGCCACAATTTTTTATTTTTTATTTTTTTGGCCTAATGATGAGAAAAAACTAAGCTGACCATGTAAATATATTACATCCAGGGTACTATGCAGCTGATCCACTGTTTGGATCACTTTTGTGTGTCTGGTGAGGATAAGGTGTCTAGTCTAACCATATTAAAAAACCAACTCTGGTAATAAAGAGTTCATTATCTGCCATATCTATGAACTACCACTAAAAGGCCAAAAGTGTCATCTTGGTTGCCTACACATGAACGCAGTTAGATAGAGGAGATGAGAGTATACTACAATTTTGCATCTCTCTAATTGGGCCTTAAGTCAGCAACCAATGATCTTGATTAAGTTAACCGTAAAGTGCGAGTCAAATTGTGTTCCTTCATAAACTTCTGAGGTAAAAGAAGTTGGTTTTCTTATTTATTCTGTTTATTTGTTTTGGCAGCTTTTGGAGAAAATGAAACAGCACTATGGAGGTAGGAGGCTATACCTGAGGAGGACACTGACAGGTCCTTGGTAGAGTTGATGAACTGGACTGCTGATGATAAGAAGTGGTTGAATACATAATCAATATGGTATGAGGATTGGGGTATGCGTCTTTGATCTATATCTTATTTCATGAAGGGTAGGAAGTTAGGTAGCTGTATGTATAAACAGAGTGTTGTAAATTATGAACCGAAATTAGTTTTATACCACTTATATCTGTGAGACTTCTGGTGTGTCTCATTTGATTGTAAGAGGATAGTAGAATAGTGAAGCTAAATGTATGCTCCAGTGTGTTATTACTGCCTAGCTGCAAACTTGTTAGTTTCTAACCTTCATAAAACTGGGTTTATGTATTGGATCTCTAATTACATATTTTATGACTAAACTTAGGTCATGTGCGATTTGTAAATTCCTCGTGGCTGTCAAGTCTCTAGTTTATTTATTTCTTCAGTTGCAACCTACAAAATCTCTGGAAGGTAGATGCATATCTGAAAGGTTCTTGAATCATCTACATGCATTTCTGGACCACAGGATTTTATTTCATTTGTGTTTTCATATTGTCATTTTCAGCTTTAATAATTATGGCAGGTGGATGCATATCCAGGTAACTCCTGATTTATTATTCTTTTTCTCCATGACTTTCCATGGTGCCTATCATATCGTGATCACCACACTGAATGAAAATAGATTGTAAGCTTGTAATCAGGTAGGAGTAGGTCAACAGTATCACCTAATTGAACTGAATTCCCCCAAGCATTTTTATCTTTGCAGAAAGAGGATTTTAGTTGGGAAATAGAATCTCCCAAGAGGGTTTGGACCCCTCTTGTATGCATATGCAGGATCATCCTTTCAAGTTAGAGATAAACTTCAAAAAATGACATCCATTGGTCGAAGAGGAGATGCAATTTCCAATCCATTGCCATAGAATATGTTTTCACAGAGCATCAACAGTCGTCGAGTCTAAAATGTCGATGCACGCATACCATGTACAATGGTTTGTGAGATAACTAAGTACGTAGGTAAAAAAAAAAAAAAAAAAAAAAAAAAAAGGGAAAATGTGATTCCTCACAATGAAAAATGAAGCAGCCAGTCAACAGTACAACAGAAAATCTGCAGCTTTATGTTACCTCTTCATCTTCACTTTCCTAAACTCGCGACTTGTTAGCGAAACTGGCCTTTGTTTCTAAAAGCACTTTGTTTAACATAGTTGATAATCACCAGATAATTGAAGATGCTAATTGCGGCACTTTATCAGAAATGACCATTGTTTGGCTTTTGGCATTTGCTCCGGCCTTGCAGTCAAATAATATAAACTTTAGGGGGTGCTTGGTTGGGGGTTATGTGGGATTACTGGGGTAATGTCATCTTATATTACCTGATTACCACGTTTGGTTGGCAAAGTAATATAAGATTCCGGTAATCCTCAAATATCAATAGTAGTTACTATTGGTAATATATGAGGTAATCTGATTACTTCCATTTTCTTAGGTTTTCTAAGATAACCAGGGTAATCTTTTTTTATTACAATTCTATCCCTTATTAATAAAATTATACGACAATAATACCCTTGTTATTTAAACAATTTACAAAAAAGTTATGGACATCTTTAACCTTACACACAAAAATTTAAACCCGTTTATACCCTCCAACTTCAACAAAATTAAAAATTCCCAATTCATTACTGTCTAAAATCCCCAAAACCTAACTCCTTTACTCATCATCTACCGAATTAAATCTTTATCTATCAAATTAATTACCCACTTTTTCCATTAAAAATTCCCAGTTCATTACCGTGTGAAATGCCCAAAACCTAACTCATTTACTCATCATCTACCGAATTAAATCTTCATCTACCAAATTAATTACCCACTTTTTACACAGTCGAACAAACCCATTTGCATTTAACTTTCAGCTTCCTTTCATGTTCAGATCAAGTGAAGTGCGTTTGCTGCAAATATCTCGTCTTCACTTCCAGCAAGTCATCCACTGTTCCTTGAATTTGTGCCGTCGTCTCCCGTCGAATCGAGGTAATCATCCAGTTTTCAACTTCAGATCCGCAACTGTGTTAGTGAAAATGCAGATTGAGCTGTAAATCGTTCGTTTTGGTTGGGTGTATTGTTATTTATTTGAGTCGGTCAATGTCAAATCTGTTTATTCCTTCTTCGAACTGGGCCTTTTCTTATACACACAACAGTCAACTTCAACCACCTTATTCCTTTTTGTTAAGTAGCTGAAATCTTGATGATGAGCTTTTCAGACGTTATCCCCTTGTTGTACATGTCTGATCTTTATCTTAGCTACTGAGAATGACCGAGCAAGCTGACAGAACCGATGAGTGGTGTGTCATTTCTTTTGGTTGTGAGTATCAGATTCAACCAGGATAATGTGTTCTAGACAGCTTTATGCATCAGCTAACTTATGCTATGTGAGCCTTTTCTTATACACACAGCAGTTAACCTCAACCATCTTAGCATCCAGTTTTCTTAAGTAGCTGAAATCTTGATGTATCAGATTCAACGAGGACAAGTTTAGCCTTAGACCATGGCAAAGTTTGACGTCTGTTTTGTGTAATTTACTCTTTCCGAGCACACATTTGCATCTTCAAATTTTGGTCGTGTAGCACTTAGTGTTAAGTGCATCTTTTTTGGCCCTACAAATGGGCAAAGTTTGACGTCTATTGGTTGTTTTGTGCATGTCGTTGGTTTTGTTTCAGTATTATTCATTTGAATTAAAGTTTGCATTTCACTTGCACTAGTTAGTCTCAAAGTAGGATTGCATATCTTTTTTGGGTTAACATCTTAAGTTTTCATAATTTTATATCTCCAAAAGGATAGGCTTATTGGTTAGATCTATTGCTAGAAGGTAATTTAATTTGAGTTTGTGTATGAGGAAAATTGGCGTGCATATATATATATATATATATTATCCACCTAATCCTAGAAGTTATGCACAAGGTTTAGGTACAATTGTAGCCAAACAAAAACCAAACCCAACTGTAGTAGGGAGTTTGGATTGGATGCAAAGTCAATAAATTGCTACTATACAGAATATAGACCTAAACAAATGAAACTGTGAAAGAAAAAATTAATTGCCAAGCTTACAAGAATAAGGTATCTGAATTAACTTCATAATTTTGAATACTTATATATTCATAAAAAGCTGTGACTTCATGGCCTATTCATAAGAAGAACAGAGGCTTGATGTTTGTGTAGGAAACTGTAGTAAATTCTCGGGAATTATGTGAGAAGCTTGTTCAGATTAAGTAATTGATTTGAGAACTTGTTACTATGTGATATTGGATTGAGTGTTATATGAATATTAATTTGATTTGACATCTAGGAAGTTACATAATTTCAATCAAGGATCACCAAATTTTGTATTCTTGTCTATCTAATGAACGGGATATCTACTTCGAAATTGTAATTAATTTTCCAGCTTAAATTTCAGTTCCCTAACTCTGTCTTTGTATTAACCCATTGTAATTAATCAGGTTTTGGTTTGTTGCAGTTGTTTTTCAACACTCTTGTTTGAAGAAAGAGAACATCAGGCTTTCATTTGTTACTGCTCTGAATATTCGGATTCCTGCCCATCATTTTGAATAGGTATAATTTTTGTTTTTGAACCCATTGCACCTGCATTTTGCTTCTCAAATTAAATGCATGTCTGTACTACTTTGAACATGGTAAAAGGGCAGATTTGTTTCTCTTATTTTTTTTACAAAGTTGGCTTGATAAAAAGTAATCGTTACATCATATGTTGTTCTAGTATTCTGTCAGTTTTAAGCCTGATGTTTTGGTGTTGAATTGAAGTCTAGTTGATAGGGTTGTAAATATGTTTGAAATTTCTGAATGTTATGTCCTTTTCCCTCAAATATTATGTTATGTCCTGTTCCCTCATATATGACAATAATCCAATGTTCCTCTGTGGACAGGAATGGCTCGTTTAACTAAAAGGCAGAAGCATTTGGTGTCCATTATGATGATGTATTTTCATATGATGGACACCCTAAACATCATACTAGTTTTTACGACGATTGCCTTGCTGCTGAAGAATAGGAATAGACATAGATGGGGCATATCATATGCGGGTAACTTTCGTAGTAACCATACCATTAGGACCCTCAATTTACGGAAAATGATTTTTCAAGATGATAACCAATGTGTAGTGAACTGTAGAATGAATATAACAGCTTTTGAAAAATTATGTTCATTACTTCAACGTGAAGGGGGGTTAAAATCAAATAGAAATACATCTTTAGAGGAAATGGTGTGTGGTTTTCTTCACATTTGTGCACACCATATCAAGAACAGAGTCTTAAGCCGCCAGCTAGCTAGGTGCGGTGAGACAGTTAGTAGAAATTTTCATGCAGTGTTGAACACTATTTTAAGAATGCATACAATTTTACTAAAAGAACCTGAGCCTATCACGGAGGACTCAACAGATGAACGCTGGAAATGGTTCAAGGTACATAATGAAGAACCTAAACAATATATTATGGAAGTTTTTATGTAGGTTCCTTTTTAGTACAACACTAATTTATTAAATTTGTGTTATCCTTCTAGTAGAATTGTTTGGGTGCATTAGATGGAACACATATTAGGGTTCAAGTTCCCGCTCATGATAAACCTAGGTATCGCACTCGGAAAAATGAAATTGCGACGAATGTTCTTGCTGTTTGCACACCAAAAATGCAATTCATTTATATTCTCCCTGGGTGGGAAGGTTCAGTTGCTGATGGTAGAGTCCTTAGAGATGCAATTAATAGGAGAAATGGATTAAAGGTCCCTCAAGGTATAGTTTCTATACAATTTTCCAAGTTCATTACAATAACGATGAATGATTATATGAGTATCTGTAATTGATATTTTTATTATCATGCTAGGTTTTTACTATTTATGTGATGCGGGTTACACCAATGGGAATGGGTTTTTGGCACCTTATAGAGGGCCGAGATACCATTTGAATGAGTGGAGAGATGGTTACCACCCAACGACACCTCAAGAATTTTTTAACATGAAACACTCCCGAGCAAGAAATTGCATTGAGAGATGTTTCGGCCTCTTGAAAGCCCGTTGGAAGATTCTAAGTGAGAAATCTTTCTACCCTATCAAAACGCAGTGTAGAATAATATCCGCTTGTTGCCTGTTACATAACTACATTAGGTCTGAGATGGCCATTGACCCTATGGAAAGTGAGGTTGGTGAGATGAACAATACCCCACCGGAAGCCGATCTCGAACCTGAATTTATAAGCCATGTGGAGCCAACTGATGCATGGACTGCATGGAGGGATAATCTAGCACACCAGATGTTTGAAAGTTGGCAACAATCTAGGCTATTGTAATTAGTTTAGGGTGTTATTTCTTTAGCTGACAATAGTTATGGTGTTTTGTACTTCGTAATATATATATATATATATATATATATATATATATATATATATATATATATATATATTATGACGTTTGAATGTAAATTATTTGTCTTGGAATATATGTTTTTTGTTTTTAAATCTTATATTGTATAAATATATTCTACTAGTTTTTGCTATTTTGTTGTTATTGTAGCTGTTGTTTTCTGGTTCTGGTTAATTTCTTCTACTATTGGTCTATGGCTGTTGCTGCAACCGACTTGGTGTACTGTTGTAGTTCTATTTATATATGAATTGATATAATTCAGTATGTGCTTGTTCTTGGATTAATTTGGGGTGTTTTGGAGTTCTGTGTTGTTTGACTCTGTCTGTGTGGTTGTGGAAGTGGTTCTCGGTTGTTGTTGTTGTGTGTGATATTTGCAGGAGAATAATAATTTTTTCTTAATATTCAAAATTGCATGGGGTCGACTATTTTAGAGTTGGGAAGATTTTCTAGTTAGACCAAATTGTGACTCTATATTATTGACATCAATTTGTGTTGGATTATATATTTTTCGTTTATGGATCTTCTATTGTATAAATATATTCCTGACTTTTATTATTTAGTAAGGGGTAGTATGATTCAAGATTTAATTATTTGCCTAATAAATGTTTAATTTCTTTTTCTTAATAGTTCATTCAACAATGGATAAGTCGCAGCTAGTGGAAGTCAGGATATGCCTTTGGCAATGTATGACCCAAGCAACAGTAATAAAGGGAAGAAAAAAGTTGGTGGAACCGGAAGGAAAAGACAATGGACAAAAGAGGAGGATGCCATTTTAGCTAATTGTCTGCTTACTTTGAAGGAATGCCGTCATTGGGGTGCTGACAATGGTACTTTCAAAACTGGGTTTCTTGTCCAACTAGAAAAGATGATGGCAGAAAGAATTCCATCTTCTGCCTTGAAGGCAACACCACATATTGAATCACGATACAAGTTATGGAAAAGGCAGTATAGTGCCATTTCAGATATGTTAAATCACGGCAGTGGCTTTGGGTGGAATGATGAAGATAAATGCATAACTGCAAGCAATGATGTGTTTGAGGAGTGGGTGAAGGTAAGGTTTTTTCTATCTTGAATGCATCAGTAAATTTAATTTGTATATTAATTGTAAATGTCATCTATCATTTTTTCTTTTACAGAGCCATCCAACTGCACAAGGATTAAGAAACAAACCTTTCCCCCACTACGATACATTAGCCATTGTTTTCGGTAGGGATCGGGCAACTGGAGTTAGAGCGGAGACCCCAGCTGATGCGGTCGAAGATCTTGATTCAGAAATTCTCGATAACAACAATGAATCAATGGATGTTGATGTTGATGCTGATAAAGGGAGTAACGTTCCAAACAATGATGATGTGGCTGGCTCTGGAGCTAGTGGAACTCGTAGGACATCTAGTAGCAACAAAAGAAAAAAGAAATGATGATGGCATCTCGAAATGGTGGACCAAATGAAGAAGTGGAGAGATACGTATGAGGTTGCTTCCCAGGGATGGAACAGGTTGCCGTAGTTTTTGGTAAATCGGAGGATAGAAGTCGCGTTTGTTTGCGAAATTGAAGAATTGGGACTTTTAACCCCAAGCGAGACGATAGATGTTTTGGAGGTAATGTGCAAAGATCAGCACAAGATAGATGTTTTCATGGGGTTGCCGGAGTCACTTAAGAGGACATATGTCTTGCGCATACTGAATGAAAGTAATGTCTACCGCCCATCTTTTAGCCCCTGAGACAATGAAGTTGACGGGGTTGTATATATTTTTGACTCGTAATTAAGTCTATGTTGTCTTGTCTAAGGACATATAAATCCTTAGATGTTTTTGATGTGTTTGTTACTGAAATGGTGATGGGTTTAGGTTCCCACATGGACAGTAGATGTATATTTTGTCGATCACCCGCTAGTAAAAGGAAAGCAACGTCAAGGAGGGCTATTGGTTTTAAACACGAAGGGAAGAAGTCCAAAGTTAGTAACCAAAGCATTTGAAGTGGCTATTGAAGACAGCGGAAGTGTTAAGACATCTTTTGTCATGGTGAGTAATTCTTAAAAGCATCATTTTTGTTGTTGCAACTTCTTATTGGATTATCTTTATTGGCAGGGAAGATGGAAGAATGAAGGCATGATTGATCACAGTTTGATCCACCCACTGTTGAGCTCCAACTAAACTGAAATCGAAACTTCAAGCACTCCGCTTTTCCGTTCTGTTCTTGTAAAAATTTGGACTAAGTTTAATGTTTATGACTTATTGCCTCTAGATTGCTTTCAGTTGGGTGTAATATATATGTTGGTTGTGTTGGATGCTACAATCTTGTTCTAAATATTTTCATTTGTTGTTACATTGCTTTAGATATATGTATGACAAATTGTAATGGTGGGAATGAAATGGAACAGATAATCAAGTGATAAACTGATTATTTATACAAGAACAGCAAAAAAAAATAAACCAATAAGCAAAATAGAACCAACCCTTAAGAAGCACTAAAAAAGCCACACAGGGCCTCTGCAAAAAAAGCAGAGCAACCCTTATACAAGACCAGCGAAAAAACCCAATAAGCAAAATAACTGCCCTGAAAGCACGGAAAAACAGCTGATTCTTGGCTCAAAAAAAGCGCGATTCTTTGGCTAAAAATAAAAAAAACTGCAGACCTCACTAGTACAACAAGAGGACAACATTTAACGCCATTTCGAATCATCATCCTGGATGTTCTTTCTTAATTCTGAAGACTTCTGCAATATCAAAATGCCATTTTAATCTACAACTTTTCCCACATCTTAGCAAACCTTAAATCACCATGCAAAACACGAACATTTTAATTAATAACTTCATTAACAAATTGAAGAATACATACATATATCTATACTATATATAAATACCTGCAAGCTTGGGAACTTAAAAGGCTGGCCAGTTTCTGGCTTCATAAGCTTATGATCTTAAGCTGTAGATTAAGATGTATCCCAACACCCAAAACTTGCCATTAACACCCACAGAACTAGCCAGAAACAACATATCCAATACTGATGACTCAACGTTTCTACTGGGATGAGGATCACTCTCACCAAAACCAGGAATATCATAAGTCAACAAGCAAATACCAAACTCTTCCAGAAGTGAAGTCTTAAGTCCACGTATTCCTGATCAAGAAAGGATACAACAAAACAAATAAAAACTTTGCAAATGTATGTAAAACCAATAGCACACTACAATCTTTTAACACTAAGATTATCCAACCTGCAAGTCAAGAGGAAAGAAACGTATGGGGAACAATTATAGAAAACCTAGCTCTGTCAACTGGAACACCTGGCACCCTATATGCCATGTATCTACCATCCGGAAGCAAAATTGGTCGGTGGGGCTAGCAGAATGTAGGAATACTTTCTTTATCAATGGGGTCTGAAGTGTTACTTTCAGTTACACACAATACTGCACACAGTTAACCTAGTCACAAGATTATATGGTAGCAAAAGGAGACTGGCGCACAACCCATAAAAGTCCTTTACAATTATTAATTTGTTCTCATTTTGGCACTCATAAGAATATGTAAAAACATCGTAAGCTAAATAAGGATACTAGAAAACTCTGAATCAGGAATATTGTGGTGAAAACAAAAGTTGATTTAATATAGGCTTGATTAACTTGCAATAGATCTACTTTACCATTCAAAGCCCCTTTTCTCCTATGAGATACCCTAAACCTTTTTCTTTTTCTGGTTTTTGGTTTTTAAATCACAAACAATCAAAATTGCTCCTGGCAAAACTTTAATTCTCGCCTTCCCTACATTTTCTCAGAAAATAATCCACCACTGAACAGAAAAAGAAAAAAAAAATTCATCCACAAAAGACAAATTTTACGTTCATTTTCTGACCAACAAAAGACAAATTTTACCATTTTTTTTAACTGCAAGAGCAAGAACAGAGACGAAACAAATCACCAACCACGCATGCAGAGGATCTTTATCTTCAGGCAAATACTCATTAAAGAATCTAAGTTGAGCACAGAATTTCGCACAAGGCCCTTTAATTCTCCTGAATCCTCTCCCAAGATAAATGTAAAACAAAATAAATTAATCATCAACGGAGAATATAGTGTTTGATATCAAATTAAGAGTAGTAGTGAAAGCTGCTCGGCCAATATCTATGGCTCTACTGGCATCGCAACTTTCTTGAACATAAGAAATGAGCTGTACCACTTTCTTGCGCCGCCGAAGGTGTTGATTAGCATCCAGTTTTTGAGTAGTGAAAATATTCGAGTTGCTGATTTTCCTGAGAGTTCTCAACTCAGTGGAGGTCGGTAGCCAAGCCATGCTGAAGTCATCATGCCGGTGGGCGAGAAAGGCGTCGGACGACGAACACCCTTTCGGGCCTTCCTTATGAGCAGTATAAATTAGAAAGCAAATAATCGGGATCATAAATCCATCATAAATCCCACCAAAAGCCGTAAACTGCTGTCCATACGCCATTACGTTGGTGGATTCTGGCAACCGGCGATGGTTACCGGTGACCGATAGTGGCTGGGTTGGTGGGGGTGTATTGTTCATTTTAGGAAAGGTATGTTTTTGCCGAGGGTTTTAAAGATAGGAGTTATAAAATATAAATAATATTATAATAAAAATATTTAATTAAGGGACAATTTAGTAATTTAAACAACATACCCACTAATTTATTCCTTCTAACCAAACATATTAATAAAACATACCCATCAATTTATTCAAACTAACCAAACACATTTTTCTAAAGATTCCCAGTAATCTTCTAAGGTAATCTATCTTTCCAGTAATCCAACATTCCCAGTAATCTAACATTCCTGAACCAAACGCCCCCTTAGAGGCAACCAGAATTTTGTAGAACACAAAATTGCCTTTTTCTCCATTAGACTCAACAATAAATCACCTAATTCCTGGGGTACTCATATACAAGGCCTTCTGCAACACTTCTTGCCCTTGCATTACCAAAAAACTTGCTGACGATAGCTAAGGCAAAATCCGTTACAGTAGCTAGTCCCCCGCTTGTGATCACTTTACCGTCAACTACTACTTTGGTGCCATTTACTACTTCATTGGTCAGCTTGCTTATGACAGAGGGATGAGCTGTCACTCTTTTCTCCTGAATTTGGCAGAGAAAGTATGAATGTGAGCATAAGGATAGTTTGGACATAGTAAGATGTCAGATAATTTTTTCCTCTTACCTTCAGTAAACCGTGTTTATGAAGGACTAATGGTGAAGAACAAACTGCTCCATATATTCTTCCAGCCGCTTCTTGTTCTTTTAGCAGCTTTTTCAAAATCCTAGATTTCTGTAGCCTTTCAGCCCCAGTGACTCCTCCCTGAAAGATTGAAATGAACCAAAACTCATCAAAAAAGTAGGATGGAACAAGAAAAACGAATTTTGGAAATATCCTAATACAATAAAGAAAAAGAAACCGCAAGGTTACTTGTACTATCAATTTGTTTATCTCACCGGAAGTATGATTAAATCATATACTGACTGAGAAGCATCCCTAATTAACTTTTCAGCAATGATTTTTGTGCCTTGAGACGCCACAACTTGCACAGATTTTTCAACGGATGCAACCACGACATCTACTTTTGCTCGGCGCAAAACATCCACAATGGTCACTACTTCAATCTCTTCAGAACCATTTGCAATTGGAATAAGAACCTGTATGACATTTGAATGGTAAAAATCATTTAAAAGTAAAAAATCCCTTCAAACTCAAGACCTCTTGTACAAACCCCAGAAGATCCAAACCGCAGAAATATATACTTCACAAAATTTTACAAACATAGATATGCATGACAGAACTGATGGATGCTGTGTACGGGGCTAATATCATACCAAACGAATAAAGAAACATAGTTAAAAGATATTCATGAGCAGCAAGTGAAGCACTTACTCGAGGCATGTGATCAAAAGACCATTCAACTTTATTGAATTCTTCCTTTATAAGAGATTCATGAGCAGAATGCATCAGCTGGAAGAACAGAAACAAAGGACTGTCAGCACAAATTTAGCAGCTATAAAACATCAGATAGAAGGAGCATAATTAAGGAAAATAGCGAGGTAGAAAAATTGAAAGAAAGAAGAAAGTCATCAGGAAAGAGAACACGCAATTACTTCCTGGGTAATTAATATATGAGCGCCAAGTACTACTATTTATTTATTTATTTTTCCTTTTTC
>JAPEIT010000015.1:23347444-23368615 GCA_026229545.1 Pistacia atlantica | reverse complement strand
GCTGCGTGGTTTGGGTGGGCTGTTGGTGGGCCAAAATAGTTTGATGGCTCAGTCGATGACCCAGCTAAGTCCAAATGATTACTCGAAAAACAATTGAGAGCCCATTTAGGATGAATAATTAGAGGTGAAGTTTTTGTGGGTCTGTGATTTTAATGGTGAGTGTTTGGATGGAGAGAAAATGAGAGAGAGAACAAATTCTTTTATAGTCTTTTTAGATCTTGGAGGGGAAATAGAAAAAATTAGCTACAATTGCTAAATTCAAGTAATTACACACTTTTTCCTTACGACATCAAAGCCACGTAAACACAGACACTCTTTTAATTGCCATATCAGCACCCCTATTTCCTTTAAATTCATGGGTTTGACCTAGGGGTGAAAATCGAGCGGAGCTCGAGCTGATGTCTCGAGCTCGATTTAACAATAGTCGAGTAGCTCAAATAGCTCGAATACTGATTTGAGCCGAGTTTGATCATAGTACAACTCGACTAAAAAAACTTGATTATCCTATATTCAACTCGATTAAGCTCGGAAAACTCTATTTAACGAGCTCAAATTCAAACTCGAATTCTAATTTCAAGTGGCGAGTTCGAACTTGATTCCTCAAGCTTGGTCAAGCTCAAATTCGGTACTATAACACTCAAGTCAAGTTCGGATAGCTAGATACTCAACTCGACTCTATTTCATCCTTAGTTTGACCTCTTAAATCTATTTTAAATAGCCGTTTTCTATTTCTAAGTCTACCTAAGTTAGTCGTATTTGAATATTGCTCAATTTACATTTTAAACTTACTTTCTACTTATTTTGAATTTAAGATTACATTTATACTTTAAAGTACACCATATGTATATACAGGAAAACATCTCTATAGTAATACTCTATATAGGAATAATCTTTATGTAATCATAAAAAATTCTGGTTCCAACTTGTGTCAGTTATAAATAAGAATAAATTTCACATTTTAATCAGTTATAATTTTTCTAAATCTCGTTCTAAGGAACTTGTTTCTATATAGTAATAATTATATGTATATTACAAAAAATATATATTATATTACACCAAAGGTTTAAGATGAAATAAAATATTTATCTAAAGTTGTTTGGGACAATGATTTATGTTTTAGAGTTGTTACCACATCTTTTATCTTGCGAGTATGTAATAAGTCACCAGCATAAACACCTTCTTGTTGAAGCCAAAATATTTTTAGTTTCTCAAGCATGTTTAGAGCTTCTTAGCATGAAACTTTGATGTTTCCGTACTATCATCCTCAGGATTACCTCCTTACTTTTCTTGTTTAATTCTAGAAATGAATTATTCTTCAGTTAAAGTATACACGACTTGTTGCTCATTTGGATGATTGATGAAGACATTAATATCCATTTGATTATAGTGAAGTGGTCGAATTTAATCACTCAATTTTGCAATAACTCTTTGATATCCATTTTCGTTACTATCCTAATGCTAATAAAACAATAAATTGAAATCCTAATACTACTAAAACATGAATTATAAAATAAGAAATCAAAACAATAATTCTTATAACTACATATCTATTAAGTTATAACCTTTTCATAGTAATAAATTTAGTTGATCTCAACGTATAACTATAAAAGGGTTCTACTATACATATAAAAGAAGTTGAGTTGGGCCTAAGAACATGATTTGCTTAACATTAGTTTATCATAATCGGAGAGGTGGTCGAAAATTTGATCTCATAACTTAAAGACAAGACACGGGCCATATAATTTACATATTATGGGCTCTTTCATAACTAGCCATCCTAGTTCTCATCGGCCTATTATATGGTGGGAATCAATTAAACCCAACCCAATGAATTTTGAGAGGTTGATCATATGCATACATGCACGTACAATCACCCAATAAGGATCATTCGCATCAATGTATGTATATATACTTATGAGTAATATCACTCCCGTTACCTAATCTCATAACTTTCTCTTATAACCTTAACGTAACAATTGAATTGACAACTCTCACGTTAACTCCCACCACATTTAAAACACTAAATGAACTTTAACTAAATATGAACGGTCGTTTCTTAAGAACAAACAGTCAATATTCCTTATGAAGAAACAACTGTTCATTTCTTATAAATAGATAGACTGTTTCTTATGAATGAACAGTTGTTTATCCCTAAAGAATGATTGTTTGTCTCTAAAACACGTTCGTTCATGTTTAATCAAACTCGTTAGCTGAGATGGTAATGTCATATTAGGGTTGTAAGAAAATGTTATGAGATTGAGTTGTAAATGTAGTATTTTTATATATTCATTAAGAGGTTATACATGCATCAAAAAGTACGGAAAGTTATTCTTCTACCCTCGACAAAATATTCGAGGTTCAGAGTTGGGATGGTTGGGAAAGAGAACACAACCCATGAAATGATAAGAGTATAGTTTCTCATTTACATCTATGAAATGCATTTTACAGTTAATCAGTTAAATTGAATATCCAAATATTGAAAATCTCAATGAAATATTAAATGAAAAGGAAAGTTTTAGGTAAAGTATCTACTGATACCTCAAATTGCGGTTTAACTCTCTTCGATCTTCAAACTTGGTAGTGTTCTTGTTCAACCATTCACTTCTTATTTTACCAAATTATCATTAAATAAATAAATAAAAGAATTTGATGTTAGTGCAACGATTAATGGACTGAGAAGAAATTATAATAAAAATTGCAGTAGAAGCTGCCTTGTCAAAATCAATAATACATTAACATCACCACATAATCAATCAAGAAACTTTGACACTAAGTAAAATGAATCAAGTATTTTACATAAAAAAACGACGCCGTTTTCTCAATCTCCTGCGGATTGCCTTACCGAACAAGCAACCACCTGCGCCCACTGCCTCAATCTCACCTTCACCGTTTCTGGATCTTCACCTATAATCACAAAATAACAACCATTAGATCAAAATAAAACATCATAAAATTTGAACCTCACCACTTTCAAAAACTATCAAAAACAACCCTATCTTTGATGTTTGTTTGCATACCTGCATCAAAAATGGTACTGGAACTACAGGAATCGCTATCAGAAAAAATGGAGGATGTCGACGAGGACCTCGACAATCTATTACTATACTGTTTATTCACAGCACAATAAAAACCTAAAGCGGGTAAAGTATCCGATAATTTCGGATCAAGTACCGGCGAATCAGGTTCAAATCCGAAACCTAACTCGATAGACCC
Source organism: Pistacia atlantica (assembly GCA_026229545.1). Classification (NCBI taxonomy): domain Eukaryota; kingdom Viridiplantae; phylum Streptophyta; class Magnoliopsida; order Sapindales; family Anacardiaceae; genus Pistacia; species Pistacia atlantica. Next base: position 23,365,402 of record JAPEIT010000015.1, on the reverse strand, counting down.
TTTCAACTCTTGTAAATCGTCGTCTGTAACGCTCTTGCTGCGTTGTCGACAACAATGCATTTTATAATTCCCCTTCCGCCGCTGCCACGCCTCGTCTCGCTCCGCATCGGGAGACCACGACCGCTGCTTGTACAGCGGCCTCGGCAATGTTGATGGTGGTGGCGGCGGCACGTTGAATTTCGACATAGGCCCCGCCGCCACCGCCCGTGAGTTTGTAGTGGTGGCTGTCGACGTGAGAGATTTTTCGGGTTTGTAATTTCAAATTTGTGCCTCTTCAATTTATATATATATATACACACACGAGGTAAAGGTGGGCCAGGGTAGTTGGTGGGTCTACACGTGGGACCCACTAAAATATTAATTACATTTTGCCACGTCATTTCGTTAGGCACACAACCTGGCGTTAAGTAAATTTTCTAACTCTAATGATTATTATGTGCGGGCAAAAATCAATTAAATATTTTGATAAATTAAGAAAATGTAGCTAATTGATATGATACCAAAATTGGGGGTGACAATTAATTTTTTACCCCAATTCTTTTTTATTTTATTTATTGACATTAAACATTATTATTTTAGTTATGATAAGTAATTATTTCATTTAATTATGATAATAAAAGTAAATTAATTCACCCTTTTTTTTTCTTTTTGTTTTGAAAAGAAAGACTGCAGAGATGGTTCTTGAAGAAAATTCAAATAAAAGTGAATGAAAACAAGCTGGCAAAATAGGAAGATATTTTTTGGGGGCGGGGGGGAGAAAATAAGAGATGACTCAAAAGTTTTAACGTGTTTCACAATCTATTCTTTGATGGATGGGTCAAGAGTTGGTGCTTCCTTTTCCAGATAAGCATTTAAATTTCTCACAAGGGGCCCTGCCACCCTGTGTTTGCTACATTGAAAAAGAAGCATTTAAATTTCTCACAAAGGGCCTTTGGGTACACAATTTTTCCCTACCCTATTCCCTATCCTATCCAAAATACACGTTTATTTCTTTATTCCCAAAATATTATTCTATCCATTTTAAACCCCCTAAGTTTGTTTATTTAATAAACACCCCCATTTTTTTTTTTTTTAAATTGACAAAAACTCCCCTCAACAACTCACATTTGCCAGATTTTGACCACCACCTAGAAAGTTGGTGAAACTGCATAACAACAGACACACCGCCGCATCTAGTCGATAGTGCGTCGATTTAGCCTTTTCTAACCATATCCACGGTGGATTTGACCGAAAAATGCCAATCTAGGACCAAATCTTTAGCCATAACCAGTCATCAACGACAGCCAATATCTGAACGTCAACGGCCAGATTTAGCTGTAAATCTGGCCTTTTCCGATCAGATCCACTAAAAATATCATATCGACGTACTACCAACCAAATTTAGCCAACTATCGACTTAATGGGTGGGTGGGGGTGTTTTTGTTAATTTTTAATATTTTATTATAGGGGTGTTTAGGAAATAAGCAAACCTAGGGAGTATTTTTGGTAATTTCTAAATCTTACATCGTAATAACTATCTAATTTTATTTTTTTCAAGATATTATTCTAAAAAGCATAGAATAAAGAACCGAGTGTACCATAATTTGCATTATTCAATAGCAATATGAAAATATGTCAACTTTTGTTTGGTATACAGCACAGCTTCAATGACATTACCTTTCTGAAAATATGAGTCTTTACAACTTTCATGTTGCCTTTTCTTCTCATTTAGTCCAACTGCACTTTGAAAATATATGCTTGACATTGGGTGCCATAGAATATATACAATACATCCGGATTTGTTGACCAGGACAATATTGGGCAACCATCCATGTCACCAGTAGTCTCCACAAGAACAGATCCCCTCTTTGAAGTGATGAAAACGGTTTGAGTCCCTAACGATAATCTCTCTCTCGGTGATTTGTGATATAAATTTAGTTGCGTTGTGACAGTCCCCGCAAACTCGTAAGTTCTTGAATATTCGGATGGGACTTTTAGGAGGGGTGCTAATGATTCCAAATGCGATTGCTAGTCTCTCACTATGACTTGAGAGGATAAATTCCTTCTCATCATCTTCGACATCTTGTAACACAAAACTGTAGTCTGGAACATAACCAAGGCTCTTCATTTTTGCGGTTAAATTCCTCAACTCGCTGTATATTTCTTCACATTTCGGATGAGTTTGATTCCCAGTATAGAAGACATCAACCTTGCTGTTCACTTCTATTGAACTCCACCCCGGTGTCTTCTTCAATCCTCTGACTCTAGCTAAGGATCTCACTTTATTAACTCCTTCCCATTTCCCAACATTTGCATAAATATTTGACAACAGAACGTAGTAGCCAACATTCTCTGAATCTACTTCAAATAAACGATCTGAAGCAAATGCACCCAACTCAATGTTTCCATGTATCCGACATGCACCAAGAAGAGCACCCCACACAGAAGCATCAGGTTGTAGTGGCATATTTTTTATAAAATCATAAGCCATTTCTAATTGCCCAGCCCGACCAAACAAATCTACCATGCAGCCATAATGCTTCAAATGAGGCTTGATCTTGTACTCTTCCTGCATCATACGGAAATATGATTGACCATCACTAACCAAACCTGAATGACTACATGCTGATAACAAAGATACAAAGGTTATATCATCTGGTTTTACTCTCGCATCTAGCATTTCTCTGAATAGGTTTAGAGCTTTTTTCACCATGCCCATGTACTGCATGACAGGATATTATGGCATTCCAGGGGACTGGACTTTCTCTTGGAATTTGGTAGAATAAAGACATAGCATCATCTAATCTCCCACATTTTCCATACATGTCAATAAGGCAAGTTCCCACAAAGACATCCATGTATAGACAATTCTTAATCACCCTGCCATGAACTTTCATCCCCTGTTGCACGGCTCCTACATGGGAATAAGCTGGTAGAAGGCTTACCCAAGTGCCATGGTTTGGTATTATCCCATTGCACTCTTCCATCATCTGGTAGACTTCAATTGCCTCACTCGCAAGACCATTTTGAGCATGGCCAGTGATCAATGTGTTCCACGAGATCACATCTTTTACAGGGAGTCCTTCAAAAACTGAACGAGCAGAATCTATGTCACCCAACTTGGCGTACATATCCACAACTGCATTTCCAATTACAACATCATGCATAAGCCAACCTCTCCTCATTACAAATCCATGTATTGACAAGCTATTCTTATGATCATTTGATTGAGCAACAATGGAAGCCAAGCTCACTAACGTCAACAAGTCAGGCTGAATTCCAGCTCTTTGCATCTTGTTAAAGAACCTACGGGCAGTAATTGGATCATTATTTTGCTCATATGCAGAAATTATGGAGTTCCATGAAACAACATCTCTCACTATCATTTGGTCAAAAACTTTAAGTGCCTGCTCCAAGATACCAAATTTTCCATACATGTTGATCAAGGCATTGGACACAAACAAATCATATTCCAATCCACGTTTTATAACATACAAATGAATCAACATCCCAGTTATAATATCACCTGATTGTGCACAAATGGGAAGAATACTTGCAATAGTAACCGAGTCCATGTTAACTCCTTCCAATCTCATTTTGTCCAATACATTTAGAGCTTCTATAGCATTCCCACTTTGGCAATAACTAGAAATCATTGCATTCCAAGAACCCCTATCTCGGACAGGCATATCATCAAATAATTTACGCGCAACATCTGCTAGACCAAATCGGGCGTACATATGTAACAAGGAAGCAGCCACAAAGACATCCCATTCAAAACCTAGCTTTAAAACTGAGCAATGTATCTTCTTCACTTCAACTATATTTCTACAGGCTTTCAGCACAGGAGGAAAAGTATAAAAATCAGGTCGAAGACCAGATGTCAGCAAAAAATGGTAGAAACAATCCAAAGCTTCGCAGAAATGGCCTCTACGAACATAAGAAGAAACCATTGAATTCCATGTGAAAACATTCTTATTCAAGATCTGATCAAAAGTGCGGCGAGAAAATGAAACATCACCTAGGTTGGCATAACGATTGACAAGCTTGGTGGCGATAAAGATGTTTTGAATCTTTCCCGATACCACAAGAAACGCATGTAAGAACTTAAGAACGTGCAATCTGGTGCACGATTCAAGTAGAACACCAAAATCACTCCCTCTGTTGTCATTTTTAGCTCTATCTGATGAAAGTGGCAGAGAATTTGCAGCTGCTGAAAACAATGGGCAACGAGCTTCAAATAATGGCAAGAATCTGGAAAGGCACCCACCTCTGAAGATTGGTGCCAATCTGAGTACAAGATAAAGCAAATTAACAGTAAGTGCATGAAGGATAATAACTAACATGGATATAGAAGTGTATTGCATGATCAATACTATCTTGTTCGAAAATCTCTTCACTTTAACAGTAATGAATTAACACACAAACTCCATTAATTATTCTCAATGAAATGACAAGCAATTCGGCTTCAACACCAAGTGCTTCACTACAGTAAATATTAAAGCTTACATGAACCATTCTCAAGCCGAAAAGATATCAAACTGTAATCATTTTTTAGCATTTCACACAAAAAATGAAGGTTCTAAGCAGTGATTATCAATTTAAATTTATACATACGCAATAAAATTACCTATGAAGGTTTCTGATAAAATACAACAACATAAGAGGAAAACAAATTTTAAGCATTTATAAATTTTTACCTTGTTCTCGTGAATATGTAGAGTAACCAATAAAATAAGCTAAAAGGGTATTCAAATAAGCTTAAATCATGGAAACCCCAAAAGTCAAAAGTATTAATTTATATTCTTTCATTTTCCTGTACTTTCCCATCGACCAAACAGAGCTTAAAAAAATCCAAGAAACAAAGAGAGAAATGGAATGTCTTTGTACCTGAACATACATGTAGATTGCACTGAGATTATATCAAACAACAAATCGAATTGCCTTTACGGATGCGTGGCTTAATAGTGTGTAGACTGCAGATTGAGCCAAGGTTTAGTGCAAGGGTTTTAAGAGAAATCTTTTAAGAAAAACGTTGGATGGGCCAAATTTTTTAATGGCCGGAATAAATTGGGCTCAGATTGGGCCGCTCGTAATGGATCTAGTTCTACAATAACGTCAGCCCGTAAAGGTTTCTATGATCCTTCTCATTCTGGTTCTATTCGAGAATACTCTTTCTCCGAATACGAAGGCTTCGTTTGGTTGGATTTTGGGAATACTACTTTTAGTATTCCCAAAAAAGTTAAACAGTAAAATACCCAAAAACTCACAATATTATTCAACTTTATTCAACATTTTGTAAACCCCCTAAATTTGTTAATTCAATTAAATACCCCTAAATATTTTTAATGTTTTTGTTACGGCGACTCCGGCTACCCTCTGGCGGTAGTGGCTGGCTGTCCGTATTTGAGGGTGGATTGGGGGTATTTTTGTTAACTTTTAATATTTTATTATAAGGGGTGTTTTGTAAAAAAACAAACATAGGGGGTATTTTACAATTTGTAAATCCTACATCGTAATATCCGCCCAATTCAACTTTTTTCAAAAAAATTTTCCCAAAAACACAAAATTGTGAACCAAACGGAGCTGAAATCTATGGTACATTAGACGTAGGGGCGGAGCCAAAAAAAAAATTCTGAAGGGTCAAAGTGTAATATTAAATAAACGTGGGGGCCAGAAAGTATTTGAAAAAAATAAATTTATAGGGTTAAAGTGTCACATTCGAAAACTGAGGGTGGCCATAGAGAAATTGAATTTATAGAGGTAAATTGATATTTTTCTATATGAATATTTTAGGGATTAATAACAATAATCCCCCTTAGGTATAATTAAATTAAAAAAAATTCTCCTGTGGTTAAGTACTTACGAAAATCCTCCTACCATTAAGTTTTTTTATGTTAAAGTAAACAGTAGAGGGGTAATTAGGTAAATACTCATTAACCGACCATATTATAAATTCTAATAGTATACTAACGGCTCACTAATAGTAGGGGGATTTATGCTGTTTTCTGAAATCTAAGGGGAATTTTTTGTTATTTGATTAAACCTTGAGCTGGTCGAGCCATAACTCCATTTTTTTTAGACATTTCAATTTTTAACACTTTAAATAAGTTCATACTAGCTTATATAAATGCTAAAATTTTGAGTTATTTTAGTATGTGTATATATATACAGTAAAACTTTTATATAGTCATAAAGGTGGGATCAAAATAATTTATTATTATAAAGAGATTATAACTTAATAGAAATGTAGTCACATAAATTACTGTTTTAATTTCTTATTTTATAATTCACGTTGTATTAGGATTTTAATTCATTATTTTAGTAGTTATTAGTGCGATTAGACAACAAGAGAAATAAAATAATCATGAGGATGATAGTACGGAAATACAAAAAGTTTTATGTCAAGAAGCTCTAAACATGCTTGAAAAGCTAAAAATATTTTGGTTTCACTAATAAAGTGTCCGTACTAGCGAGTTATTCCGTAACCGTAAGTTAAAAGATGTGGTAAAAACTCTAAAACATAAATCATTATCTCAAACAACTTCAGATAAATAATTTATTTCATTTTAAATCTTTAATGTAAAATAACTTTTTTTTTTTTTTTAACAATATACAGATAATTAGAATGTGAAATTTATTCTTATTTATAACTACAGAGATTATATTTTTTTTATGACTATGTAGAGATTATTCTTATTCTTATTCTTATATATATAGCTTTAAAATTCTATAATAATTTTCAAGATACAATCAAATAATGTTATAAAATTAAAAAAAAAAAAATGTTTACACCTTCAAATAAGTCCTTTTGATCCATAGATAGGCTAAATTATACATGCTCAAATAAAAATAATTATCCTTTATTATTAGTGGAAAACACATTGAATATAAGAAAGTAAAAATGACGATGATATGTAAAGTAAAAGATAAGAGATGAATGTAACAAGTATTAAATTGTAACGAACAGGACTAGTTAACAACATATAATTATTTAATGATCGAGGATTAAAATAATCAAAAATAAATATTTTGAACCTACAGTCTCAGATAGTCGAGGTGCAAGTATGTTAATCCGAACATCTCAGTTAATAAAAATAAAAATAAAAAAGTGTTTTCTAGAAGTAATTGTGCCTTTCTATCTTGCACTAAAATAAGTTGAAGTGGGTGTCCATTAAAATAGTTTTATAAAAAGGGAAAAGATTTTATTGGGCTAAGAAGCCTTCCCTTTTTATCTTCACTTTTCAAACTATCAAAAGATTTTCTTCTTCTTGTTCTTCTTTATACCAACCATATCAAATATTCCACCTTACCTTTGCTACAATTCATTTAATATAAACCCTAATTTTTTTTATTTTTTATTTTTTACAACTATTTAAATAATAATAATCATAATATAGATTGTGTTAGGTCAATAGTATAAGATTGAGATTCATTATTTTAATTTATTTACTAAAAAACATTATCATTTTCAGCTCTTTTTATAACTTCATTCCACTAATTTCAAAGATACATTAATAAATTAATATGGTATTTTACGCATGTCAATCTCTGCCCGGCCGCCATATAAATGTTCAGGCAACAAACCACAAGAGATTTTTTTTTAATATTATTGTCATCAACCAAATAAACAATTTATGAAAAATAAAAATCTATAATTTTGATTCAAATATCAAAAGTTTTTTTTACGATAATCGAGTGTTCACGCCGCATCAGACATCTCAACTAATTTTCGAAGTCTATTGAACACCCTATAAACCCAATAGGTCAAGTAAGTCAAAAATGTAGTAGGTGACCACTTTATGAGACTCGGACACGAGACTTCTGGGTAATCCATCCAGATTTGTTTGAGGAATCTAACGCTTATAAAATAGTAATAAAAGACGTGATAAAACAATTAATTAATTTCCTTTGTCTCATGAGATCGATAAGTTTTAAACCAGCTAACGATTTTTGGACTTATTAAATACTATATATGTATCGATTTTGGGTATTTTCCCCCTCAAGTTTTTGATAATTTCATACGGGTTTTTGGTCGAAAAGCAATACTATATTTACAACCCAATCTCATAAACTTTCTCTTATAACATCTTATAATTGATCAGTTAATAAATGTGTTTTATCTGTCCAATTGTGAGCTGTCATGTTGGAATTGTGAGATTAAGTTGTGACATAAGTCAAGATGGAGACCTTGGATAAAATATTAAATAATTTTTTAAAATTACAAAAACGCTTGAAATTTATTGATCCGTTAAAATGTATTTTTCATTAAATTTATAAAAATAAAAAATAGAAAAATGGAAACAATAATTGAGAGAGGACGGTTTGGTGACGAAGCAATGGCGAGAAGACACGTGTTAATGGGGTGAGATTAGTGCAGAGGGAATAATGTCAGAGATTATTATCTCTTTAAAAAAAACTCACCAATTCCCAGGCAACACCTGACCTGTACGATCCTCCATACATCTCACCACTCTCAAATCTGAACCATCTGATTTAAAGCTACTGCATGTGCAGGTGACGTGGACCCACCCACACCACTACCGTTATCAATTATCAAATCAAAGGAATCATAGTCCTCCACGTGGCGCACGGATCCCCACTATCAGTGCCAGAATGTTAGGAAGTGAAAGGAAAACAAGATCGCTTATCCTGATTGGCTAATTTTAATGGTGCTTGCGTGTCCTTCCTGCCGTCTTACTGCATCCACATTCCACCCTCATAATATCTTACTCCCATTTTCAATTATTATTATAATTTTTTTTTTCAAATATCGCTACAAATTAATGTCCTATTACATTCTTTTCTCGGTTAAATTGAAAATAAACTTGTGAAAATATATATATATTTTTTTAATAGGAGTTTAATCAGTTTGTGCGTACATCAATTAATATTTTAAAGCCCTATAACTATCGGTCAGATAAGAGTTCTAATGACCATCTTTATTAGAGTTGTGCGGACTCGAACTCGAGAGACCATTTTAGATCATTCTCTTGCTTTTTTATCATCAAAAGGACTCGAATGGTTGTTGATATTTTTTATAATTTGGAAATCTTCTGACCTCGCTTTGAGAAGTTGAGTTTGAAATCGAAGCTTCTATCGAACCCTAAAATGTTTAGCTTACAATTATAAACTTTTGAAACATTTCAATGCAATTTTTTATAACATAGAAATATTTGGCAAGCTGGGTTTGAATTTGGAGCTCCAATCGAATATTACAATATTTGACACATAATCTTACCGTGATTCTAGTCTCGCTTTAAGAAGTGAAAAGTTCGAAATTGGAAATCTTGTCAAACCCTACGGTCTATGGGAACAAACCACAAGTCCAATTGCTCAGTTAACCTTTATCTTTCAGGTCGATGTGATGTTATATATACAAACTCAATATACAAAGTAATGCATAAAAACGAACGTGACACTCTCCTTTAATTGACACGTCATTTATTTATTTTTATTAAGTATTTAATGAAATGAATTTTTTAAATAAACCTTAATCAAATTAATTTTATTTTTCAATTTTATTAAGGGTAATAATACTACATTTATAACTCAATCACAAAAACTTTCTCTCACAATCTCGACATAGCAATTCGCAATTGGTCAGCCCGCAAATAATTTCTGCTTGTCCATTTGCAAACCGACCAATTACTCATTTGCTATGCGCAATCAATCATATCTAGGAATATCAACCGTTCGAGGTGGTGGGTGGTCTGGGTGCATGTTAGCCACCACTAAACTGTGTCGTTTTCTAGAGATACGATGACTACTCCCCTAAGAGAAGACAGGAAAGGAGTTAGAGAAAATGGGGGAAAATGGATTTGAGTGGAGTTTTGATGAGAAAAAAGAGGAAAAGATGAAAACGAAACTCTATATATGTTTTCATTGCTTTTTTTTTTTGGGTTTTTATGTTATCTTTCAACATTATCATGCAGCATGTTTCCTTAACTCAATATGCGTTTTTCACTGTGTGTCGTTTTTGGAATTTTCCGCCTTTGGAATCCTTCACTTTATTTAAGAACCCCCTTTTTTTTCTTTTTTTACAGTTCATGCCTATCGACCGACAAAGAGTGATATTACCATTTTGGATGACCTTTTTTGAAATAATTCCTCCGAAGATGTGTCATAAGGTCCGAAATTTGAAAATAATTATATATTTCATCTTAATTTTGTTTTTAATGACCAGAGGTGTCAACACTAATTTACGCATATTTCAACTAATTTATCGAGATTTTGAAATTATCGATCGAATAAGACTTCTAATGGTTGTCCCTGTTAACAACCAATGAGAGATTCAAATTCAGGATCTCTTAAGCAATACACTCAAGAGTCTCTATCGAATCATTCGATTATTGAGAGATAATTAATTTCATCTTAAATTCATAAAATACAGTTGTCTACAAGCCATTACATAATGATCTATCTCACGTTACGAGTTGTTTAACATATAAATTAAGGTTGTATTTATTATTGTTTTCGTTTTTTTTTTTTTTTTTTTAATTTTGGATCTCTATTTTATCTCATAGAATGTGTAATATTTGTTTACTTACTATTTTCATTTTTTAAAATTGAAAACAAGAAAACCGAGAATCTAATGCATGAAGCATGATTTAAAAAATTGAAAACTCACAAAAAAAAAATTATTTTATATATTTTCATTCTCTACTTATCACAATATTTAATATTTTATCATAAGAAAATAATAATGAATCCATTTTCAAATTCAAAAACATAAACTTAAGCTATTTATTTTTATTTTCAAAAACAAAAACACTGAAAACAAAAATAAACCCTTAGTCAAATTCACTTAAAACAAAAACACTGAAAACAAAAATGAACCCTTGGTCAAATTCACTTAAATATTTAAATTAAAAGAGAAGACAAAACTTTGACAAGGAGAATTTAGTAATTTTAAATTTTGGCTTAGAATAAACGAATGCAATCCCCTGTTCAACAAAAACAATTAAAAAAAAATAAAATTTCACGTTACAGTATTTCATCAAATCATAAATAAATCTAACATTTGATTAACGGAAAGTATCAAACACTCTCTGTGCAACCTACCGCACACAATCTCTCTCCCCGTAATCCTCACACATCACGACACGCCTCTATCTCCAACCAATAACAAACCATGACCACTAAGCGTCCAATCATTCTTGTCGGAATGTCAAAATCGACGGCCCGGATTCACCCACATAGCGGCGCCCCATTGGCTACCTTTCACATCAGTATTTCAACCCTTCCTCATTGGTACACGTTGCGCGATCTGCGTGGCCCTCAACGTAATAATTTAATTTAAAAATAAATAAAAAATTAAGAAATTCAAAAGCCAAGTTCCTTAAATGGCGACTCGTGTCGAGTCTCAGTAGACACTTGTCGACTCTAGGCAGCTGAAGCTCAGAGGAAGAGGACACACTTGACACTCCCACGCGACACTCTCTCTCTGGTCACCGTATTTTCAACAAATATTTCAAATTTTTTTTTTTTTTTTTTTAAAAGGTAAAATTTAATTCCTTTATTATTTTTATTTATTTATTTTTCCCTCTCTCTCTCTCTGTCCGTATTTTGTTCTGTTCTGGGTTTATTTTCTTTTCTTGAAAATATAATTTAGCTAAAAAAATTATTTTATTCTTTTTATTTGAATTTCTGGGATATTTTCTTCAGTAAAAAAATTAAATTGAGGAGAAATTAAGGGTTGATTGAAATGAATTAGAATAAGGGATCATGCAATTTTAATGAATGAAAATGTTTTGATTGGGTTTATTTATGAACTGAATTTTAATGGAATAGTTGGAGTAGAAATTTTGAGTTGATGTGTTAGGGTTTGTTTGGATTTGAGTTGAGATGTGAAGTTAATGGAAGTGTTTTGATTGAATAGTGAAGTATGCTGGTTGGTTTGATGGTTTCTGATGTGTATTTGGATCGAAATTCGAGTAAGTTGTTGGAGAAAAGGAGTTGTGATTGGTCTGATCTAGATCAATTTGGATGGTTATGCAGGATAGCTTGTCTTTTCGCAGTTGATTGGGAGCTTTGTAGTACACACTGGGTAAAGATAACTGGAATGGTTACTTTACAAGCATGTTGTGTTTTTTTCCTTTCCATGGTTGCAATTATTTGAGGTTATGTTGTCGCGTACTGTTTTTTATTTTTTAAGCTGCTTACTTTCTTATATATTGCATGGGTACATCAGTTCTGAGTTATGAAAAAGTTTTATCTAAAAATGGAATAAACATGAGAATGATATGTGTGATTTGCTCTCTATTTACTAAATTTGGTGGAATATTTAGGTCTTAAGCTGAAGACTTGAAGGAAGTTAAAGGAAGTGGAGTTAGATATTCTCATGTTCCACTTCTGTTGTATGGAATTATAAGACCATTTTGATTGGAGTCAAGTGCTGCCACTGCTTTAAAAAAGAATGGGATCTCATATGAACTTCAAGAACTTTGGTGATGCCTCACATGGTGAGATAAAGCCTCAAGGGAATTACCCATTGACTCGACAACCTTCAGTTTACTCATTGACCTTTGAAGAGTTTCAAAATACTTGGGGTGGGCTTGGAAAGGATTTTGGCTCAATGAACATGGATGAGCTGCTGAAAAACATTTGGACTGCTGAAGAAACTCAAGCTATGACTTCTGCAGCTGTTGCTGGTGTAGAAGGAAGTACCCCTGGTGGGAATTTGCAAAGACAAGGATCATTAACTTTGCCCCGAACATTGAGTCAAAAGACTGTTGATGAAGTTTGGAAGGATTTGATAAAAGAAACTGGTGGTGGTGCCAGGGATGGGAGTGGTGGTGGTGGTGGCAGCAATGCATCAAATGTGCCACAAAGGCAACCAACTCTGGGAGAGATGACATTGGAGGAATTCTTGGTGAGAGCAGGAGTAGTGCGAGAGGATGCTCAACAGATTCCTGAAAGGGCAAATAATATTGGACTTTTTGCAAATAATGGCAATACTGGTTTTCCTCTGGGGTTTCAGCAGCCAAATAGAGACAACAGGCTGTTGGGTAATCGTGTAATGGAGAACAACAATTCAGTTCCTGGTCAGGCTCCTGGTTTAGCACTGAATGTAGGTGGGGTCAGATCCTCACAGCAACCACAGCAGCTGCAACAGCATCAGTATCAACATCCGCAGCAGCAGCAGCCGCTCTTCCCCAAGCAAGCAACTGTGGCCTTTGCCTCTCCAATGAATTTAATGAACACAACACAGCTTACAGGAAATTCTCCGGGAGCAAGGGGTCCAGTTGTCAGTGCTGCAAACCAATCTATGAATAACAATTTAGTTCAGTCTTGTGCACTGCAGAATGCTTGTGGACTGCAGAATGGAGGAATGGGCATGGTTGGTTTGGGTACTGGGGGCGTCACAGTTGCAACAGGATCTCCTGCTAGTCACGTCTCGCCAGATGTGATTGCAAAGAGTTCTGCTGAGTCTTTGTCACCAGTTCCTTATGTGATTGGCCGGGGAAGAAGAGGCAGTGCTCTGGAGAAAGTAGTTGAGAGGAGGCACAGAAGAATGATAAAGAACAGAGAGTCAGCTGCTAGATCAAGGGCTCGCAAGCAGGTGAGTATGGTGAATGGGCTGCTATTTGTTTTTTCCGCTCTGGATAATCTTTCTTTTCTGTTGTTCATTGTTATTCTGAATTGATCTTTAAATTCAGGCTCACCCTTAAGGACACATTTTTCATAAAACTCTCACTTGCCAAGTGATTTTTTTTTTTTTTTTTTTTTAAGTTCTTTCTAAATGCAGTTGAGGAATTATGCCATGTATAGAGTCAAGTTTTTTCCCTCTCAGTTTAAACTCTTAACTTGCTTTTCTTGAAGAAAGTTTAATGTGTATATCAACAGAAATTTAGAATCATTGATGTTCTGGATTTTCTTTGTGTTTTCTTATGAAGATGCTGCAATCTGCACGTTTCATTTCTGGTGTATCTAGAAGTTATCATATTGTCGACATTGTTAGCTTATATTGCCCCAAGCAATGGAGGAAATTTGTGCAAATGTAAAACAGTGAAAGTGAACCGTACAATTTGGGAATGAAAAAGGGGAAAACTTATAAAACAGACATATGTTAACTCCTTTAGTAACACTTCCGTTTTTATGCATAATTAGCCTTGGGCACATACTTATAATCAGAGAAGGTGGTTTACTCAATTATTCTTACCAGAAAAACTTTAGATTAAACTACTATTGTTACTAAAGGAAATCAGATGACTTGGTGACTGGTTTTGCTAGTATCTTATTAATCATATGTGAGCTAAAACATGAAGCAGAGAAAAAATTTTCAGACACTGATTTGTACAATCCTAGAGTTGTTTGAAGAGTTCTGTCGATAAGGAACAGTTGAATGGATATATTAAGCTCTTTTTCACAATAATGTTGTTTACCATAAAACTTGTACTTATTATACATGAGTCCTTTAATTTGGGTGTTTGGCAGGCCTATACATTGGAACTGGAAGCAGAAGTTGCTAAACTTAAGGAAGCAAACCAAGAGTTGCAGAAGAGACAGGTATGTTATCTTTACCAGGTCAAAATCTTGTTCTTTTACTTGGAATATTTGGGTTATGGCCTTAATCTAACTCTGGTTGTTGCAGGCTGACATAATGCTCGTGCAGAAAGATGAGGTATATTTCCGTTTACTTCTATCTCTTTATGCTTTCAAAAACTTGATGCAAATGTTGTGTTGGTGTTGCTAACCACTTAGCCTACCTTCTTACTTTTGATAAGAAACTGTAAACGTTTTGTAGCAACTTAGCCCTACTTCACGGAGTTTCTCCCAGAAAACAAGGACTCTGCATCAAACATTTTTTTCTGTTTGTGTCTTCAGCCACAATTATTTATTTTTTATTTTTTTGGCCTAATGATGAGAAAAAACTAAGTTGACCATGTAAATATATTACATCCAGGGTACTATGCAGCTGATCCACTGTTTGGATCACTTTTGTGTGTCTGGTGAGGATAAGGTGTCTAGTCTAACCATATTAAAAAACCAACTCTGGTAATAAAGAGTTCATTATCTGCCATATCTATGAACTACCACTAAAAGGCCAAAAGTGTCATCTTGGTTGCCTAAACATGAACGCAGTTAGATAGAGGAGATGAGAGTATACTACAATTTTGCATCTCTCTAATTGGGCCTTAAGTCAGCAACCAATGATCTTGATTAAGTTAACCGTAAAGTGCGAGTCAAATTGTGTTCCTTCATAAACTTCTGAGGTAAAAGATTATTGCTGAGGTAAAAGAAGTTGGTTTTCTTATTTATTCTGTTTATTTGTTTTGGCAGCTTTTGGAGAAAATGAAACAGCACTATGGAGGTAGGAGGCTATACCTGAGGAGGACACTGACAGGTCCTTGGTAGAGTTGATGAACTGGACTTCTGATGATAAGAAGTGGTTGAATACATAATCAATATGGTATGAGGATTGGGGTATGCGTCTTTGATCTATATCTTATTTCATGAAGGGTAGGAAGTTAGGTAGCTGTATGTATAAACAGAGTGTTGTAAATTATGAACTGAAATGAGTTTTATACCACTTATATCTGTGAGACTTCTGTTGTGTCTCATTTGATTGTAAGAGGATAGTAGAATAGTGAAGCTAAATGTATGCTCCAGTGTGTTATTACTGTCTAGCTGCAAACTTGTTAGTTTCTAACCTTCATAAAACTGGGTTTATGTATTGGATCTCTAATTACATATTTTATGACTAAGCTTAGGTCATGTGCGATTTGTAAATTCCTTGTGGCTGTCAAGTCTCTAGTTTATTTATTTCTTCAGTTGCAACCTACAAAATCTCTGGAAGGTAGATGCATATCTGAAAGGTTCTTGAATCATCCACATGCATTTCTGGACCACAGGATTTTATTTCACTTGTGTTTTCATATTGTCATTTTCAGCTTTAATAATTATGGCCGGTGGATGCATATCCAGGGAACTCCTGATTTATTACTCTTTTTCTCCATGACTTCCATGGTGCCTATCATATCGTGATCACCACACTGAATAAAAATAGATAGTAAGCTTGTAATCAGGTAGGAGTAGGTAAACAGTATCACCTAATTGAAATGATTTCTCCCAAGCATTTTTTATCTTTGCACAAAGAGGATTTTAGTTGGGAAACAGAATCTCCTAAGAGGGTTTTGACCCTTCTTGTATGCATATGCAGGATCATCCTTTCAAGTTAGAGATAAACTTCAAAAAATGACATCCATTGGTCGAAGAGGAGATGCAATTTCCAATCCATTGCCATAGAATATGTTTTCACAGAGCATCAACAGTCGTCGAGTCTAAAATGTCGATGCACGCATACCATGTACAATGGTTTGTGAGATAACTAAGTACGTAGGTAAAAAAAAAAAGGGAAAATGTGACTCCTCACAATGAAAAATGAAGCAGCCAGTCAACAGTACAACAGAAAATCTGCAGCTTGATGTTACCTCTTCATCTGCACTTTCCTAAACTCGCGACTTGTTAGCGAAACTGAACTTTGTTTCTAAAAGCACTTTGTTTAACATAGTTGATATCACCAGATAATTGAAGATGCTAATTGCGGCACTTTATCAGAAATGACCATTGTTTGGCTTTTGGCATTTGCTCCGGCCTTGCAGTCAAATAATATAACCTTTCGAGGCAACCAGAATTTTGCAGAACACAAAATTACCTTTTTCTCCATTAGACTCAAGAGTAAATCACCTAATTCCTGGGGTACTCATATACAAGGCCTTCTGCAACACTTCTTGCCCTTGCATTACCAAAAAACTTGCTGACGATAGCTAAGGCAAAATCCGTTACAGTAGCTAGTCCCCCGCTTGTGATCACTTTACCGTCAACTACTACTTTGGTGCCATTTACTACTTCATTGGTCAGCTTGCTTATGACAGAGGGATGAGCTGTCACTCTTTTCTCCTGAATTTGGCAGAGAAATTATGAATGTGAGCATAAGGATAGTTTGGACATAGTAAGATGTCAGATAATTTTTTCCTCTTACCTTCAGTAAACCGTGTTTATGAAGGACTAATGGTGAAGAACAAACTGCTCCATAAATTCTTCCAGCCGCTTCTTGTTCTTTTAGCAGCTTTTTCAAAATTCTAGATTTCTGTAGCCTTTCAGCCCCAGTGACTCCTCCCTGAAAGATTGAAATGAACCAAAAGTCATCAAAAAGTAGGATGGAACAAGAAAAACGAATTTTGGAAATATCCTAATACAATAAAGAAAAAGAAACCGCAAGGTTACTTGTACTATCAATTTGTTTATCTCACCGGAAGTATGATTAAATCATATACTGACTGAGAAGCATCCCTAATTAACTTTTCAGCAATGATTTTTGTGCCTTGAGATGCCACAACTTGCACAGATTTTTCAACGGATGCAACCACAACATCTACTTTTGCTCGGCGCAAAACATCCACAATGGTCACTACTTCAATCTCTTCAGAACCATTTGCAATTGGAATAAGAACCTGTATGACATTTGAATGGTAAAAAATCATTTAAAAGTAAAAAATCCATTCAAACTCAAGACCTCTTGTACAAACCCCAAAAGATCCAAACTGCAGAAATATATACTTCACAAAATTTTACAAACATAGATATGCATGACAGAACTGATGGATGCTGTGTACGGGGCTAATATCATACCAAACGAATAAAGAAACATAGTTAAAAGATATTCATGAGCAGCAAGTGAAGCACTTACTCGAGGCATGTGATCAAAAGACCATTCAACTTTATTGAATTCTTCCTTTATAAGAGATTCATGAGCAGAATGCATCAGCTGGAAGAACAGAAACAAAGGACTGTCAGCACAAATTTAGCAGCTATAAAACATCAGATAGAAGGAGCATAATTAAGGAAAATAGCGAGGTAGAAAAATTGAAAGAAAGAAGAAAGTCATCAGGAAAGAGAACACACAATTACTTCCTGGGTAATTAATATATGAGCGCCAAGTACTACTATTTATTTATTTATTTTTTCCTTTTT